>VXBU01007104.1:432119-447964 GCA_013400315.1 Bombycilla garrulus
GGGGGCGATGTTTCACAATGGCAAAGATGCGGGCGAGCCATATGTGAACTGTGTGGCCGCAAGAGGACTGGTATTCTTGTGGGGGGATCTATGGCAAAGCAGGAGGTACTCCACTCTTCCTGTTGGATTGGGGAAATGATTGTTCAAAGGGTAGGTTGACTGAAAATCCTAGGTTTTGTCTTTTCATGTGGTTCGGTGGGAGAGTGAGCAGTCAGTGAGGGGAGGATGGATGTTTTGAAAGTTTCCTTCTGGTTTCTGGTTTTTTCTTTCTTTTTAGCATAAGTTAATAAAATTTCTTCTCTATGCTTTAAGTTTGGGTGACTGTGCTCCTTTTTTGGTCCTATCTGACAGCAGAAACCGAGAAAAATATAGTTTCATGGGTGCACTGGCCCTTGGCTGGTGTTAAACCATGACACATGGTAACCAAAATTTACCTTTTCTTTTCATATAAACATTCAGCATAATTCTGGTCACCAGCATTTGGTTTTAACACAGTTGTAAAGATCTGGAAGGATCTGATTCTTAGGCACAGAATATGGGACTTAGAGTGGCATGCTTGACCTTAGTTAAAGCTTCACATCACAGTAAGTACAAGAAAAACCAAAAGCTCAAGACCTCAAAATATTTTCACTGTAACCAGAAGTGAAAATGGGATGAAACTGCAACACAGGCTATATTAACATACAGTATAGCTAATTAATTTTTCGTTCTGGTGATATGATTAACTCTTGCAAGATAAGCAGAGACAATGAGATTTAGTTATTTGAGCATACAAATAATCAGACACTCTGATGAACTCCCAGAGCCTATAGAGATTTTTTGGTCATTGCCTCCGTGGAATAATGAAAGAACAAAAGAATTCAGTGTCCTGTAGCTAAACATGGTATCTTGGTTTACTGTAATCTACCTGTCTCCAAGCAGGTAAGGCAAGCCCAGACTGTTTTCATTACAGGACCCCAAAGAAATAGGCCTTGCACACATTGATTAGAAGGCAATACAAATATTTGGACCTAGTATGTGTTAATAGTTTATATGTCTTGTAGCCAGAAAAGAAAAAGTGCACAGCAAAAACTATCATTGTTCTGTTTCTGGTGATTTTCCTGGCACATCATTATTTTGTATACAAGACAGTGCAAGAATAGAATAGAAATCATGTTACCTCCATGCTTTTAAATTCGTTGTTATAGCCATGGTTACCTCCATCACAAGACGTGTAACCTTTATCTCTAAGGAGAAAACATCACAAAGTGAAAATAAAAATGACACAAATAGAAGCACTTAGTAACAGTCATTGTGGCTCACAGATTCAATCATTCCTTGAGAACTGACTCTGCCATCATATTGCAGTACTTACGGTTCATCATAGTGTTCATTTCTATGAAGACTTCTTTCTCCTTTAACAGAAATTGCTATGGACAGTAATAAATTATCTCAGCTGGCTATGAGTGTACAGTGAAACAATATTTTCAAAGCAAATTGAAAGAATGGCTATTTTTGAACTGAGGCCTTTACTGAGCTACAAGTGTAATCTGTTTTGGAAGAATTCCTAGTTATATTCTTTGGCATTTTAACAGAAAATTTACAATGGGAGAACTCTGCTGTTAGCCTCTGTGGAATAATATAAATAAAGCTGCAAGGTGTTTTGCCTTACAAGACATGGATTTCATCATGGATTCTGAAGGGTGAACAGACCCAGAAAAGATATAGATTATGTGGGGATGGGTTATAGAATTAACAGTGCTACAGAATACACTGATATAGTGACTAACACTTATTTTTATCTACCCATTGCTAAGACACATGGAAAAATAAAGAGATAGTCACCCCATACCTATTCAATGCACAGTTGTCAAGTGCAGGCATCCCATTTTCAGAGGACCAAGAGCGTTTGAACACAGTTTAAAATAGGGTGATTAAAAATTTTTTTAAGTGCATGTTTCTTTTTTTATGTCCTGGACAATTATTTGGTTGCACCAAAACAATAATGTTTTCTTTTTACACATAGTATGATTTTAACTGTAATAAACATGGAAATGTAACAAGTCTAAAGCAAAACAGGAAATGAAGCATCTGTGAAGGAAATTAAGGGGATGAGAGTGGGATGAAAAGAATAGCATAACAATCACACAATTTATGTTACCTCACAGCCAGCCACTGTCGATCCACCAGAAGATGAACTTTATCAATACGAATGTTGTTAGCATAGTGGAATCGTTTGGGCAAGTCAGGAGTCAGGTAGGGCTTGAAGTGCTGAGGGGATCTTTTGCACTGTGCAAGAGGAAAGAGTCCAGTCATTAATTTCACACAGTTTCAAAAACCACACATCACTCAAAATTGTCACAAATATCTTAGTTATCGGAACACAAGCACAAAGCCCATAACTCACAGATAGCTTCTCGGATGACCTGCAGATGTCATTTTTGGCCCCAGAAGCAATGCAAGGAAAAGTGAAGCTTTTTTGCAAGTCTTTGAAAATAGACTACATACAATTTGTATATCAAGTACATGAATACTGTGGTAAAAATATATTAAGGCTTAAAGACATTCAGTAGAATTGTTCAGCCTGTATTTCTGTACTAATGTTGTTGGCATCCAGTTGGTAAGATTACACTTCAAAAGAGAAAGTCTCCTGGCAGTTTATTTCTGCCACCTTCTGCTGCTTTACCATCCAGTAAATAACAAAGCAAGCCACGTATACACAATGTAGCACAGTCTAGGGTTTTAGCTGCAAGCCTGAACATGTAAATTTCCATGGCTCAGCTGTCAGCTAAAGGTCTCAGCTTTTACACGCACATTTTATGTGTTCATATAACTACTGCATTAGCAGGCGTGTCATGCAAGAGCTTGGAATTGTGAGCCTAATGATAACCATATGACATACTGCAAAAACTTAACTATATATGGCCATTAGAAGCTATTCCAGCTGGCTGCAAGCAACATGGCAAAGTTTCAGAAGTGCTGCTCCTGATCAGGAATCCAGCACTGGGATAACCCAGAATATCTAAAATGCTAAGGGAAGAGCTGCTAGGAAGCTGGGTAGATAATAGAAGTGGATTTATTTTACCACATAGGCTGTGCAAACTATACCATGCTTGGAGTCTGGTCTGACATCTTCACTTCTAAATACTAGAATGGTATGCTCTGCATGGGATACTGACTTTAACATGTGACATGAGAGTAACTGTGCCTCAGTAGTCATCAAAGAACAGAGAAATCCAGGAACACGGAAAATAAGGATTCAATGTGTTTGCTAGCCCAGAAGAAGAGGTCTACTTAAAAGGAAAAATAGAGGAAATCAGCATATGACTTATGTCTTTTCGTTAGCAATTAATATACAACACACAACTCCTTTCTCTGCAAAAAAACCTCATTCTAATAACTTGACAGGGGCAAAATACACCAACTATATATGAAGAGGAGAGGAAAGAGGACACATCCTGATACCAGGCTATTCCCGTAAGGCACAAGATGTCACATCTCTGTAACTATTAGCATTAGCAGTTTCAGTTGAGAACATGCAAGTTGTCATATTCCCCTCATAGCAATGTTCTTTGATGCGACAGATCCAAGTCATACAGCGAGGTAGGGGATGTAGCACTGAGAAAGCTCCTTCAGCTGTGCCCAGCCCTTGATCCTACTCCCTCAAGTCCAACAGGTTAAAGGAAGACCTCTAGTGGTGATTTTTCGGAAACATCTCCATTTGGGAGCCCAGGATTTTCACAGCTTTACATTTTTTCTAAATGTACCACGACACCTGTCTACTGCTTAGTCCAGGACAAGCCACAGAACAGAGGGCAAACTGGCAATGAAGAAAAGAAGAGGAAATTAGGACGGCACACTGAGAGCAAGCAGTTTAAATGTTTAACTCACTGTGAACTGTAAAAGGAAAGAAATACAAAAGGACAACTGTCCTATAAGATTTTTTAGTTTGTCCAGCACATTTCAACTGTCCTATAAGATTTTTTAGTTTGTCCAGCACATTTACCCCACATGTATTAATGTATATCTTGGACACTAACCAAAAAAAAAAAAAAAAAAAAGGCAGTGAGTTATCTGTCTAAAAAAGTATAAGGAAATAACCTTGCACTATCACATCATCTTTCAGTAAAAGAAATAGTTCTGGTCCTCCTTTGGTTTGCACTCTGTTCTGCACTTCTTTGTTTGGATCCTTCAGAACTCAGCTGTCAAAGTGTACCCACATGGGAGACACAGGCAAGCTCAGACCTGCCCTCAAGTGCTCCACCCATTCAGCATGGCTCAGTTCCAGGCAGAAGTTGGGGACCCTGTCGTGGTGCAGCATTGGTAAAAGCACTGCAACTATCTCATTGATATGTCAGAAGATCCTAAGAGAGTCATACTGCCTGATGCCAAAGGCCCATCTTGCCTAGTATTCTGTTTCAAATCAGATCTCCAAAATTTCCAGAATCAGACACTTAGAGAAAGTGTTTAAGAACAAGCCAAGTATTGAATGAAGTTTTTTTCTTGTACCTGCTTAGTTTCTGCTAGGCTTCAGGTACTTTTTAAGTCAGATGTTCCTTGTGGATCAGGTCTAAAAGCCCTTACAGGGCTGTCCTGCATTAATGTGTCTAAAATCCTCCCCTCCTACTTACGTTTCCAGCCTCTACAACACTTTGTGGCAATGTGCTGTACACTGTCATTACCTGTTGTGTGGAAAAGATACTTTAGCCTAGCCTGAGTGCAGCACTTGTGTTCCAGTGCTAACAGATGTCTGTTGTCTAAAGCACCTCTGTGCTGTATTCTCTCCTGTCATGAAGTTTCTGCCCCTGAAGTCAGACAATTCTCTTTCAAAGTGAAGTACAGAAAAATTTTCTCTGAACAGAGATCCCCTACGGCAAACCTTTGTGCATCATCTTTGAACAACTTCCAGAACTGCCTCCCATGGTACACTGGAGTCAGTACTCTGTTTAAATTGACACCATAGTCTCATTTTTTTTACAAACTGTTTTTTTTTTTCAGATTCCTAATAAGAGTTGCTATGAGCAAAAGTTATGAGAATATTTACTCACTGTGAGGTTTTCAACAATTCCTTTTGAGTCAACTGTTAAAAAGAAAAGATGAATTAACATACATTCCAACGGCTGAAGGACAAAGTCTCATGAGAAAAACTTGAACATGCTTTTTGTCTATAAAGTTGATTTTCTTAATTAGCTTGTGAAGATTGTGGCAACTATAGCCTTCCACAGGTAGGAATGTTATGTTTCCAATGGTAACTGCATGTAAGTGTGCCTGTGGAAGTAACTAGAACACTAGAATTTTGGGTACATCAGGACAGACAGTAGAAAACTGCCATGGTGTGGACCACCTACACCTAAAGCTGACAGATCAACCCCAGACCCAAGGTTCTTTCTCCTATCTAACCCCTATTTGAAGTATAACCTTTTTTACATTTAACAAGACCTGGAGCACTCATCTTCCTGGAGCACTTTGCTGGCTTCGTGCAGCAGTCACAGAGGAAATTTCAGTCTATCTTAGTATTTTCAACTTGCACATTTTGAAAGAGTGATTTAACCATTTGACATTCACTTTCTAAAAAGCAAATCTGAGCATTTTATTGAAGAAAAATTCCTACAGAAAATGTAAGACTTTTAGAGGAAATGAATCAACAATTTTATTGAGATTGAGACAGAAGAGCCATGAGTATTCTGTCCTCAGCTCATTACTCTGCTTTAGTCCAACTTAAACCAATGAAAGTCTGCTGTATGTCATACAAATATTGTGTCTTCAAAAATAATTAAAATTATAACATATGAGTAAAAAGTACACTGGGATCCCAGGGATGTTCAAGACCTGCAATAACTAGGCCCTTTACAATATTTTACAAATTCCTTGAAGTCAGTACATTTCCATGATTTTATCTCCATTCTTTTCCTTAATACAGAAAGTTCTTTGATTTTTTTTCCAGTCTGGTAGCACAGTATCTATTTCAAGTTAGAGTGAGCTCAAATGGTTTCAATTTTCTGTTCTTTTGAGATATTAGCCAAAAGGCTTAACCAAGGCTTATTCCACTGTGCTAAGGTTCAGATTCTGTAACTCTGTACACACAGAAATATTTATTACTCCAAAATAACTGGCTCTGCCAATGTTGCACAAGAAATCTGCAAAGAGCAATGCACTTATGAAAGACCTGAATTCCAGTTAAAAAAAAAATGCTACCTTTACTTCATCTTTTCATGCCAAGAAAATACAAATTAGAGTCTGCAACAATCTTTTCTATCCTTCCATTTCATCTAAGTGGTCATTCTTGAAAAAAAATACCCCAAATGACATACAATGATGTTGAAGCCAGATTAGGGGAAACAGAAAGCTGCTCATAACACTGATGATTTTTACTAATTATTCATATCCTTTTTTTTTCTTTTTTTTTTTTTTTATTTCGTGCTATATTGATTGCTCAATCCCAGGATTGGACCACACTTACAAGAAAAATAGTCCTCTGGAACATTCTGTGCACGAATTCGAGCTGCAGGCCCAGCATACATGTAGAAATTCACCTCTTTGAAGTAATTAGTCATATATTCTAACTGTTTGCAATAGGTCTTCTCCATCCCTAAAGAGGAACATAGAGACAGTTCTTTCTCATATGGCAAGGATGATAAAGTGATTTATAAAATGGATTTACACTGCTAAGCCCACATATTTCACAGAGGAATAAAAGAGTGACTCAGTAAACTTAAAATAAAAAAAAGAAGTATATACATTACCATGATCAGCTAGAACAATGAGGTTTACACACTTGTGCAGGTTTCTTTGTTTAAGTCCATCCATGAGCATCGCCAGTGCTTGATCTGCTGCCTGTAAGGCTTTGATTACCTGTGAGATAAACCAGTTACATCTAAGATCCTTAAAGGCTGAACTTTTTGCCTTTATGCAAGTAAAAATTTAATACTTTGGGGCTACAAATTAGCAACATTGAAGTACAGTGCAGGAATAAGTAAAAGACAGCTCTGAGGATTTCGCAGGCCACATGCTTCTAAACATGGCATAGTAATATAATAAAGTTCAGTCTAAATATAAATATTAATTTTTATTTCTAATAGTATGCTCTGAAATTGTTTTGTGCCAGTCTGTTTGGCTTATGGCTCTTTTGATTCACACAGAGTGTAAGAATCCTAACAATAGGCTCAACCACATGCAAAAGTTCTTAACAAAAAGTCATAAAATAATCATGGCAATTTTTCATCTATTATCCTTTTCAGGTCTATAAACTGGTTAAGGTCATAGTACAACACCATTTTTAGTGCAATTAAGTATAAGAAAAATATAGAAACTACTTACACCAGCACTAACTGGTCCAAATGAATGTCCAGAACTATCTGGTTCTTCAATATATAAAGTGTATATATCAGGCCTTGAGTTAGAAATAAATAAGAATGGAACATTATGAGAATTTAGAGTCAGCATCTAAAGAGAATACTTTGATTTTAAAAAAAAACACTATTAAATGACATTTTAAAAGTATTTATAAATAATCTCTTTAAAACTTGATAACAGTCTATAGAGCAAATATAATCCTTCAGCTTCCTGAGTTTTGTAATTAATCAACATAGGCTCTTTGAAGGCAACTTGAAAAACATTATCCAGTGTCTTTAACAGGTAATCATTCTGGAAAAATTCAAGATCTCAGACACCAGAGATACCAGTCTCTTTTGGGATGTAAATGGAACTACCATCTGAAAGAGCTCTTCTTGACTAAGCAGCGAGACTCTAGAGAGCATCTCCTAACTGCAAATACTTCAGGATTTTTTTAGCAAACTGTCATATAAAATACTTCATGCCTTCACATGTCACAAAATTAATGCCATGATTAGCACTGACATTTACTTTTCATTCTGGATTACTTACTGTAATCACTTTCATGCATTTAACTTTTCTTTTGCAATAACCTTCATATAGAATCTTTCATCCATACATTTAGACTAGAAACTGAATGTTCAATGTTTCCTACAGGCCACACACCAAGAAAAAAGACAAAACAATCAAATAAAACTCATACAACAGCACATCCTCTCCAGATGTATGTTCACATTTTAATCTTTTGTGCCTACAGCTTGATCATAGCTATGACAAGATACAGGCCCAAGTTCAGCAAATAATTGTTTGAAATGGTGAGGAAGATTCCATGTTTCACAAAGACCAACAGAAATTTCAATTGCTAAGCATTAAAATCATTCTAAGCTACAGTCTCACAAAGCAGGTAGATATTACAAAGTGTTACCTGTTAGGCTGGGCATTATCAAGCCATTTCAGTATTCCTGAAATTCTCTCTTCATACGGAACCGAACTGAAAGGAAAAAAAATATGATGTTAACAAGACTTTCTGAGTAGCACTTCAATTTTCTCTATACTGAGAAAGTGTCCATACTCTAGTCATATATTAAAGTCACAGATCTGGAACAAAGAATGATTCATTTTAACAAGGCATGGCAATTAATTTTATTACTCTCATTTTTAATTGAACGTAAGTCACTTTAAGTGGTGAATTAGACAGACCCTGATTTGCAGATACAAACCTGTGCTGGTGGGACTACTCATATGTTTATAAATACATGCAAAAAAAGGTATTTTAAGTTCAGGACATAAACCTGAAATACAAGGTAGAATAATTTTTATTCTTTCCAATATGCATAAGCCTTGTACTTTCATATTTTAAAAGTAAATAATAATCCCATCAAAGTCTTTGTGAGATCATGTTTTGTTTCCTACAAAATAATTCACCCATTAAATAGCTCTGTTTTCCCTCAGTCATACACAAGCTCTACATTAGTTGCTTACAGTACTCAGGTGTTTTCTGAGTACCAAGCTTACACATCACTGCAAAGTCTGTTATCTATAGAGACTTATGGTTCTATGTTTGCTTTAGATTATCTTTCTAAATGTCAAGAATAATGGGAAGTACACTGCAATCATCACAATCATCAAAAATCTGGAAATAATAATATCAATGCCTTCCATAGCAAAACAAACAAACAGACTGCAAGAAACACAAACAGAAAAAAACAAACCACAACAAAAATTATGTCACAAAAACTATGAAGGCAATTGGTACTTCACATGTGTAACCTTTGAATGAACTAGAAAAATAAACCGTACAAGAACTATGATCCAAGAGCTGTGTGCACATTATCAAACATCAAGCAAGAGCAGAGGGAATTCAAAGCCACTCTTCCTTCAGTAGCTTCCAATCCTGCAGTATCTCTTCAATAATTTCTGTGTCACATAGCTTCTTGCCATGGCCTCCTTGTTTGTCTTAGGATGTAGGTTATCTGAAAGCTTATTCTCAAGTGCAAGTATTTCTGAAGTGCTATATAGTATCTGTTGATTTTATGCATGGAAATATGGCAACCATTGGTGCACTTTAGCAGTGGCTACTAAGAATTTCCAGGATGCTCTCCTAGTGTTTTGCAGTTGGCTCAGGCTTCCTAACTGTCTAGGAGAGCAGAATATACAGTACCCTTTGACTTTCTCATTGTGAATCCCCTGAATGGTTTTGAAAATTTCAAGTATTTTTGGTCATTCCATGGCATAACCAGGATAATGTGACATGGCACTTATCTATCACACATGTTTAAAAATCTTATATTTCGTTTTCTTCAATTGTGAAATAGCAGTTTGGATTTTTGGTGTAATCTGCAGGGATTTAGTACAAGTCCTATCAAATCTTACCTGTTGTATATGTTGTACAAGGTTGGGTACGTTCCCCCAATTGGAACATCAGAGCCTGGCCAAAAGAAGGTGCCTGCTTTCAAATTTTGGTGCATTGCTGTCAGCCAGACCTTTGGGTAAAGATACAAACAAATTATTTTTTGTCACCACTGGAGGAATTTAGATCACAAAAGTAGAAATATGTGCAGCAAACATATTTTTCCTTTTTCTTTCACATATCACGTTACCTAATGACCATATCTGATCCGATGTTCTGTTTCCTGCATGCACATTCTGAAGAAAAATTAGTAGCATGGGAACCATGATGTCATTTCTTGGATATTCTCAGCGTAGAAAAAAACATACAGGTATTTCCATAAATGGCAAGGGGCAATGATCCTTTTTCCTGTGGCAAACCCCAGGATCATGAAAATGGAAGAAGCTGCCTTAGGGATATTCAGACTTGACATTAGGAAATATTTTATTATACGTACAGTGTCAAACACTGGAACAGGCTTCCTAATGAGATTGTTGCTGCCCTATGCCTGTCAGTGTTTATAAGACATTTGGACAACACTCTTAAAAATGTGATCTGACATTTGGCCAGCTCTGAGTTTGTCAGGCAGCTGGACTAGATGATAACTGCAAGTCCATTCCAACTGAAATATTCCATTCTTTTAGTTTCAATTTTTTTTGGTATCTATTTCAGATAGAGATTCTAATTATATGATTTTATTATAGGGGGGCATATTTCTATCAATCCTAAAAAAATGCAGCTCTGGTTGTGTTACAAACCTGACAGAATCCTCCAGGGGAAAAAAGCAGCAAACTCTGAGTATTTGAGTATATTATAAACATTACTACACAGACATACAGACACAGACACACATATATAAATGTATTCAAATATACTACATATTGCATATATTTGAACTTTGTTCAGCACCATTATTAGAGCTTGATATTTCTAAGAAATTAATAATATTAAACATAAGTACAATTTGGGTTTGTAATGAAATGTGACCTATATATAACTGACTTTTTCAGAAATTAGGCTCTTTGCTCCTCACTTCCTTGCTTTTAAATGCCTGGATATTTGCAAATAGATATGTGTAAATAGATGTAATTTGGGAACCAATTTAATTTTGTAGCAAGTCATCAAAAGACAAGCAAAACAAATACCCCAAAATCAAGCCATACTGAAAATTTACTGTGGCTCTCTGTGGCAAGAAATCTATTCCAGTACTAGATGAAATATTTCAGTCTTTTTTTACTAACTGTGACACACAGTGAAAATTTTAAGTCTCAGAATTCAAATATTAAGAGTCCTTTTACTTTCATAACAAGCAAACTGTTTTGTAGGCAGCCTATAATATGAAGCCTAGAGGTTATCTAGTACTTTCTGCAAATATATTGCATAGTTTTTAATTTTATTCCCTTTTTCTTTTGTTTTATGATATGACACAAACCACTCTGGACATAAATACAATATGACAGACAAACCTACTGGTTGCCCTTTCCACCATACAGGTTTGAATTTTTCCTCCCCTGAAAGTGAGAAGTGTGCATTCAATTCTACATCATACATGTTGTTATCGATGATACCATGAGATTCTGGATACAATCCCTGTAAAATGAGAAAAACAAAATAAAATGCTAGTCCTGAAATCAAATGGACCCTAAACTATGTTTCAATGCATACTGTTACAGTGTTGCAATTTTAAAAGAAGTTTTATCTTAGAAACAGAAAACTTTCCTAATTCACACAGATCGTCTTCTAGCCATTGAATTCAGCATGCCCATAAAATTCCCTTTTCCACATTTCCTTCCCAGCCCAATTAAAACCTGATGCGCTACAGATTAAGCACCCTGTATGTCATGTGGCTGTGTGTCAGCTGCCAAATCTACCCTAACAAATGCTATCATCAAAAGCCTGTGTCCTCCCCATGCTCAGCCGTATCCAACTAAACTGATGAGGATCGGGAATAACCTCCTCACAGGCCAGGGACAGATAGCACAACATGTACAGCCACACAGATTACTCCCGTATGTACCACCTCTGCATCTCAATCTCTCCATAGCATGAGTTCCCATGTCCCACAAAGACAGGCACCACAAAATCCTTTCAGTGTTATCCAGATAATGAAAAGGAAAAATAAAAATTCTCACTTACTGTGACAATAGTGTAGTGATTTGGAAAGGTTTTTGTGGGGTAAACAGCTCTCATGTATTTTGAATGTGTGCCACATGTTTCTGCAATAGATTAGGGTATTAATATGCATTTTCTTATATTTTTAATTGAAAATTAACAGCCTTAAAAACAAACAAAAAACACCACAATCAGTTGCTGTGGTTTTAGATGGAGCAATGTCACTCCAAAATAAGACTCATACAATCCGGGTGTCTCCTTGTGAGCTAAGCCTACTGTCCCATTGCAGTCAGTGGACCCAGATGCCCAATTCAGCTGCCTAAAGCCTTGAGGCCTAAGGTCCCTTGAGAAATCTTTAATGATCCTGTCTGGCCTTCAGATGCTTCTCCTCCATTCTGTTTGCCAATCCAAATGAATTTCTCAGATACTTCTGAGATCTGAAATAGCCAAGCTGTACATGTTTATGCAATGCGACTGAAGCCTAAGGTCAGACCGAACAAGATTTTCTGCAGAGGTGATTGGTGACAAGCAGGGAAGGACTCAGTTGCTTAAGCACTGGAGCCAAGTGCCATTTGAGAAACCCTCTGACATCCAAGACATCTGCATCAAAGTTGACAGTTTTGATGCAAATCACTTCAAGTTCTGTGTTCTCCTGACACACTGCTGAAGGCCATGGCACTCTGAAGGATACCACAGATTAAGGCCACAGTTTGTCCTGTCACACCCTCTGTCTGCTGATTGAGCTGACTTGTCCTCTAGGCTCTTGCACTGCACTGTACAGACTATATTCAACATAAAGGCATTGACTTCAAGGAGCATATAATCATCTCACATGCAGACTTCTCCAACAATATGTCTAAATGCAGCTGTTCTGCCCTGGAGTGAATCCCACCCCAGGTGTCCTAACTGTATCTCCAAACATTGTATTATTTTTCATCAATCAAAGATAGTCAGCACACAAACATCTGTAATGTCTAAATCCACTGTAAGATTCGACTTATTTACCCTCAAAACAAATATATGAAGACTGGAGGACACCTTAATGACGTTTTTACATCTAACTCACATGGACAAAGTTCTATATTAAGCTGTAATCAGGTGATTATTTCATTCATGTTCAAACACATGTAGAGTATTTAAGTCAAAGAACAGAAGCTGATTTTAACTAAGTAACCAAAACAATGAAAGGGTGAAATTTTTTCAACAAAACTGTTCCAATGTAATACAGAAGAAAAAAAAAAAGGTTTAAAGAGTGTTTGAAAAATGGCTGAATAATTAAATAATTGAAAGACTGAAGAAAATGAGAAAAATTTTCTATGGATTTCTCTCGCACAATAAAGGATCTATATTCATAGTGTGAATATTCTATAAGCTTGATTACCTTTTCCAAGAGTTCTAGGATAAAGGAGTTAATAGAGGGGAAAGATTTTAAGCTGCAAATCAACATTACATTTTTTCTTTTGCAATGAAAGAAATTTCCCTTTCCTGTAGGTTTCTGAAAAATATAAGCACAAATGTGCATAAACCATTGCTCAAATTAATCACAAATACAAGCAATGCTGAATTAGATCAGTTATTGTTTCAAAGGATTTCTTAGAAACATAGACATAGAATGCTATTTGTTCCTTTTGCCAGTTTGGCACTCCCTTTTCATCTTGTTTCAAAAGACTGGATCTGGCTACTGACTTCAGCATTTATGACTCCTTCATTGAATCAAGTTCCTTCCAGGCAGAATGACATCAGAGAATAACTGATTTACTAAAGAAGCCAGGTTTGCACATTTGTTCAAGTTCAGGTTTCTGGATACTCTCATTACCCACAAACAAGATTGTTAACTATTCAGGAAAATGTAGTACTTCATAGCATACATGTGAAATTTTCAAATGAGCACAACAGAAACATAATGTAATATACTCAGGACTATAAAAATACTGTCAATTTAGACTATGGCTGCTAAGAAATTACTAAATATGGAGACATTTTGTCCAGGTACAAAGTGTCTGGAGATCTGAGCTCTAAAATATTCAGAAATTTTATCCAAGTGTTTACTAATGGTCTCACTTTTTAGAGCGCTTTAAAGCACAAGCTAAAGATCTTCAATTTACTCTTCACCACAATATTGGAAAAAGGTTACTTGAGCCTTACTGCAATAATACCAACATACTAACATATGAAAATATCTGACTTGAAGAAAAAATAAAAATTTCTCAATAACTCAATGTATTATACTTTAATGTTCAACTCCTTATCAGCTGTTTAGTTTTTTGGGGTTTTTTATACAGTACTGAAAGTGCAGGAAATCCTTATCTGGAACTTTTTCTCAGTTTTAAATTATATTCTAATATATATTTCGAACTGTGTATTTAATAAAAAGCTGCTGACCAATATTAGAGGCCTTGTTGAAAAAAATAGTCATGTTTGCTGTGCAAATACAAGAAGTTATGCAGAACATATAATAATGAAAATATACAACTGATGAGAGAAACCTGATTTGTGAGGTTTTTTATTGCTGAGCAACACATATGCATGACAGTAGCAAAAGGGACCAGAGAAGTTGCATGCAGACTTTTAAAGAAAACAGTTAAAGCACCCTTGGTAACTTACTGAGTTTTTCAATATTTGGCAGCAAAGAACTCCAAGTTTCCAAATACTCTGCTCTAAACCCATCCATTGAAAAAAGGATAAGTGGTGGGAGAGTAAATCTACAAGAAAATATAAGTTTATAATCAGAAAGAAGTTTAGAGAGTTGGTGACTTACTAAGATTTCTAACAATACAAATTCAGCTTTTATAAGCATGACCTAGAATATTCATGTGCATCCCAAAATTAGTAATACAGTGTGAGATAAAGAAATAGTTCAATATTGAGAGCAAATGTGCACTCCTTCTGGTAAGGAACACCAGAGGAATGAAATGCAATCCTTTCAATCATAATATAAAAAAAGTTACATATTGACATTGGGCAGCAATCAGTATTCCAGTTTGTTTCTTAGTAACAGTGGTATTTCCAAAACACAGAAGCACAGTAACATCAATAGTTTGTATAAAAACAGTCTGCATAAAACATCTTACTGATTTGAATCTGAAATTACACGGATATTTCTATTGCAATGTTGTTTATAGCACATAAAGAAGCCCCCCTCCACTACTTTCCAAGATTTAGCCTAAGAAACGATGCTAACTCAGCAAGTTGTTTGTTAACATAAAAAGCGCACTTTTATACCCATGTTGGGAGGTGCATCAGGAGCTCACAAAGAAGTCACAATGCTAATGGTCTTACTGTTATAATTAAACTAAATTGGCAGTAAAATAAAATAAAATCATGGATAACATCACAAATACCATAACTGAACCAGAAATTAATTCACCTTTCTTCAAGGACAACTTTTAAATGGTATTTCTGCCTAGCCTCTACCTATGACTCTGAAGTACTGCACAAGTAGCAAAATTTTTTCAGCATTTGTAGATATACAGCTACTTCATATCTCTCTTGGAAATATACCTTCTTCCTGCAAATAATTGGAGCGAAAAAAAAAAAAACCCAAACAACCCTATTGCCTAACAAATTGCAATCACAGATTCTACCTGTTATTATAGACTGTATAAGGTATCTTATCTGAATTGTCCAAGATACAATATGGTAACACAAAATGGACTATGAACAATTTGTGATAAATGAACCTTGAGATAACTCTAACAACTCTTTCCAGTCTTTGCAAACTTTGAATTTCAATCTGAATTTGAACTCCTGTACTCTGCTCTAAACTGTAAATGATCAATGAATGTGCAACATGATAATAAAGCTTTTAAAAAGAACAAACTTTCCTAGCCACAAACCATTTCTACAGAATATTCCTCAGGGCAGGGACTTTACTCTCCATAAATATGAAAACCTGTTTCAGAACACTGGAGTATTTCTGACCATCACCAAGATTTTATTTGCTAAGAAGACAAATTCCTTTATCCTACCCGACTGGACACTGAGGAGTTTCAATTGACACACATGGTTCTTCCACCCAAGATGTTTCACCTGA
>VXBU01007104.1:447982-461859 GCA_013400315.1 Bombycilla garrulus
AAAAAAAAAAAAAAAAAAATACTGAGTTAGCACTGAACCCCCTCAACCCCACCAAAAAAAGCAGCTACCAGGATGATCTCTTTAAAGCTCTTCCTATAACATTTTCTGCTTCAACAGAAATGTAGGGCTAAAGACATCTTTACTTTAGAAACATTTTGGTGCAACCTACTAGGCCCTCAAACCCTGAAAGGACTAGTGCTCATAACTGTAAGTTAAAAACAAAGCACATATATACTACACAGAAAAGCAAACAAACAAAATGAAAATGAAAACACTATGAAAGCTTAGCCTTTTATTGAAAAATATTAAAACAATATACTGTCCAGATTGGGCTACTTATTCCTTTTTTCTTTTCTGGGTACCACTGACACAGAGACAAGCTCAGGGCTCCCTTTAGCACTTCTTTTCTTTCTGTATGCTGTGGTTCTACCCCTTCCAGCTTTAATCTGCATTCAGGTAACAAATACAATTTTGCAAGAGTTGCCTTAAATTTATCCCTTCCACAACATAAAAGAATTCTAATAATTGATAACATGTCACCAGCATACTCCTCAAGTGTCATTCCTGTAACTGAATTATACCTGTGCTATTCTTCATGTGCTAGGCTGGAGCCAGTATGAAACAATTAGCCATGAACAAAGATATTCAAAAACAAGTAAAACATAAGAAATCCAATCTAAAACCAAATTTGTCATAAAAAGGATGGGAATTTTTAAATTAGGAATAGCTATTACAATATATACCTCAGACTGGCTCCATCTATTTTTTGGGGAAAAAAAGGAAGATAAAAAGAAGAACAGAAACAACCCAAAGCCCCCACATGTGGTATACTTCTGCAATGTCCTAATCATTCTGTCTTTCTCATGAATGACACAATTCACAGTGTTCTGCAGAAACAGTCTTTTTCATAGTCAAAAATACCAAAAGCTTCACCTCAAAACATATTAATTTTTCAAAATGTCAGTCAAACTCTGGTCTTAAGAAACAAATTAATCCACCTTTCTATTTTCAATATTTGCCCATGTATTTCATAGAATAATTTATATACAGAACTTTTTGACTTTTGATTTACCTTTGCAAGTGCTGTAGTAATTTACACAGCAGTCATTTTTCTGCAAGCAGTCATCAGAACAAGAACAGTAACTTCCAGGTATTCTTGTCTCACCACAACGGAAATTAGTGCACTTCCAAGATCGGGCTGAAAATTTGAAGAAAAAATTATGATTCCATTTACAGAACCTCGTATGAACTTCCATGCACAGAAATCCTCCAAAGAGGTAAAGAAAAAAAAAATTGTTATTTATATGTACTGTTTGAATTGCTTTAGAAGTTTGTTCTGGAAAGAAAACTCAAGTTTTCATTTAACACAAAAAGCCTATTTCTTTGCCCATTAAATGGTAACACAGTCATAGAATAATTTATTTTACAAAGGTTTCCCCAGAGTCATCTCCCTCAATGCCTTCCATCTTTCCAAAAAGATCTAGGGAAAAAACAAACCAAAACCAACAAAACAAACAAACAAAAAAAAAACAAAACTAAGAACAAACAAAACTAAGAACAAAGAAAACTAAGAACAAACAAAACAAACTACAAAAAAAACCAACGAAACAAACAAAAAACTCCCACACTCCGTATTTCTTTTAAAGAAGAAAAAGAGAAGCAAACTGATCTTTTTCATGCCCTTAAGTTCCAGCAGAAAGCAAAAAAAAAGGAGAAGTAAGAGCTGAAGTGGGCAGAAAAAGCAATAAAGATGAAGAAATATCTGAGCAGCTGCTGGGAAAGCAGAGACAGTAACTGGAGAGGAGCCTGGCCTCAATGCAGAACTAGCCTATTGTCCTGGAAGACAAGTGGACTTCTTCAGTCCCAGGTACCCATTGAGGTCTACATGAGGCTGGAGAGCACAACTGACTGGGAAATACCCCCTTATTTTCAAATGTGCAAGAGGTATTAGCTTCAAGGGTCCTGCTTAAAGATAACCCATTATTTCTGCTCATGCTCATCTTCAACTTTATATGTGCCATGATGTATGCATGGTAAATGCTTTGGTTATCCATAAGGGACAAAAATACAGGGGTCTGATCTGAAAATATGAAGGAAGATTTTGTGTCCTGCCAGGTCACCAAGTTACAGCTCTCTAGCCACCTGATTACGGAGGCAGCTTAACTCTGCCACATCCACCTGAACAGGAAGAATAACTTCACTGTGAGGTGATGGAGCACTGGAAAGGTTGCCCAGAGAGGTTGTGGAATCTTCCTGGAGATATCCAAAAGCCATCCAGACACAAGCCTCAGCAGAGTGTTCTAGGATCTTGCATGAGCAGGGAGGTTGGACAAGATGACCTCCTGTGGTGCATTCCAACATTAACTATTCTCTGATTTTGTGATTTTTGTCACATTTCCCTCCCTAGGAAATGTGACATGATTTCTGTGTATCTGCATAAACATTAGAATTACCCATTTTCTATTCAAGTCACATGAAGAAACAAATATGAGATAAAATTAACACCAGTGAGCACAGCCTGGAGGGGAACTTACTTGGCTCCACACAGGTGTCCTCATAGTCCCAGCAGCAGTCCTGACGCTCCTTGCAGCCGCTGTTGCACTGGCAGCCGGGAACAGCTTTCCTGTGTGGCTCATTGCACTTGTGTCTGCAGCTGACTGTAGGGAGAAGGCAGCGAGGCTGAGTGCTCAGATAACCCTGTCCCAGGTAGGTCAGTTAAACAGATCATGGATGTGGGCTGCAGGGAGAGATGTGCTGAATAATTTCCCAAATCTGATTCCCTAGCCATTTTCCAAAATGTTCACCAGCATATGGGCCAACATGGTGGAAGCAAGGCTGTAGGAATTCCTCTGGGAGCTGAAGGTCTGACAGCTGTTGGGACCATGCTGGCCCACAACCTGGGGCAGGGCCGTTTCTGCAACAGGTCTCTGCAGGACCACAGGCACAGGAGACAATGCCAGGGTGTCCCACACTGAGGAAGGGGAGACTGGCATCTCCCCTGCTCACTTCTCAGGCTGAAATAAAAGAGCAAGAGTGATTCCCACTTTGGATGTTCTGTAATATGTCTGCATGGGAAGGAAGCACCCTCAGGGCTGAGTACCAGAGCCAGGGGGGCTCCCCAGGGGCAACTGGGCAGGGAGCAGCAATCAGGACCCATCCCACCACTCCAGCCTGGAGCAGGGCAGCTGAAGCAGCACGAGGGCAGCCCCACCCCAGGCACTGGGCACTTCCCTGACAACAGGGAGAGGGTAAAGGACAAGTTGTTGGCCCATGGGTGGGCCTGGCTCAGCAGGACTCATGGCTGGGCAGGGCAGGGCAAGGCTGTGAGAGCTGGAGGACATCCCTGCTGGGTCAGTGCTGGGACAGTGGCAGAGGCCTCTGGGCCCTGGGCAAGGTGGGGACATCTGGGGGGAATCTCCTTTCCTGAAGACATCCAAAAGCCATCTGTACACAATCCATAAACCTTATTGGTGCATTCAGGACTCTGTCAATATCTCTGCTGCTTTATCATTACAATGTCACTTAAAAATCTGTATGTTTGGCTGTTTTAATTAAAACAAAGAAAAGGCTCCAAATGAGAGACCTGAAGTTGAGATATTTATTCCTCAGCACAGCTCTGATGGTTTCAAGCAGGGTGAAGAGACAGCTCTGGGTCTCCTGAAGACACCTGAAGACAACCCCAAATCTCCAAAGATCACTCACAGTTCCACACCAGCCTCCACATGGACAAACCTTGTATCCACATTCTCTGTACTCCAGAAATACTGTTTGAACCCTGCTGAGCTCCTGCATTTCCAGCTTTCTTCTCCAGTCACACAGTTAAACAGGAATAGGTATAACTATCTACTCAGGTTTGATAGGGCAATTCTATTATAATTACCACAAAGTTCATGCTTTTGCAGTATGAACTGCCTACAAAATTGGGCTTCAGTATCCACTTTGTAGAGCCTATGCATTTTCAAATGATCAAAAACCAATCATGGTTCCATTTCATCTTCTTTGCTAGGGCGCATGCTGTTGCAAGTCTTCAGAAGGGTCTAAGACTTGATGTGCTACTGTTGTGATATACAGGACAGAGAATATTGTGAGTTTAGTTAGCATATCCAGTCTGATAACCGGGATGCCTTGGCAGATGCAAACAGAACTCCAAAGATTACAATCTGAGTGGATTAAGACTCAGGTGTCAGGAAGAAGGAGATTGAATCACTCTCTGCAAGCAAGAGGTATTTGTAAAATCCATGAGTTTGTCTTTGTAATGTTTAACACGATGATTGTAGGAATAATCACTAACCCTATGGAATAGTATATAAGCATTTTGGAAATCTCAGTAAAACTGAATTCTGATCCCGAATCAGTCTTCCCATGCCTCTAAATCGCCAATAAATTGGTGCCCCTGTGAGGACAAGAAGCACTATCTGTCAGCAGTTGGCAATGCCCCTGGAACTGAATCATGGCAGTGAAAGAACCACATTGGGCCCACAGCACCTGGAGGTGGGGAAGGGACAGGTGAGCCAGAGGAACTAAAGGGAATGGGACAAGGTATGTTCAATGAGAGGGATTTCTATAAAACCATGCTGGGCCTCGTGAGCAAGCATGGATCGCCCATCCTAAAGCAGGACCTTAAGTTACTCCTTGGATGGGTGTCACGTATATTTCCCAATACCACTCCTGCTTCTAATTTTACTCTCTGCTACTGGGACAAAGTCGGCATAAAGCTGTATGTCCTGGCCACGCTGCCTGGCCACGAGGCAGAGCTACGACTGCTACCAGCATGAAGGGCTGTAATGGATGCGATAAAAAAGGAAGGGGGGAGTGGGGGCCCCTGTTAGCAGCCGCCGAGATGGCCCCAGCCATGATGCCGAACCAAACTCCGCCCAGATCCCAGTCCCTGCCCCCCGCCTGCAGCCCCTCCCTGTTGAACGCCAGGGATTCAGCCCGGCTGCCAACTACAACCCCACCGCTGTTCCAGCCACAGAGCTGGCCCAACGATTATCGCTTATGCGGACACTGACTNAGGGGGGAGTGGGGGCCCCTGTTAGCAGCCGCCGAGATGGCCCCAGCCATGATGCCGAACCAAACTCCGCCCAGATCCCAGTCCCTGTCCCCCGCCTGCAGCCCCTCCCTGTTGAACGCCAGGGATTCAGCCCGGCTGCCAACTACAACCCCACCGCTGTTCCAGCCACAGAGCTGGCCCAACGATTATCGCTTATGCGGACACTGACTGTGAAGGGAAGCCAGAGCCTTTTGACCCCATCCCCAGAAAAGATCTGGACTTATTCCCTTTGTACACGCAAACCTTTGATACTGCAGCAGAAATCTTTGTGGCCTCTGTGCAACTCAGCAAGGAGGAGGGGGACCCCTTTGAACCGGGACCAACAGATCTAGATGCTAAACCTAACCTATTCCCTCCTAACCCCAGAGTGTGTTTTGGATACGAGAAACCCGGGCACACAAAAAGCAACTGCAAAAAGTTCACAAGAATGGCCAGTCTTTACAGAGTAACTCATCTCAGGATGCTGGATGACAACGCACACAGATGCAAATGACGATGCCTCAGGGCGGACAGCAGCAAACCCCAGCCCAGCCGCCGCAAGCAGCCTTCACAGGACCTGTCACCGACCTATGTGCAGCCACCCCAGGCAACACAGGACTGGACATATCAACTAATAACATAATAATGTTTTCTAATTGCTCAGTTTTTGTCTCCCTGCAGGATTTTATGGACCTTTTGCTACCCAGTTACCACATCTTGCTTAGAGGCAGATCACCTACCTCAGTAACAGGTCTTATTAATACTAGTTCTGATGTTGCTGTTATCTCTCAATGACCCTCACAATGGTCCCTTGCTGAAATGCCCCAGGTGCTTCCAAGCACTGGGGGATGCAGCCGTGGCTCTCAAAGCCTTGATGCAAATCAAGGCCCTGAGGGGCAACCCGCCCCAGTTAAACCATTACCAGTTGCTCGCATTTTACTCCACAGTTTTAACAAAATAGCACTGAGAAATGAATAATTCCATATTATAACTGATTTTATTTATAAGCTGTTTAATACTTTTTTTTTGCTTTTTTACTACTTCACTAAGGATAAATGACAAAACCAACTGCTTTATAAACCTTCACATTCCATTGTATATGTATCTACAAGACATGTATCATTTAAAAAAAAAAACTTTCCTAACTGCTATTNATTGATAATCATGCAATTTCATATGTGTTATTAATTATATATATTATCTGACTTACTCTTGATTATTGTAAGTTTCATTTTCCTGCATATATTATTTTGCTTTACTACTCCTTCAGGTTCAATAACAAGAGACACACATGTTGTTGAAAAACAAAAAAAGAAAGGGGAGTTTGTCCCTCTAGAACATTTACACTACTTTTTACACTAAAAAAATTAAAATTCAATTCCTGGTAAAGTAATACTACTTTGAAAATTTACATGTGCAGAGGCAATTTCAAAAAATTTCTACAAGACCCTTAATTGAATGTACATTGTTGAAGCCTAGCTGAATTACTAGCCTAGGAAGACGGTATGCATGTGTTTTATCACCAACAGGTCCAATGCATTGTTCATTGTCTGAACAAACATTGGCCACCCTCCAAAAGGAATGAGGCCCAGAGAAAAGAAAAATTCACCTAATTGTCATCCAGCCCTGACATCACCTCTAAAAGATTTAAGGACTTGGTGGAGGGATAAGAAATTTAATTAAAATAAGCATATATATTAGGCATTGTGTTATGTATTGTTATAGCTATTCCTTATAATTTACAGTGTATAATTTTTTTTAATTAAAAGAAACAGGGGAGATGTCGTGATATACAGGACAGAGAATATTGTGAGTTTAATTAGCATATCCAGTCTGATAACCAGGATGCCTTGGCAGATGCAAACAGAACTCCAAAGATTACAATCTGAGTGGATTAAGACTCAGGTGCCAGGAAGGAGATTGAATCACCCTCTGCAAGCAAGAGATCTTTGTAAAATGCATGAGCTTGTCTTTGTAATGTTTAAAACGATTATAGTAACAAGAGATTACTAACTCTCTGGAATAGTATATAAGCATTTTGGAAACCTCAGTAAAACCGAATTCTGATCCCGAATCACTCTTCCCATCTGTCTAAATCGCCGATATGCGATGCGATACGTGTTGATTAGCAATGAGAAAGAGACTGTGCTTCGTTGAAATCCTCCAGTGTGGGATTAATATTGCTTTGATCCTAAAGGAAGTGTTTCATTTAATTCACAGTGTGTTGAGTTTGCTTGTTTGTTCTCACCTAGATTGACCCCCTGACATCAAAACATTACTTTGTTTTTCTGACTAAAAAATATAATTCCACCAAATCAAGCCACTAGCCCCTTTTTACTGTAGCTTTACAGAAACTCAAGTTTTCAAAGAATGTTCATAATCAGTTTTAGCATCAGCTACCTGGACTATGTCAAATATACTCAAAGCACAAGCCCTGAAAATGATGCAATATTTCTTTCACAAAATCTTGTTTAAGCAATTGAAATAATTATATGTAATAAAGCAACACATATCTCAAATTTCCTGGAAGTATTAATGCAATAAAACTTCCAAATGTGCTGTGAACTAGGTTTCACACTTTTGGAAAGATTCAGCAAGGCACTTGGTGGTTTAGGATAGATTTTTCAAGTATAGATTGTGAGTGTTCAGTTTTTGTACAATTGAACTTGAAAAACGTAAAAATTTTATTTTCACAGGTGGTGACTTTTCACAGATCATTTACATTACACTATAAAAGAGCCTTTGCTGGAGGCCTTTACCAGATCCAGATTGTTGGCAATTGTGCTGAAAGTATAATAAACATACCTTGCTCTTGGGTTCCATGGTTGAGTTCTAGTCCCAAACCTAGTCCCAGGGATACAACCACCAAAGCACACAGCAGAACCTGTCACACAGACACAGGGAAGCCAACATTCACAACTGTGATAAATTACGTGTATTAGAAATTAACTCTATTATTAATATTTCTATGAGTGCATGATTTCTTAAGAACTAATAATTTCTCTGAAGTTCTTCATCAAAAAATTGAGCCTGAAGATAGGAGAGGCACAATAATTATAACTTTGGAAGCTGAGGTCTTAATGCTGCACTTTAAACCTATGACAAGTTGTAATGTTGTAACTGGGGAAATCTTTGCTGGAGCAAAGATAGTAGGAAGTAATCAGTATATTTATCTATTGTGCACATGCTTTTATTTGTCTTCTGTGTTTACCTGATATGATCACAAGGATTTCTTAAGAAATGTATCTGGATTGAGGCTACAAGCATAAAATTTTCACCCACATGCCAATTTCTCATAATAAATCACCCTGTGAGTAAGGTTAGAGGAAATTGGAAAGAGACAAACAGCCCAAGGAAACTCTGTAACAGAAAGGAGCATAACTTTTGGGAGACTGAGTGAGGGCTGAGGAAGCCTCTAAAAGCTCAACAGACACCAAAGACAAATGGCAATCCACGCTGGCTGAAAGGTGCAGTGAAAAGTGATAACCCTGTCAGAGTATTTTGTGATGTATGCACTTTCCTGTTCACTGAGATAATAATGTAAAAGAAAATGCATATCACAGAGAAAAATCACCATGATCCAGCCCAGTTTATGTCCCATTTTTTGGGTCTGAGCTTTCTTTTGTCTTCTGCCATGTCCACGAATCAGCTGACTGATTCCTGGAAATACTAAGGTTAAAAATAAAGTAGGAATGAGAGAGGGTTACTCTCAAGCTCAGTGTTACTATAATGGAGCCTCTTATCTGAGACTACAGCAATTTTAAGGAATGAAGAACAACTGCTCATGCATCCCCTGATCTTTGCTGCTGCCTGTCCTGCCTTGCAGGTGCTGAGCAGAAGTGTAGCAGCAGGGAGGGCTGCTCAGTTCTCAGATGTAGGTGTACAACCAATTTATTTCTCAGGCAACACCAAACACTACCAATACCATAGTTTCTTCTTTCACACTTTCTCCTTCTCACCTTTACTTTCTTCCTGCCACTTATTCGCAGGTTTTTGTACAGATGTACCTCAAAAGGAGTGGAAATGGAATTGGTGGGAGAACTGGATGAGAGAGAGGGGTGGAGTAAGGATGTGTGGAAAGATTGCCCAAACTGGCAGAAATGCTCAAGTCCCTTGAAGAGAGACCTCAGGTGTGATGGCAGTAGTTTAATCCTACATCCAGTCAGCAGGGGATGAGAATAAGGGTGTTAAGGTGCTCTTTTGGGCTGGACCAGCAGCCACACTTTCTTGGCAGGGAGGATACCACTGCCAAGTTAACCTAACAGGTCTTATTTCACGGAGCACAGATAAGCCTAAACGCCAGGGCATGTACTTTTCACCTTAAAGACACTATGGCTTTGCCCTTCATTTTGATTAAAACTCACATTTGTAATTGCAATAAATAGATGATACTAAATTAAAGTACAGCTATTGCAGCAACAAACAATCCCACCTCTTCAAATAATGAGACAACTGAAGTAAAACCCAAAAACTCCTGTCAGGTATACAGATAAGATGCTGCATTTATTATAACATTTACACAAACATCCTTGACTTTGGGACATTCATTCTTGAGATGAAATAACATTGGTAGCACCTATTCAAATTCTTAGACTTTCCACAGCTAACTTCTATGACTAAATTCAGGATTACAACTACGTATTCATAGAAAAGTTGCATATGCTAGTGCATATGCTCTGTTTGCTGGAGGACTTACTGGACAGTGTGACTCCTGTCTGTGAGTATACAGTTCTCTGTCTAAACTGACAGGAAAAAGTTGCCCAGAAAGTATTTCATTCACTGGATTTATCAAAACCATAAATTGTGTGGAATATTAAGATTTTACACCTCCAATATGCAGATTTTGGGTTTTGTACAGGCAGGCATTTGAGAACTAGTGCATCTAAAAGAATGAATATGTTTTAGGACATTTAAATTTCTCACTTTAGTCTTCCAAGTAAGTACCTCTTGAAGATAAAATTTCCTTTCCTTTATGGTTATGCAATTTTCCCATATTTTTTCTCAAGACTCATTTTTAACTGATGACTTTAGGAAAAACATAACTGCTATTTCATCTATTTTTTCACAATTTCCAGTATTTCTGTCACATTTTATGCAATCCTTGCACAATGCAGCATTAAATAGGAAATTGTACTGTGTGAGAGGACCTTAGGGTGCTGGTCATGAAAAGTATAGTAGCTTGACTCTTTTTTCATAGGACTGTTTTCAAAATTAAATTGTGAGCCATTCTAAAATCACTACCTGTAGTTTTCTCTAAATTTTAATTTACAAATGCAAAAGTTTGTGCAAACACATACACATATTTAATGATTGTTTCTATTATGGTCACAAACAGAAAACACAACAAAATATTTTTAAAACATAACAAAAAGCCTACGTTTTATTATTTACAAGGCAGCTACATAGCTCTTAAAGCCTCAGAGAAGAGGTAAAGAGTTGATATGATATTTGAGATGTGGGACTGACAGTACTGCACAAAAAGTTTCATTAGGCTTTGCCAACAACATGCTTATAGGTTCTATTTCGTTAATGACAAATGTAAAGATATAAAAGTAAGCAAAAAGAAAGTGTGTTTGCTTTGGCCACAAACACATCTGTTTTAAGACAATACCTAAAATAAAGTATAAAAGCAATGTTTTCAATATGCAAAAGAACTGTCAGGTTAATGAAGTACAACAAAAACTGCCAGTAAAAAAAATTGCTTCATAGGTACCAGAAGAACTTTAGAAATGTGCTAGTGAAGTCAGTGCAGTTTCGGTGACGCACTCATTCAGTAAAATTTTAACTACCAATTACTAAGCTAACTTCAATGATTAGACTGATAGAATTAAACTTCAAAAAACACAGCAGATTTGAGAATTGTTAAACTAGCAGCCCTGAACAGCAGCACCTACTTACAGCACAGATGACTTTGTATTTCAAGACGGTTTTATTCTTCAAGTACTCTTCTAGATTTAAAGACACCTCGTCCGCATGTCCTCTGTGATCCCTGGTTATATTACCCTCAAGCTCCATTTTGTCGAGATCTGCCTCTCATCTGCGTCTTCTGCCTTCCTCAGCCTCCCCAGCTGTGTTAGCTGCGACCGCGATGCTGCTCCTTCTTCAAGAGTTCTAGTACTTTGCTCATAGGTCTTCTTATGAGATCTCAGCTTTCGCATCCGTGTTAAGTTTGCGAGAAGCCAAAGCAAGTAGTAAAACTACTCTGAATGGTCAAAGGCTGTAAAACATTATCTGTGTTCCGGGAACCTGACTGCTCAAGATAAGAATGGCCTTAGGCAAACACTTAAGTGGAGATTAGAATTAAAATGTTGCTAAACAATAAAATGCAAAAATACTCAAGTACTCAACTATTTCGTTAAAAGCTTGTCATCCAGAGATTTTATCCTCAAAGAAAGTGTTAAGCATACGAAACAAATATGAAAGCAGACGGTTTCTTACTTCATGTTCTGTGTCATGCCTATGTTTTCAGATCCCTTTCCTTATTTAGCATCAGAGGATTACTCCGTGTTAGTTTCAATCCATCTTTGTCTCAACATTTTTCCACTTCTTACACGGGTTTTCTTTTCAGTAGTTATGACTGTGCTAATTAAAAACAAATAGTATATAACCAAATCAAATTCAATAAAAAAATAAAAATGTTTTGTTTAAGTACAATTTAAAATCTATTTGTTTTTCAACTTGGTGGTTACTGGAAGGATTGGCTGTTATGAAAATGTACCTTCATAGCCTACTAGGACTATGACTATGTAAGTATTCAGACGTTGATCTGATTCTAAATTTGAGCATCGCATAAGCTGCAACTTATAATAACTACATTTATAATGTTTAGAACTATATAAACAAAAACGCCAAACCATGATACTATAAAAACTGGTATGAAGAAAATTAACTCCACTGCAACCCAAGTTAGTGTCATGCTCAAGTCCCACATTATCCAGTACATCTCCATTAATCATACATACACACACACACACACACACACACACACACACACACACACACACACACACACACACACACACACACACACACACACACACACACACACACACATCATCATCCTTTAATTTACAGACAGATATAACTCCCTTACTTTACAGGACACCCCTGTAAAATGCCTATAAAATGCCCATTGAGTTCCCTTCTTCCATGACCGGGGTTCCCTCTTGTGGTGATTGCTCAGGACAGGAGGTCTGTTGTGCGGAGTTACTGATTGCAAAAACTTGTTCAGGCTGAGTCAAACCTGTAGGGATTCTTGCGAGATTCGCCCTCTATTCAGGTGGCTTCCGCTAGAGTGGTTCCCATGTAACACGCACTTCAAGCAATGAGTTACAACACCTAAACTTTGTATCCATTTCAATTCCCACACCTGGGCCCCTTGAAGGAGTCTATAATGTCCCTTAATTAACACCTCTTCTCACCGTGCTGATACGGACTTACTCCCAGGTCGCAGTCTTTCCCTTGGCTGGAAAGCTGCTCTGCAGAAGAGGACCTTAGGGTGCTGGTCAACAGCAGCTGGACAAGAGCCAGCGTGTGCCCAGGTAGCCAAGAAGGCCAGGGACATCCTGGCCGGGATCAGCAGTGCTGAGGCCAGCAGGAGCAGGGCAGTGATCGTGCGTCTGTATTCAGTACTGGTGAGGCCATACCAGGAGTGCTGCATCCAGTTTTGGGCCCCTCACCATAAGACAGACACTGAGCTGCTGGAGCATGTCCAGAGAAGGGCAACAGAGCTGGGGGAGGATCTGGAACACAAGTCCTGAGAAGTGGCTGAGGGAGCTAGGGGTGTTTAACCTGGAGAAAAGGAGGAACTTTAGGAAGGAACTTTATCACTCTCTGTTACTCCTGAAAGGAGGCTGCAGCCAGGTGAGAATTTTTTTTTCCAGGTAACAAGTAACAGGACAAGAGGAAAAGGCCTCAAGTTGCCCTTAAGAAAAATGTTTTCCTCAAAAGTATTGTCAAACCCTATGTCATTGGGGCATGGCTGAGTCACCATCCTTGCAGGTATTTAAAAGACATGCAGGTGTGGTGCTTAGGGACATGATTTAGTGGTGGACTTAGCAGTCTTTTCCAACCTAAATGATTTTATGATTCTATTATTCAGGGCTGCAACTGCTTCAGTATAGACATATCCACAGCCACACACACTTTGGGGTATATCTACTCCAGCCTGGTATTATTCAGAGCTCACAGCCCCTTCAGCCTGAGTTCAGACTATAGTTACAACATACCTACAATAGTACAGGAACAGCAGCAATGACCAGGCCACCTGTCAGCCCAGGCACGTGGCTAGTGCTGTTATCAAACTGTTCCCAGGCACAGGAAAGTGAGATGATAAACACAACAGCATATGGCAACCAATGAAAATCACTCCATTCTAATATAGGACAGAGCAAGCAGGTCCTCAGGTGAGAGCAGCAGCCTGCCAATTAATAGCTCAAACAGCTGTGACAGCTGTAAATCCAGTGGAGTGCATTCCTATTAAACCTGTCACTATCTTCAACTCTTCTGGTCCCACACTGGGTGCCAAAAAAGTACACCTGCAGGTTAACCTAAGCAGGCAGCTCAACCCCACACAGGGACTCACACTGTCCCCTGCTGTAGGAAGCAGAGAAGAACAGGAAGGGTAAAAATGAGAAAATTTGTCAGTCGAGGTAAAGACAGTTTAATAGGTAAAGCAAAGCCACTCACACAAGCAAAGCAAAATCACTTCATGGCTATTTCACATCAGCAGGTAGGTGTTCAGCCACTTCCAGGAAGGCAGAGTTCCACTACATGCCATGATTACTTGGGAAGACAGTCACTATCACTCTGACCATTCCCTATGCCTTCCTCTTTTTTTTTTTTT
>VXBU01007108.1:0-12977 GCA_013400315.1 Bombycilla garrulus
GGGTTTAATTTGAGGCTGGGTTTTAAGCTTTTGTTGGATTTGAGGCAGGGTTTTCAAACCTGGGTTTGGTTCGCGGCCGGATTTAAATTCGGGGTGAGTTTGGGGTTGGTTTTGAATTCGGGCTCGGCCTGGGGCTGAGTTTGAATTGTGGTTTTTAATTCGGGTTTAATTCGGATTTTGTTTGGGTTTTATTCGGGCCGGGAAAAGAATTGGGTTTATTTAGAGCTGGCCTAAAGCTGAGGCTGTTCAGGGAACATCCTTGAGTGGATTTTGGAGTCCAAAACTCTGTGAATTCCGGAGAAATTCTGGAAGAACGGGGAATAAAAAAGGTTGGGAATTTGGAGGTTTCTGATTCCCACAATGGGGTTTTTTGGGATAAGCTTGGGAAGCTCCTGGGGTTGGGTTTGGGTAAAACCAGCTCCAGTTAATCCCAGCCTGGCAGAGGCACAGGAATGGTCGCATTCCAGAGGCACTGGAAAAGCCGGAATTACCTTGGGAAAGGCTTCAGGCAGGAAAAAATTCCCTGCGGGAATTTTCTCCAGGAATTGTGGGGGAATTTCCTTTGGGAATTGTGGGAATTTAGTCGGGGAACTGGGGGAAATTTGGCTGGGAATTGGGAGAATTTTCTCCGGGAATTGAAGGAATTTTATCCAGGAATTGGGGAAATTTCCTGCAGGAATTGTAGGAATTTTGTCATGGAATTCCAGGGATGGGAAGAGACTACCCACTAGGAATTCCAGCCTTTTCCAGACGTTTTGCAGCCCTGAAATCATCAGGAATTTGGGAAAAAATTGGGAAAATATGGAAAAAGTTCATTTTCCCAGGGTTTTTTTGTTTCATTCCTGCTGTTTTTCCAGGCCATGTCTGTGGCTGGAATTTCGGGATCGCTGCTCCAAGTAGAGGAAAATTTCTCCTCCTGCCTGGCCCGGATCGATGCCCTCATCCTCAAACCTCTGCTCCAGGCAGGTAAATCCCGGGAATTTCCCACTGGAATTCCCAGCTGGAGCAAATCCAAGATGGGATTTCTGGCTGGAATTCCCACTGGGAGTTAAAGGAAATGTTTTGTAGGAATGTTTTCCCTAAAATAAGGAGGAGGGAACAAGCCCAGAGTTGTTTTTAGGGATGAATCCTTTTTTTTTTTTTTCATTTTTCCCATTTTTTTCCTCTCTATTTTCCCAAAATATTTAATTTATTTATTCCAGGAAAATGCCTCCATGGGCTCCAAAAATTCCTCAAATTTCATCTTTTTTAGATTATTTTTTCCCATCTTCTTGGTCTCTGCTTTCCCGAATTATTTAATTTATTTATCCCAGAAAAAAACGGCAAAATTCCTGGAATTTCCCCTGTTTCAAATTTACTTTTCCCATTTTTTCCCTTGCTATTTTCGCAAATTATTTAAGATTTGGAAGGTGAAATTCCTGGAATTTCCCCTTCTTCAGAGCAGTTTTTCCCATTTTTTCCCTTTCTGTTTTCCCAAATTACTTAATTTATTTATTCCAGGAAAAACAGCTAAATTCCTGGAATTTCCCCTTCTTCAGAGCAGTTTTTCCCATTTTTTCCCTTTCTGTTTTCCCAAATTACTTAATTTATTTATTCCAGGAAAAACAGCTAAATTCCTGGAATTTCCCCTTCTTTTGGTCCATTTTCCCCTTTTTTTTCCTTTCTGTTTTCCCAAAGTATTTCATTTATCCCATTCCAGCAAAACAGCTCCATAGATTCCAAAAATTCTTGGAATTTCCCTTTTGGGGACAGGATTTATCCGCCACAGACAGCGCATTCCTTGAAATCTTTTGAGAATCTCGCCTTCTCCCTGGCCATTTTCCCGATTTTTCCCTGGCAGAGCCACAGGATCCGAAGGAAAAGGAGAATTTCCAGCTCCTGGTGCTCCTCAACGATCGCTTCCAAGCCCTCTGGAATTTCACGGAGGAGAATTCCCGGATCCTGCGGGGCAAAGGCTCTGACTCCGGCTGTATCCGGGATTTTTACATCCTCTGGAAAGGAGATCTTTTCCTCAGCCTCTACATCCAGTGAGTGCCGGGATCGTTTTTGGGAAAACGGGAATTTTTGTAACTGGATTGATCCCACTGGGATTGTGCCGGAGAGGGAATATTGGGAAAAATCAGGATGAGAGGCCAAGAGGGAAAATATCCTTGGAGAATTGGAGTGGATTTGGGTTTTCTGTGATTTTGTGCTTTGGGATTCCAGCGGGAATCAAAGTTTATGGAGAGCTGAAATTCCATGAAAATCCTCAATTCCAAGTTTTTTCTTCTCCATTAAAGTGGCCAAAGCTTTTCCAGCTGGGATTTTTCTAGTTTGGATTTTCTGGTTTGGATTTCCCAGTTTGGTCCCACAGGAATGGGAAAAGAGGGAGATGAGGGATTTGCAGGGGAAATATGGGATTTGAATTGGAAAATATGGAATTTGCTGGGAAAATATGGGATTTGCGCGGAAAATATGGGATTTGCATGGAAAATATGGGATTTGCGTGGAAAATGTGGGAATTGCTGGGAAAATGTGGGAATTGCATGAAAAATTTGCTGGGAGAAAAGGTGGGATTTTCTGGGTATTTTTGGTCCAGGAAAATGCAGCTCTTGGAAGAAAATCTTGGAAAATAGAATATGGAAAAAGAAAATTCCAAGTTTTGCTTGGGAAAACAAAGCAAGCTCAGAGCCCAAGTGTGGCAATTCCAGCATTTACATCCCAGAATTCCCAAATTTCCCAAATTATGGTGGGAATNATTGGAAAATATAGGATTTTCAGGGAAAATATAGGATTTGCATGGAAAATATGGGATTTGCATGGAAAATATGGGAATTGCTGGGAAAGTGTGGGAATTGCGTGGAAAATATGGGAATTGCATGGAAAAATTGCTGGGAGAAAATGTGGGATTTTCTCAGTATTTTTGGTCCAGGAAAATGCAGCTCTTGGAAGAAAATCTTGGAAAATAGAATATGGAAAAAGAAAATTCCAAGTTTTGCTTGGGAAAACAAAGCAAGCTCAGAGCCCAAGTGTGGCAATTCCAGCATTTACATCCCAGAATTCCCAAATTTCCCAAATTATGGTGGGAATTCTGTAGCGAAGAGTCCATGAATGAACAGCTCAGANAATTTCCCAAATTACGGTGGAAATTCTGTAGTGAAGAGTCCATGAATGAACAGCTCAGAGCCTGCAGAAAGAAATTTCCAGCAAATTTCCATGGGAAAAAAAAAAAAAATAAAGGATTCTGGCTTTATCAGCCTTATCCAAGTCATCCAAGTCTGCCAAAAAATCCTGGAATTAAGATTGGGAAAGAATTCTGAGATCCCATCCAAATCCATCAAAAATCCAGGCCTGCATTTTTCCAGAGGTGCCTTTTGGGATTAAGGGAACTTCCCAAGTATTTGGGATCCCTGAATTCATCCCAAATTTCCCTCTCAAACTCCTCCTGTGTATCCTTGGAATTTTTTCCAGGTATTTCGTCACCTTCGCCAACTTCGTCGTGGTCCAGGGCTTCGAGCAGGCCGCCAGGAGCAAGAGGTCAGAGCATGGAATTTTTGGAATTTCGGGAATCTTAGGGATACAGGGACACCAGAGAATCCCAGGATTCCGGAATAGTTTGGAAAAATCCCTCAAAAATCCTCTCATTCCATCCTGGGCCAGCTCCCAGAATTCCAGCTTGCTCCAAGCCCTGTCCAGAACAGTTCCAGGATTGGATTTTCCTCTTTCCAAGCACTCCCAGCTCCTTCTGGAGTTAGAAATTTGGAATTTGGGGATTTAGGGGAAAGGTGGAATTGGAGAGAGGAATCGGGCTGGGAATTCCCACTTTTCCCAGATTTTTATGGAAGCAGGAAGTGAAAATGTGAATTTTTAAGGAGCTCATTCCCAAGTGTTTTATTTCCTATTTTTCCCATTATCCCAGCTTTCCCATTATCCTTGCTCTGAGCCCTGTCCAACCTTGGACGATTCCAGGATTGGATTTTCCTGTTTCCATGGACCCTTAGCTCCTTCTGGAGCTGGAAACTTGGGATTTGGGGATTTAAGGAAGGGGCAGGAATCCATCAGGAAAATCCCAGGTTTTTATGGAAGCAACACCTGAAAGCATGGATTTATAAGGAATGCATTCCCTCATTCTTCACGGCTTTCTCCAGAAGTTTGGAACACAGAGGAGTGGGAATTCCAGGATAATTCATTCTCCTCATTCCCGATTTTCCAGCGAGGCCTGGAAGCTGCACAAGGCGGTGCTGAGACAATTCCTGCGGGATTTCACCTCGGAAAACTCCCTGGCGTTGGCGCTGCACTCCGTGCTCCACAAACCTTTCCGGGATCACATCCAGAGCTGCCTCGGGCTCCTCTCCCAGCTCCAGGAGCAGCTCCAGGAGGTGAGAATTCCCCTGGGAATGCCCGGTGGCTCTGGTTGGTCAGTCTGGAGGGAAGAAATATTCCCTAAAATCCAACCTGGGCCTTGCTAAATATTCCCAAAAATCCAGCCTGCACCTCCCTCGATCCTGACGCAGTTCTGTGTTTTCCCAGGGATCGGAGCGGGACGTGGTGGCCGCAGTCACACAGGAATTCAGGAAGCTGGAATTGTTCATCAGCCAGGTGCTGGATGAGGCGTGCTTCACCAAGGAGCTCTGGAAATCCCTGGGCTGCAAATTCACCGTGAGTCCCCCGGGAATTGCACAGGGATCGGGAATTCTGCTTGGATCGGGAATTCTGTGTGAATCGGGAATTCTGTGTGGATGGGGAATTTGGCGTGGATGGGGAATCTTATAAGGATCAAGAATTTGGTATGGATTGGGAATTTAAAGTGGATTGGGAATTTGCTATGGATGAGGAGTTTTATAAGGATGAGGAATTTGATACGGATTGAGGATTTGGTGTGGATCAGGAATTTGGTATGGATTAAGAATTAAATATGGATCACAAACTAAAAATGGATTGGGAATTTTATATGGATTTGATAGGGATTTGATGTGGATCAGGAATTTGAGGCTGGAATTCAACAGAGCAGAGCTGGGTGGAGGAGCTGGAGCAACTCCCGGGGGGTTTCAAGGGGAATTTGTGTCCCAAGTGTGCCCCTGTCCCTGGAACCCCAAGCCAGCTTATCCCTGCAGGAATTCCTGCCCCGAATTCCATGTTCTCTCCCAATCCTGGCTTTTCCTGCTGCTCCAGGACGTGCTGTGCGTTCCCGAGAGGAGGCTCCTGGAGGACAGCAGGAACCTTCCCATCGCTGCCGGCACCGCCCGCTCCGAGCGCCTCCTGCTCTTCGACGACGTCCTGGTGCTCATCCAGGTCAGTCCAGGATCCTCCGCAGGGACTGGGAAGGAAGCATGGCGCTGAAATTCCAGCGGAATCAATTTTTGGGATATTTGGGATAAGTATTTGGGAAAGTTCCGTTTTTTTTGCTGTTGAAAACACAGCAGGGTTTGGCCGTTGGGAAAACTTTCTCTCGGATCCACCCACGTGTGGTTGGCTCTGGAAAGAAAGGGAAATCTGGGAAGGAGGAAAGGAAACTACTGGATGTAGCCATGGAATTTTGGAAGAGCTTTAGGAGTGTTCAAACAAGAGCTTCCTTCCCTTTCCTGTGGTTTTTCCATCTCCAAGGTCTCTCATCCCAGTGTGATAAAAAAATTGGGAATTTGTGCTGCTGGTCCAGCTCTGCCATTCCGTGGATGTTTCCAGCAATAACGGGAACACCTTTTCCTTTTTTTCCAGGGGAACAGCTTCCAGAGTTTTGACCTCAAGCTGGTGTGGGTGGATGAAAACTGCGGAGAGAAATCAGCTCCAGGATCGTGAGTGAGGAATTCCCACTGGGAGTTCAAAAAGAAGGGAATAAAAATGTTCGGGTCAGTGGGAAAACAACCCAAAGCTTTGTCCCATCTCCTTTCCGAGCAGTGGGATTGGGATATGGAAAATGGGGTCTCGGCAGCTTGGAATTTGCTGCCAGATTGAAATCCCAGAATTTTTGAGACTGGAAAAGCCCTGTGGGATCAGCAAATCCATCCCCACTTTGTTCCCAGCCCAGAATTCCTTGGATGGATGGAGACTCCAAACCTCCCTGGGCAATTCCAGTGGCCTGACCACGTTTTCCGTGAAAAAACTCCTGCTGATATCCAACCTGACCCTCCCCTGGCACAACTTGAGGCCATTCCCTCTCATCCCAATAAATCCCAAAATATTTAATCCAACCCTGGAGGACTTGAGATCTCTCCAGAAAAACCACCTGGGAAAGCACCAGGATCTTTGGGAGGGGAATGGGAAGAGCTGATGGATTGGGAATTGTGTTTTCCATCCTTTTTTTTTTGCGTTCCCAGGTACAGCCTGCGCATCACGACCCCAGAAGAGACGTTCGTCCTCTCCGCCAAGGACCCCCAGATGAAGGTCAGGCCTTGGGATTTTCCCATCCCTCCATTATTTAAAGCAGGATAATAGTCCAGGCCGGGCTTGGGTTGGGATTTTTGGCTCCTTTTCCAAGAAAACCCTGGATCAGGTGGCCAGAGGTGGCTCAGAATTGATGGAGAGTGAGGAACATTGGTGGGAGCCCCCTCATTTTCTTGCTGCTTTTCCTGAAGTTTCTCTTTTCCTAATCAACTGGAATTTTATATTTCTTTTTTTTTTTTTTTTTTTTTTTTTTTTTTTTTTTTTTTTTTCATATCCAAGCGGGAATTTTTCCAGTTTTTTTAACATCCCAGTGGGAATTCCTCCACTTGGAGGAGGTGCAGCTTCCAGCAGTGGAAGCTGCAGACGGGCTTCAGTGGGAACCCAGTGGCTCCTCGCCGCTTTCCTCAAGCTGTCTCCGGTTGATTTTCCCAGAATCTGAGCCCGTTCCCTCCCTCTCCCTGCTTTCCGTGCCCGCAGGCCGTGTGGCGGTGGAAGCTGGAGCAGGCCGTGCGCCAGGCGCTCCACGGGAAGCGGGATTTCCCGCTCTGGGGCCGCAGCGGGGAAGGCAGCGAGGCCCCGGCGCGACGGTTCTTCAGCTACGTGTTCCGCAGGGAGGGACGGCTCCGGGCGGCCACCTACGAGGGCGAGTGGCTCTGGGGGAAGCCCCACGGCAAGTAAGGAACCTGTGGGGCCCCTTTTCCTGGCAGGAATGAGGTTGGAATCACATTTTGAGCCCCTTTTCCCAGTGGGAATGAGGTTGGAAGGACCTTTAGAGCCACTCTTCCAAGCAGGAGTAAAGTTGGAGTTACTGGTTTGGGGTTTTCATGAAGGTTGGGAAAGATCTCCAAGGTCAAGCAAGGCCCCTTTTCCAAGTGGGAATAAGGTTGGAAGCATCTTCTGGGCCATTTTTCCAAGCTGAAATAAGGCGGGAAATGCTGGTTCAGAATTTTCGTGAAGGTTGGGAAAGATCTCCAGGGTCACTGAGCCACATCCGCTCCTTTTCTGGGCACTTCGAGGTTCGGGATAAACATCAGGGTTTGGCTCTCAGTGAGGCTGTGGACGTGAATCCAGGCCTGCCTCTCTGATTTTCCTGCCTCACTCATTCCCAGAGGGAATTCTGGCCTTGAGCACAGGTTTAGCAAAGCCTGAGTCCTAAAACTTGGGATTTCTTGTGCACGTCTCATCCGTGGTTTATGGATGAAATCCTAAAGGCTGCCCCAGAAATGCGGTGTTGATCACCCTGAGCTTCTCCTTAGGATTTAGGCTTGGCCTAAAATCTGGATCTCAGCCTTGGGGTATGAAAATCCACCCTCATGAGGAGGAAAATTCCCACTAAAATCCCTTCGTGGAGAACAGTTTTATTCTATGCTATCAAAACCTCCTTGGACTTCATCCAAACCTGAAACACCCAAACCAGGAATTAAGAAAAGCTGGAATACAAATGAGCTCCAATGGGAATATGGGAACTGTTCAGTAAATCCAACTTCAAGTGAGGTAAATCAAAGATCCCAACCAAAATTAGTTGGACATAAGATAGAGAACACTGTGGGGTTTTTGGGAAGAAGCCTGGAATATGACCAAGCTCCTCAGCCACCAAAACATCGGGAAATTTTATTTTCCATGAGTTTTGCTGTGGAAGCAAAAAGGATGGAGAGAGACTCAGTTTGAGAGATCCTTAAAATAATGAAAGAAACCAGGACAGAAATGAGAAGAGATTGGAATCCAGTTCCAACCCCAAATCCAAAACTGAATCCAGAATATTCCGTGGAGGAGATTGTGCTGTGCCCTAAAATGAATGTTCAGGGCAGGAGACCTTTGGATCATCCCCACCTTGGCTCCCTCAAAACCATCTCCTGATTTTTGTCCTCTCTTGCAACTGGGATTAATCCAAACCTCTCCTGCCTCCCATCATGGCATCCCAGGAAATCTGGGGCAGAATTAAGGGACTTCAGCTGTTCCATTCCTTGGATTTGAGTTCCCTTCCCACTCCTGGAATTCCTCTGCCGTGATTTTGTTGCTGGGAGGTTCCAGAGCAGCGTCCTGGCTGCTCTGGGATTTCTGAGGGAGTAGCACGTGAGCAGAGCTGTGGGAGTGGGAATTTGGGCTCTTTGGGAAAAACATCGGTGTTCTCCACCGCCTGTCCCAGAATTCCAGGTGACCTGGGGTGGGGGAAGGCCAGACTCCCACTCAGATGTGCATCTTCATGCCTGGAGCAGACAGGGAATTCTGGAATATCCTGAGTGGGAAGAGCTGACAGGGATCAAGTCCAACTCCTGGCCTGGCACAGACATCCCAAAACTCCTGTTTTGTCCAAACTCCTGGAGCAGCCTTGGGAGCGTGCCCATTCCCTGGGGAATATTCATTGCCCGACACCCTGTGGGGGAAAAAAACCTTTCCCTAAAAATCCAACCTAAACCTGGCACAGCTCCAGCTGTTCCCTCATCCCCTGTGGCTTTCTCTTCCCATTTCTACCCACAAAGCCAAGGGGAATTAATTGAAAAAATTGGAATTCCAAACACATCCAACCAGTCCTCTGGAAAAGCTGGAAAAGAGCCACTCTCGTGGAGGTGTTTGGAACAACAAACTCGTCATGGTTTTGGTGTTGCACCATCTCCTGTCAAACCAACCTGGAGGAGGTTTGGATTTGACACTGGGATGAAATTCCTGGCTGGGAGGGTGGGGAGGGGCTGGGATGGAATTCCCTGAGAAGCTGCTCCTGGATCCTTGGGGTAGTGGGAATGGGATGATCCTTAAGGTCCCTTCCCACCCAAACCATTCCAGGAATTTCAGGGCACAGAATTGGAGTGAGGAGGAGGAAGAAGATCCTGGGATAAAGGAAGAGAAAAGGATGGAAATCCTTCCCAGGAAGGAGGAATTCCAGGTTGGAGCAGCCTGGGACAGTGGGAGGTGTCCCTGTCCATGGGATGAGATGATCCTTAAGGTCCTTCCAACCCAGCCCATTCCAGGATTTTGGAATTCCGTTGTGTCTGGCTGGGGAACGTGCAGGGATCTGATTTTGTGGGATGAGGCTGGAATGAAAGCTGGCAGTGGCTGTGGGTGCAGTGGGAGATCGGGAGGGAGGGAAATCAGGAATTCCACCCTCACTGACCATTCCCGGCTCTCCTTGCCAGGATCTCCTCCTGGGATCGCTTTTCCAGCCCCACAGAACATGGAATGAGTGATCCCTTGGGAACGGGATATGGGTATTTCCATATGGAATGGGAATTCCTCTCTGTTTTCCCGGTGTCTGACCTGTGAGATTTGGGAAGCTGTGACTGTGTCTGTGTGGAATCCAAACTGGGAATTTTCTGGGATAACTGGGACAGTTTTTGGAGAAGTGTTTGCTCTTCTCCCATGTCCTTCCCTCAGAATTCCTCATCCTGGTGGGGCTTATCCCAAATATCCCAAATTCCATCTCCTGCCAGAGCCCAAGGCCCTTTTCCCCAGGATTTCAGGAAATTTTGGGATCAGCTGCTGCACCTGGGAGGGTGTTTGGGATTTCAGGAAATTCTATTTGTTTCACAAAACATGAAATGAGTGATCCCTTGGGAATGGGAATTCCTCTCTGTTTTCCCAGTGGGTGACCCGCTGGAATTCCAGGCTGTGGTGTCATTGTGTCCGCAGGGATGTGCCAGGCTGGAACTCCCGTTGGATTAATCCCTGTAATTAATTCCAGACCGTGTGCAAGGTCCTAAAGGCACGAGGCAGCACCTCCACAAAATACTTTTGGGATTAGGGAATGGAATGGGTTCTTCCCACTCATCCCAGAGCACAAAAACATTATGGGATTAAATCCTCCCACTGAAAACCAAGGCCTGGAGGTGCCTTTTGTGTCTTTGTCCTCCTCCGAGGAATTTTTTTCGAAGTTTGCCATAAAATCCAGGAATGGTTTGGGTTGGAAGGAACCCAGTTCGGAAAGAATCCAAAGTTCCATCTAAGCTGGTTTAAGTATTTCGGAATATGCCATCTGGGAATGTTGGGGTGTCCCTTGTGAGAGAATTCCTTGGATTCCAGGGGGACGCTGAAGTGGCGCGATGGACGCAACCACGTTGGGGATTTCCAGGACGGCCTGGAGCACGGGTAAGCCTTGGAAAACAAGATATTCCCTGCTTTTGAAATCCACTGGAATGCTTCCTTCCAGAGGCTGGAACCTGGAGAGAGGGGACTGAACAGCGACTGACCCCAAGGGCTGGAATCTGATTCCAGATCCCAAAATCCATGGGGATTTATTCCTAGGAAATGTCTTAGAATTGTTTTTATTTTTAGATCCTGTTATAAACTTCACTTAAATGAGTTTTTACTCATGATTTAGGAAAGCAATCCGTGAAATCCAAGGATTATTTGTCTTGATTTTATTGGAAGTAAAACTTTAGGATTCCTCATTTTTCCAAGGGATAAAAATATCCCAGACACTTTGTGTCGGGAATCCCAGAACATTTAACTCAGCCCCTAAACTGGGGAAAGGGGAAAACCAACAGGGAAAGAAACTCTGGAGAAGGAACAGTGAGGAATTGGGAGTGCAGATCCCAAAGGGATGAGCTTTCCTTTGGAAAAATTCCAGTGATACCTGGGAAAAGTGTCACAGGTTGGATTGATCCAACCACATAAAAACTGGGAATCTGGACAATCCTTGTTTTTTAAACTTCATCCATTCCAATGGAGTTGCCATTTTCCACGATGGATTTTTCCACGCTGACCTTTTCCATGCTGGATTTTTTCTGTGTTTAACGTTTTCCAAGCTGACCTTTTCCATGTGCCCCTGGCAGGTTTGGGATCTGCCTGGTCCCGCGGCGCTCCGAGGACGGCTACGACTGCTACAAGTGCCACTGGTCCCAGGGAAAAATGAGGGGCTACGGAATCTGTGAGTAAGTAAAATCCAGGATGGATTCCCGGGAAAAGGCAGTTCTGGGGATTTAAAGGGGGAAAAATGTTCCCTGAAATCTTTGGAGTCTGGTCTGGAAATGCTGTGTGGGCATTTCGAATTCCAGAGTTGTTTCAAGGCCTCTCCCAGGACAATTCCAAGCTCGTGTCTTGAGTCCTTGGATAATTTGGGAAGCTCTGGAATGTCCGGTTTGGGTGATGCACGTTCCCGACGGCAAACAAGGATCAAATTCTGCGCTGTCGGAGAAATTCTTGGAATATTTTGAGATGGATGAGCCTGATCTCCTAGCTTCCCATTCCCAGAAATATTCCCAATCAAATCAAATACTCACAGGCTGGAATTGCGTCCCTCTTCCTGCAGGTATGGGAATGACCTGGTCTACAAGGGCTACTTCCAGGACAACGTGCGCCAAGGATTCGGGATCCTGGAGAACTTCTCTGCAGAGCATCCCTTCAAATACACAGGACACTGGGAAAACGACAAAAAGAGTGGATACGGAGTCTGGGAAGACAAGGAGAGGTAAAGGTGGCATGGATGGGAGGTGTGGGACAGCTTCGGGTTTGCCGGGATAAATCCTGGAGGTTTGGGATGCATGGAGGGGATGTAAGGCTTGAATTCCTTGGAAAACGTTCCCAGAACTCAGTTGGGGGCGGGACATCCAGGCTGGAGCGTTGTGTGAGGACAAATCCCATGGATTGCCAGCTGGGAAAACCGGGAGAACGCATTACTTGGGATTTTCCTTGCGTTGCAGAGGGGAGAGGTACATCGGGATGTGGCTGGATGACCACAGACACGGAGACGGCGTCGTGGTGACCCAGTCAGGGCTCTGCTACCAGAGGACATTCCACGCGGATAAAATGGTGGTGAGTCCGAGAATTGCTCGGAATCTGGGAATCCCTGGGGGGTGGGGGATTCACCGTCGAAGGGGAGGTTGAGGTTTCGTTCCCAAATTAATCCTGGAGGACCGAGAGGTTTGGAGATGAGGGGGAGGTTCTGATCCCAGAGTGTGCCGGGGATGGACATTCCCACAGGAATGGACATTCCAAAGGCTGCCAGAGCTCCAGGAATGTTTGGACAACTCTCCAGCTTGCCGTTTCCTCTGAATCATTTCCCAAAAATCCCCTTCCCACAGGGAATTCCATGGTTCCGCAAAATCACTTTCTTCTTGGAATCGTTTCCTAAAAATCCCCTTCCCACAGGGAATTCCACACCGCTGCTGTTTTCTGGGAATTGTTCCCCAAAAAATGATCATTCCCTAAAATATCCCAGGATTGGGAGCACCATGAGTTTGACCCTGCAGAAAATCCGTGGAATTTTTATAGGATTTCTCCAGGGGTTTTCCCTGGAGCTTCTCCCTCACATTAAAATGAGATTTAAAAAAAAAAAATTCTTGAAATCTGCATCCCATCAATTTTTTTTTGATGAATTGGAAGCTCATGGCAGGATTTCCCAAATTTTCCTTTCATCCCAAGGGTTCGGGGATTCTGCTCCTGGAAGACGACTCCGTCTACGAAGGGAATTTCACAGAAGATCTGACGTTTGTTGGAAAGGTGGGAATTTTCTCCCATGGATTCACTTCCCAAGTTCTTCCTTCCTGCTCCACCTCCCCTAAAAAATTCACATTTCCTGAATTTTTGGAATTTTTATCCCAGAAGGAAAGCTGCAGCCGGGGGATTTGGGGAGTTTTGGGAATGATTTGGGATTTGCGTGTTTTGTTTACATCAGGATTTGTTTG
>VXBU01007109.1:0-44502 GCA_013400315.1 Bombycilla garrulus
ATATAATATATTATATATATTATTCTCGGCTTTAAAATATTAGAATGGAAAAAAATGTAAATCGCACTTGTTCCTCATGCATGAAGAGTACTTTCTGGGGAGAGTGCTAATGTAGTGGAAGGATGTAATACTGCTTTCTGGAGGCCTTAATAGGGAGTCTGTTCATCTAACTTGGGTAAACACAAGTATTTTCCAACGTTTCCTATTATATTAGTTAAATTTCCCCTCAGTAGGAAAAGCATGAGGGTGGCAGTGCAAGAGATGGTTGAGAGGTCAAGGGCTTTTTTTATTCTGTCTCTCTGGGTCGGGCCTAAACATTCTCCACAAAAAGTGCTCACAGCCCAGGTCTATCACAGAGGAAATAGCCAGGAGATTCACGAGGAACAAGTAAAAGTTGCTTCACTCTTCATCATCTCCACAACTTTTTAAAGGTCAAAATTAATCCCTTCTTCCTTGTGTCAAAAAAAGCACTTACAATGGAAGATGAACATGTTGTGGAGGAACCTCCACACTCTCTCCTGTAACTTCCCCTTCCCAACTCTTTTCCACTCCCCATCTGCCTCCAACCAAGTGCTCTGCATTTGCACCTTGGTCCTGTCTTCCTCGGTCCACCAGCAATCTGGACTCCCTGAAAAAGGAGTTACTTAGCAGGAGTTACTCCTGTGAAATAGGAGTATATAACAGACACAACATGAAGTGAAGCTGGTCTAGACCTTTGATTAACCTTTCAAGATTTTCTGAAGATTTAATAGTTCTCATTTATCCCTCTGTTATTATAGGACCATGTGTGAATGGCTCAGAAGTTTAGATGATTTTCTATGCAATTTGCTGGTTTTTGATTTCCCAGTAATTTCTAATATCTGATTTGCCTCATCTTCCACTACTGAGCTGATCTGTATATGTGCTACCTACCAGAACATCAAACCTACCAGAACATCAATCCTGTGTGACAGCTGTCACTTCAAGCGCAGCATTTTTCCAAAACTGCAGCTAAAACTTAGCAAGAAAATAAAAATCTCTATCAACACAATAAGAAGCCAGAAAGATACTGTTCTTTCTGGTTTGAAAGATGAGTCAGAATTTGTCATGTCCATTCCTTTATTTTACCAGGAGATGGTGGCACAGGGCTCCTTTTCCTATAATCCCCAGAATTCAAGGCTCCATGCATAACAGTTCTACTTACAGATAACAGTGTAGAAGAATCACACTGAAAAGCTGGCTTCTTGTAAGGATCTCACTCATAGCTGGTATCCTGAAATAATTACATTTTCCTAGTAAAATTTGACCTATGGACCTTTTTCTCTTGGTGTAAAAGAGTCCTTCTTATGCAAACAACTTTTAGAATAACAAGTCCACCAGAGAATAAAAGTTCTTATTTTGAAATGAAGTTCTCTACCCAGAGAAACCTCTTGGTGTTAACTTAAATTTAAATGTATGTCTTACAGTCTATATTTTTGTGATGTAAACATGGCCTTAACCAAGCACTAAGAAAATTCTTGATGTAGATATTTTGGAATTACACTCAAAGTTTATTGCTTCTGAAGCCAGGTAGAAAGTATTAGGGCTAAACTTCGCAAAGTGTTAGCATTTGCTATTGTAAAAATTAATTTGTTGGCCTCAGTGAAGAAGCAGAAGGAAGATCAACTAGCTGAATGAATATATTCAATGAAATGAAACTTATTGTGTGATTCTATTGCTCATATCCCTTTTCTTTAGCAAGTCTTTGAGACTCTAAGATTTTAGAATTTTGAGGATTCTGACACATCAGAGATGGTTTATGCAGCAACTCTCTTTCCCAATTCAATGGAGGCAAAATACGAGACTATGTGGTTGCCCTTAGCCTCTGCAGATCACAGCATGGCAGGTCAGCACAATTCCATTTCCATCCATGACTTACATTATCATGCCTCCACAGGACACTTTGGGATCTAGGATGAGGTTTTCTGTCATGGTTGCTGCACCATCTTTCCCAGCCTACCAACCGAAGTGTGTACAGAAGTGTTGGAGCATATCTGCTTCTGTTAGATGCCTCTTCTCAGTCACTTTTGGTACCACTGTGAATGTGTTAGGACTATGACACACAGCTCAATCACATGCATGAGCTAGAGGTGGTAATCTTTGGCTGGGCCACTGAGACACAAAATATCTTCAAACTTTATCTATGAGATTTACCAAGCGACACAGCTCTCACTTGAAAGATAGAGGAACAGAAAATAAAATTCTATTAACCATACCTTGAATATGTCAGTTATGGTATGGCTTTTTTGATAGCCAGAGAATCTGCATCTGTGAGAGCAGCAAACCTAACAGCATTCATACACATTTTAGGACCTATTACATCTTTCATTGCCCCCGTGCACAGATGTTTTCTCCCGCTATGAGGTTCTTTCTTAGCTGCAACCATCTTACGGTGACTATAAATGTAGGTTGGACTCAATAATCTTGCAGGGCTTTTCCAGTCTTAATTATTCTATGGTTCTGTGATCTTGTCTTGTACTGATTTTTCATTTCAAACTTCTTCCTTCATCAGAGCATCTTCCTTGTGGTCTGTTTTTCCTACATGAAACATAGTAAACAATATAGTACCTTTTTCTTGATAAGATATTTGCTCAAATCAGACAAAGTCTTCTTCAGACCTTCCGTAAGAGAATCACATTGCTGTTAACAGTTTTCCAATTATAAAGATTACATTCTCGTTTAGTAAAGTAATAAATCATAATAATTTTTTCCAGATGGCTTATGGAAAAGAAACTGAATGTAACAAAAGATAAGAGAAGTAATGCCTGTATAAATAAGGTTTATTCTCTTGTAATAAATTCATCTCCAGCACTAGAACTGAACTTAAAATGTACTTTCACCTTTGAAATTCTGTTTTGCAAGAAACCACCAAAGTAATTTGCATCATCATCAGCTGAGTTTGTGTAACCAAGGTGTTAGTTGTATCAAGGACATTTACATGAAATGGATGAATTGTGGTTGCCTTTAAAACTGTTATTCTGAGGAAAGTAGAATTGCTAGATTATTTAAAATGGATTCACTGTTATACCTGGGACAGGAAACTTAATGAAGCTTATTCCAGATTGGTCTTTGGTGGTTAACAGTTTAAAGAGAATGAACGATGTCATATATATATGCTGTGTTTGCATCTAATGAAAGCAGTTCCATGTGGATAAGGGCAGATGTGCAATACCCAGCCAGGCATGTTGTATGGCTGGGTAAGATTTGAAGAGTGTGTTACAGGACTCAGAGATACATAGCCCATGATGGTCTTCATGCTTTTTTGCTCTTGATAATTTGCACTTGTTCTAACTCCCACTGCAGTGAATGTTTAGAGTTTTCAAGTGAAACACACATTTAAGAATGTTCGTGTTTCTCTAGCACTTTTTTTTCTGTGATTGGGAATCCTAGTGCCTCTCTGCTTTGGAGACAAGATTTGAATGCTGGATTAGGGATTAACACTGAGGTTTTTTCCTACCTCCAAAATTACCAAAACTCGTGTCAAAGATGAGTAGCTGGGTTCTCAGAATCCCCATTCAAAACCTACTCTGCCGGGGAACTATCACAATCATCTGGCTTTTAAGAGCTTAGTGATTCTCTGCTTGAAATTAATGTGAGTACAAGGAAAATGCCCACAGCTTTTGTTACACTGAATCTACTGAAACATTTAGAATAGGGTGGGCTTACAACCTGTTGAAATTCCCATTTCCTTGCAATAATAGCAGTGATCACTGGCTGTGCAGATAACATGGCTGTGAGGAGAGGATGAATGTGCCCATTCAAGGCATTTCAGATACCAGGGCTGAGGCTCAAATTGTATAGCTGGGAAGAAGAAAATCCAAACTACTGGTAGCATCTGAACAGCAGAGCTTATGTGAGCAACTGGTGCTTCTGTAACTATCCAAATGCTCTGTGCCTTTTGGCATTGTCAGTGCCTCTCCTTGCTGCTGAAAGGAACACACTGCAGTAGCCCTGCAATTCCACTGCTTCATGTTTTGTAACAACATTTTACATGGACTCTGCCTTGTGGCAAAGCAAACAGTGTTACTGACAGAAGATATCCTGTCATCAAGCACAGTCCCACTGGACCATAAATAAGGTCAGACAGAACAAACTTACAGTCTCCCACATGGCTCATAGACTGCCAGGAGAAGTTTGGCACTCAGGTCTGCTGGGGCAACAGTAAGGCTGCCTTCCAGCCTTGGGGGTCTATCTTCCCTCAAAGGGTTTCTTAGCTGAGTTAAACTGTCTCTAGGTAAGTCCTTCTCCTCACAACTTCCCATAAGTGTGTCAGATCATGGCTCACAGACCCACAGCAGGCCATTTATGTTGGATGTTTATGATAGGTGGTCACATGCTTCACTGTAAGCTGTATTATCCCCTTCTTCTGACTGTCACTGCAGGAAGTCAGGTGCATTAGGTTATAAAGGTTACAACCGTTAGCTAATAAAGAAGGTCTAGTTTTCTTTCAGTGCTTAGTTTGGATCCAGCTGTCCCATAGGCTGAAAGAAAGCATGAGTGGGAACTGTAGAGGAATAAAAAAAAATGTCCAGATGAATGAGAGGCACCATAAAACACATGTGTTTACCACAGGTTAAATACACAGTCCCTAAATGAAAATTTTAGTAATTTATATCTGCTAGAATACTTCATTTTTTGTCTACCTTTAATAACACAAATAGAATGAAGAGGGTTCCCTATCACATATCATGACAAAAAAAAAAACAAAACTGTAAGGACAAATGATGCAAAGTAGACCAGGTCAGATTTTCTTGGAAAAAATATTCCGTCTCCCTACAAAAGCTTTGGAGAATTATCCAGTTCCTAAAGAATAATATCAGAACTGTGCTGAGAGTAGTATCAGCAAGGTATGTTCAGTGCCTAGACTCTATAGATCTTCATACTATGAGCTATTTCATTTTATTTATGTGAATTCAGGTCAACCTGCTGGTCTGGAGCATGAAGTTGCTCACTGGAGGAAGACTGTAGAGATACCCCAGCTTGGTAGATAACTCCAAAACCAGCATTCAGAGGTCTCCCATTTTATACTTCTGCTAGTAGCAGCCATTCTTCACAGTCCAGTAGGAAAACTACCAATGCAGCTGTTGTCCTGCCATTTCAAACCGAAAGGCTTGGGAGGCAGATGGGGAAGGAAGTTGCTCTGTATGTGATTTCCCAAAGCTTTTGATGTGTCCTTAGCAACTATGGGATCTTTCCTAACTTCTTTCCCTTCAGCAACAGGCCAAGAACCTGTTTTTCTGCCACCACACTAATAAAAATCTTATGGCTCTGATAAAAATCTCACTATCCTACCTTCTAATCAGTCCTGGTGCACAGATCTCACAGGAACTGGGATCTCACAGGAACTGCTCTTAGTTGAGTTTGAGCACTGCCAAGCAGGCTGCCTCACAGCACAAGTTATCATTGACCTTAGCTCTGTAAAAGCTGCTGCTTTGCACAGAGGTGTGGTTTCTCCCAGTCCCCTGAGTGATGCCGTCTTTCCTCATGAGGAGCAAGAGCTCAGGTCTTCCACCGAGCTCTTGCCACTTGGAGCAAAGGGGCCCATGCAAGGCAGTGATCTTCAAGTCCTTCTGAGTCAGAAGCATATCTCCCCATACACCAACCCAACCCTACAAACACCAGTGGGCCCCTGTAAAGCACCTCTGTGTAAAGTGGGCCAAGTTTGGGAGAACAGGTCAGAAGGCCAGAGAGATGTTGGGGTGGGGAACTTGTTTGTTCATTTGGGGCTTGCATTACCTTGCAGTGCTCAAAACAGACTGCCAGGATCACTATAGAAATGAGCAGTGTACATTCAGAAGTTTCATCTTCGTAGGGGTGGGGACTCACCTCCACTTGCAAGAAACGTATCCAGGATCAATATACAATGGCATGAAAGCTGTGCAGTGAGATAGAAGCTGTTAAATTTATCCTCTCCTTGAGGCAGCAGCTGTGCAATAAATGGTTTGCTGTAGAGTTTAGCCTCAGTGCTCCACTGCAATAAGAGTGGGTGATCTACAGATCCACACCAGCAAGTGTTTAGGTATTTCTTAAAAACAGGTTTTACCCAAATAGGCACATGAAGAGAGAATGTGAAGAATCCCAATTTCCATTTTTAGAAAAGTTGCATTCATTTAACAGCTTTAAGACATATTTTATTGATATCTGCTATTTTATTAAGAGTGACTGAAGGTGTTCTTTTTAAGAAATTTATAGAATGATACAAAAGACTGGAGTAATTCCTTAAGTGATATAATCAAACTACATTGTATATTTTATTGATCATCCACAACTCATCAATTATTCATTAATGATATTTTTTCACACACAATTCTTTGACAGTTTATGCTATGCCTAATGTCACTGCCTCTTAAAGGTTTTGCTGACCTTGTGGAGTGCACTTACAGTGAGAGCTACATCAGAATAAGTCTATTGTTTCAGGGATTATTCTCTATTTTTTTTTTTTTTGTCAATGATTTAAGATGTCCTAGGCAAAGAGTTGGAACATGTGAGAAAGAACAGATTGATTGAGGATAAACAGCAACCTAGGCAGCAAAGAGTGATATAAGGAGGAAAGGACTCAGTAGGGATCAGCTGAGGTGAATACTGGAGAAGACATAGTAGAACGACAAGATTTGTTACCTATTGGGATAAATCTTTTGGTGATTAATCCAGAACTGAAAGGAGGACAAAACTCTTTAGCAGAGATAATTCACTTTTAAATATAACAACATACTTAAGAAAAAGTTTTCTTCCGTGGGAAATTTGGAAAATGCATTAATAAGTTGAATTGTTGTGGTGGTTTGAACCTGGTTGGATGACAAATGCCCACTAAAGTAATTCCGTCACTCCTTTCCTCTGGAAAATGCAGAGAAAATAAAACAAAAGGTTCATGAGTCAAGAAAAAGACAGGGAGAGATCACAAACTGAGTACTGTCATGGGCAAAATAGACTTGACTTGGAGAAATTAATCGAATTTATTACCAATCAAATCCAGAGCAGGATAATGAGAAGTAAAACAGCTCTTAAAAACACCTTTGCCCCAGCTCAGGGAGAAGGGCAATAAGGCTCATGGTCAGTTCATTATATGGTTCTGCTGCTGTGTCCTCCTCGGAGAGGAGTCATTTCCCTGCTCCAGTGTGGGGTCCCTCACACAGGAGACAGTCCTCTACAAACTTCTCCTGTGTGAGTCCTTCCCATGGACTGCAGTTTTTATGAACTGCTCCAGCACTGGTCTCCTCCACAGGATGCGGTCCTTCAGGCACAGGATGCTCCAGCGTGGGTCTCCCATGGGGTCACAAATCCAGGCAGCAAACCAACTCTAGAATGGGCTCCTCTCCTTGGGTCTATGGGTCCTGCCAGGAATCTGCTTCAGTGTGGGCTTCCATGGGGTCACAACCTTCTTTTGGACATGCACCTGTTCCCGACGGAGCCTCCTCCATGGGCTGTAGTGGATCTCAGCTCTCCCCTGGACCTCCATGGGCTGCATGGTGAGGGCCTGCTCGCCATGGTCTGCACCACAGCCTGCAGGTGAATCCTTGCTTTGGCACCTGAAGCACCTCCTCCCCTCTTTCTTCAGTGACATTGGTGTTTGAAAGGTGGTTTCTGTCTCACTCTCCTGGCCTCAATTACTTCTGTGAAATAACTTTATTTCCTTCTCAAATATGTTACTACAGGGGTGTTACTATTATTGGCTCAGACTTCAGCAGCAGCAGATCCATCTCACAGCTGGCTGGCAGTGGCTCTGTCAGATATGGGGGAAGCTTCTGGCAGCTTCTTAGTGAAGTCACCACTACAGGCCCCCCACAGACCCCCCACTACCAAAACCTTGCCATGCAAACCCAATACAATTATTCAGCTGGGGAAAATGTTAAATTTAAAAAGTGTCAGTTGATGGTGATTTTTTACAATTCTTTTTCTTAATAATTTGATAAGGAAATTTTTCATTTACTTCTGAATATCCCTCACTCAGAGGGCAGCACTACCTAGCCCAAAAGTGCAAACACTGTAGTCATTATAACCCATACCCAATATTAGCATGCCAAATAATGCAGTGATTACTCCTTAGTAGGATCAACAATTTTCCCCATGAAAAGTGTGGTGCTGGTTTGTTTGTCAGAGATCAAAATAATAAAGGGCCTGTTGAATTTGATGGTATGAGAAGTATAGGAAACTCTGGTAAAGATTATGGCAGTGGCTCCTGCAGCTTCAGTTCCAGCCTCATCAACTTCCAGCAAGGCCTTGTGAATTGCCTGCACAGAATAGGAGAAAACACTGTGGTTTATATATGGGACAGGAAGCAGGAGTAAAATAAATTTTCTTCTTCGGGAACATTTAGGAGAAGGAGTAATAAATCCAGTGGATGAAGCTTTATTGTGTGGCAAATCTTCAACAGTTTGAAACAGGAGTATTTTCAGTGCCAGAACTGAGCAAGGAGGGCCAAAAATTGTCATGGGCACACTGAAATGCATTCTCACTAGTGCTGAGTAGAATGGGGTAATGTACAAGCTAGTTTATTTTCTCTGATAGTTTGGACTTCTGCTAGCAACAGTTTCTCTTATTTCAAGGTTAATGAAAAACTGCTATTTATATGCTAATATGGGGCAGTATTTGGCATCTTTAGCATTAAAACATAGCTCAAACTGACATAGACAAATCCTACTACTGCAAACTGGAGATTTCCTGAAAACTTTGGGAATATTAAAAATTGATATATTAATAAACACAAATATCATAATGAACTCCCTATTTGTAGTTTACTTGACAAAACTCCATGTAAATGATTATATTCCATTGCCAAGAAGTTATTTAAAATGTTGCCCAATTTTTCTACGTATTTAATATCCAGCTTTTTAATGACAGCATTAAAGTAATACAAAAGCGAGCCAACAGATTCTTTCTGTAAAAAAGCACAGTTATTGAGCTACCCCCTACATGTCATTGTGAGTTTTACTTACAATTTCAGTAATATAAAGAGAGAAATAAAGTCTTTAAAAATCCGAGACACAACTGATCAAAACAACCAACCACCATCCCATCAGCAGTTCTGTCTACTTACTTGCGAAACCTGGAGATCATGATTGCCACTAATTCCAGACAGATCAGCATTACCTGAGAACACTTCAGTAATTCCCATTTGCTCAAACAGGGTTTTAACATCATAAGACCCACTAATAGAAAACTTTGGTAACAGCAGGTTTAATCTCCTGTTGATCAAAGAAAACAAAAGAGCAGTGAGCCCTTGCAGCCTTGTTTCAGCCAGCAGGGTGGATAGTATGCAACTCAGTGACACTTGAAAGCATTCTTTTGATTGCAAATTTGTTTGATGGTAGTCTTTTTAGTCCTTGAGCAATTTTGGCATCCTGAGAGACGTGCCATCTTCTTGTATCTGCTTTCTCCATTTGATTTTGGGAAAAGAAACAAGTTGCTTCACTGTCGCTCTTTCATCCCAGTGCCACATGCGCAGCTAGGAGAGTTTTTTAGCTAAAGGTTTACGGAGAGCAAGCAGATCACGAGTGGAAAGCCTAAAGTAAGGGAGAAGGAGGATAAAATCTAAGATGTGAAGGAAATGAACTGTGTTAACACCATGAAAGAAGAGATGAGGGGTCAAAAAATAGGCAAGCAAGTTTTGAGGCAGCTGTTACAATGCTGTGAACATTGAAAATACTAAAGTTCTGTCAGGTCACATTTGGAGAAATGCTTAAAACTTCCCTTTAAGAAATCAGGACATTATGTCCCATAGGAGGTGATCTGAAATTGGCATTCTCTCTTAAAAACAGTGATGTGTCCTCAAATATAGCAATCCATGTACTTGAAGTTACCTGGTCACAAGTTTGCTATCCCATTTACAAACAGTTTCCTTGGAGAGAGCATCTTCCACTTGCTTCATCTTTCCATCATCAGGCAGAATAAGCAATGCTCGTGCAGTGCCCTGGTAAGGCAGCTCTACCACCACACAGGAAAGATCCTGGTCATAGTAAATGTTTGAGGTACCATCATGCTGCATCATGTTCACTCTAACAGGTACATTTGTCTTCACAAAAAAATCATCCTCATATGTACGAAAAGGATCAAAAGACTTTTCCCAGGCAGCTAATGGGAAAAAAGAGATGTTGTTGCACTCAAACATGAAGATCATAAAGAATGGCTCATCTAAATTAGACCAGCTTTAATGTAGGACACTGGAGGTATATTGATGAGAGAAGAGGCTCACTAAATCACTTCAACCTCCTCCGCAGCACACAATAAAGCATTCTAGATGTGCAGTAAGCTCATCATATTTCATGTGAGCACATCATGTCCTGCTAAAGAGCAACCAAAGCTGATGACCGGTTGAGAGTCCTTCTTCTACTGTAAGCCTATGTAATGCCTTTCATGCCATTTAAAAGCAATCCCTTAAGCATTCAATCATCAGACCTTCTTATGCCTTTTCTGTTAGGCCATACCACAAGCAATCTGACTGCATTAGCCTGGTGTGGAATTCATCCACAGTTAAAGAGTCCCAGCATTTGAGCAAAGCTCCAGAAGGACAGGCCCTCAAGATGCAATGTCCCAGGTTTTCATGCAGAGCACCTAGTGGATCTACCATGAAACTGTGGTCCCTGTGCAAGGATGTCAGTCCACCAAGTCTGACTGGCATGTAAATTCATGTTTAGTCATTATGGCCTCAACCAGTGAGACTATGTGGATCCTTGTCTATGAGGATCCACTAGAGCAGAACTTTTCTGTCCACAGCTTTCAAGTAAATTGAGTCAAAACCAAAAAATCAGTAATTACCAACAATCAGATACTCTGCTTTTGGCCAGATCTAATCTTTACTTGAAAGGTAAAGATAGGACAGTTTAGCTCTTTCCCAAGTCATCACTCTGGTAATAAATCATCGGAAGTTCCCTAAAATTTTTATTTTTTATCAAAACAATCTATTGAAATATTGTATTAAGCATCTTACCTTTAAAGTAAATATAGTTAACAAGAACAAGTACAGTACTTGGATCAAGATGACTGACTAATTCAGGAATTTTCCCCTTGGTTTTCTCCTCTACATATTTATTGATTTGCTTTGTAGCTTCTTCTGGTTTATGAAAATCACTGAAGAAAAAATCTGCATCATAAAATTCTTTGATATTTTGTAAATATGACTCCTGTGGTTCATACCCAGTAGCTGTAAAAAGGGCATTCCCTATATTTAATGTGATATTAACATCAGCACAATTCAGTACTGACAAAACTTTGTGAAAACTTTCGTGTAAATCATGAATGCGAGTCTCAGTCAGGTCATCAAAACCCAGTCCTTCAAAAATCTGAGACAGAGTGGTTGATTTAGCACCAACAGCCAGCATGGCAAAGGCAGTGGAGATGCTCATGGGAGAAAAGAAAACATTCTTATCAGTTTCTTTTGATGAAGCGTGCTTGTAAAATCTAAATACAAAATCTGCATAGTTAGAGCCATTCTTGTCACAGCTATATGTTAATAAATTTTCTCTTCCATCCTGCAGCTTAGTATTGTTGACTTCATGGCAAATGTCTTCAGGGCAGCAATGGGTTACAGCATAAAGAACAGCAAGGAGTAAACACAGGCATGGGAGACACTTCATCTTCTTTTCAAATTATTCTGCCACAAAATAAACAGTAATTAAATGAACAGATGGTAATGATGTGCTTGGTAGTAAGAAATAATGAATAGTTTGTTAGCATAAATGTTGCATAGTTAACCGTAAATATCTATCATACATAGCATGCTTAAAGTTTTCCTGGGCACAATGTCAAATTTATTTAACAAATTCAAATAGGTTATAGATTAAAATGTCAGGCCTAATAAAGTCATAATACTCCATGGTAACTGCTCTGAAAAAAAATACTTTTTTCCATTGGCAATGAAAATATAGAGCTACAGTCCATAATAGTCTTTGTTAACAATGACATTTATCTTCCCAAAACACTGTCTCCTATAGGGTACTTATAAGTAAACAAGTTATTACAAGATAAGATAGGGTGCGGGTTTCAAAGACATCAAATACTCCACAGCATCTGCCCAAAAGTATATTGATAACTGTAAGGAAATGTGAGGCAGGTCATTACTCACTGGGATTGAGTAAATTCCCTGACTTTCCTCAGGGCAGCAGTACATGACAGAGAGCTATCATGGACTATTTTATTAATGTTAAATTCACAGCCTTGCTTACTTCATTGTTACCTACTCACATGGCCAGTTTCTGGCTACAGCTGATAAGTGATGGAAGAAGGTCACCTACATGAACTTCAAGGCAAAACCTGGAGCGTCCTGAGCATGACATCAGTGCACAGAGAGGTGGGCACAATGACAAGTGGCAAGCAGCAGGTTTGCATGTTTGGAATGAAAGAATCCTACTTTGGGGGAGCTGCAATGAGCTTTGTAGAAGAAGTTTGTAACTTAAATGGTGGTATGTCCCTCACCATGGGTTAACCTGCATGGGATGTGGGAAGGACCTGGGCCAAATAGGAAGAGGAGCACTCATCCCGTTTGGACACCAAAGCACACAGATTAATTCCCTTGGAGATTACAATTTTCTTCATTATGCTTGTTCTCCTAAGGCTGACATGACATACTTCACATGAGCCGCCTGCTCTCCACACAAGCTGGAACAAGTCTCTGGTTTATTGAATTCAGTTCTCTGTAGTTCCAGGGAGGCATCTCATATAAACCCTCTTCAGAACTGTAACAAGCTGTCGATGAGAATAAGCTTTTTGCCCTCACATACTCAGCGTGAAAACATTTCTAGAACTCTTCTACTGTCATGAGTCCTCTTCTGGTTTCCAGCCAATACAGCCTGTTGTATCCTTTTCTTCCAGGAATGTATTTTCCAATGTCCGCATTAAAGTTCTCTTGGTCCTACATTCATTCCTAGATGTGAAAGATGACTGTATATACTATCTAAAGACTTAGAGTTTCTAATGGCAGCCCAAGTTCAAGAATTCTTGGTCATTAACCAGTTGTTTTAGTTTTGTATTTATGGTCTTTCTTGTTTTCCTAGCAAACATGGAGATAGCTGTGTGTTCTCATATTTGCTAGGATCTGGGTGCACTGAGTCTGCCCGAGATCAGCCAGGGCCTACTGCAGTGACCCACAGTAACAAGTGGTAATGCTAAATTTGAATTTCCTTAAAACAAAAGATAGAGTATGGCCCTAGAGGGGTATATAATTCAACTATTTGCATCTCTTTTAAGCAGAATTCTGCTTCTTTTTCACAGCCAAAAAAAAAAAAAAATAAAGGCAAAACCCAAACAACCCTTATGTACTTTGGAAAAATAAGAAATAATATAGTTTAAAAGGTGTTTCATAAGTATTTGATGTTTAACTTGTCATAGTCTGTTTTTATCTAGTTATTTGAGATACTGGACACTTAAGTGCAAAAGAAAAAAATAATTTTACTTCCTGTGTCCATACAGAGCTTAGACTAAATTATGAAGAATTTCTGAAGAAAAGAGTATGATTTGTTTTTTTTTCTACAGCAAGCATATTAAGCATGGCTCTGTTTTTAACTTCTGCTGTAACAGATCAGTTAAAAAACTTCTCCTGGTATCATAACTTTCTCCAGAGATCTAAAATAAGTATTTCTATCGAAAGCTGGAAAACACTGAATATTGTCATCAAGTTTTCCTCCTGTACTTTTCCTTTTAAAGGTGGAAATCACGTTAATTTCAAATTTGTGAGATTAGAAAATTTCTGACACTAATATTTTTGTTAACATGTCAAAGCTGTAGAAATTGCAAAGGCTGTGTTAAATCTGGAAGAACTTTTTTAATGCAAATTGGAAATTCAGAAAATAAGTCTTTTCAGATCACATATTAGTTTGTCTATGGGAGTAAAAGGTGCAATTAAATTTAAATTTTGGCCTTCCACCCACTCCCTACACTCACCCATTCACTATATTATAGTCCTAATTAGAGAGACTGGTCTTAGCAATTCAATTGTTGTTTTATAAATTAAGTCACCAGAAAAGTTTTTGAACTGCACCTGGTTGTTCAGTCACTAGTGGGATTATACTAATTTTGAGTCACTGAGAAGGCTGTTTCCAACCTGAAAGGTGATTACATCAGTATTCTCTTTTAACAAGTGCTTAATAAGTCTCCATGACTTCAAAGGGTGGTTTACTTTGATTTCAGTCTAAGCATATTCCCCCAGAACAGCAGGTCACACTGGTCCCTTGCATGTCCGCTTGGTTAATATTTCATTGCAACATCCACACAGAACCAAATCACAAACAGACAAATGAAATTAACCTAATATTAAAATTCCACTGACTGCAGAAAGCATAATTTCCAATTCTCTAAAAAAAAAATGTAGTACTTACAAAATCAGAACCTCCGTTGCATTCAGCTGACCATGCTGTTCCCCACACTGTTACTTATATTGCTTCATCATCTTCTGCTTAATTAGAGATGTTAAACATTACACAGACCTGATAAAAATTAGAGCCAACCGAAAAAAAAAAAGGAAACAAAGCAAATATTGATGAAATAGGGTTTGCAAGGATCATCTCTGTTACTTAGCCAAAGAAGCTGGCAATTTTCAGCCATCTCAATTGTAGCTGTGACATCCTCTCTGTTGCCTCTGACCGTGTGGAGGAGCTTAAGTGCACATGTTGTGTGGTTAGGACCCCACTGGAAACCAGGAGGTTGTGCCTGGAATCACTAGAAACAGGTGCTAACCCTTGGTGCCAGAAGTCAGAGTTTCTGTGTTGTGCTGAAGCACAGATGGAGCTGGCAGCCATGTATCACATCAGCTTGATGCTCTTCCAAAATCTATCCGGAGACAAATCTTCTGTATGATCCTCAGCCTGTATATGGATGACAAAGTAATTGCCTGTACCTGTACTCTGTAGTTTAATGCCACTGAGTGGGTATGTAATAGACACGTTTCCATGATAGGTTTTCTGCTCTGGCTGACATGGTCTCTTCATCTATCTCAGTTCTGTGTGCATCTCAGTTCCTGCCTTGGGCAGGTGGTAGGAATACAAGTAGCAGGCTGTTTACTCCCACATGTTGGCATACTGCATGTGCGCACCCACTTCTCGCTCTCCTTGCCCTCTCACACACTTTTAAATTGTTCAAATGAAAACAAGTGCTGTTTGTTTCAATTAACTTTTCCCAATAGGAATTAAATGCTGATGGATCAAGATGACTGAATTTTTCCAGTTAACAACAAAGACCATGAGTGAGGTCATAAAATACATAAAATACATTTCCCCATTTGTGATGACTCTTTTCTTTGTACTTGTTTACTCACGTGTGTAATTTTGTTGTTACAAACATAGATAAACATGGAGACAGAACGTAGATAAACACTGTCTGGACACTCCCCTTCTTTGCTTTCCTCTATATTTCTTCCCCTTGCCCCCTCCCTCTTCCCTTTGTACTTGCTCCTTCTAACTCTGGTAAAGGTCATAAACACAGAGATTATTTTACTCATCAAAGCTCAGGTGAATAACAGGTCATGGTGGTCAAGGACAAACTGTGTTACAAAATGGTTATAAGCCTCTTGTTTTCTCTTTCATTTGTGATGCCTTGTAATTACTGTTTTGTTTTTAATAATGTTAAGCTAAACTTTAACAAGGCATTTCCTTACCACTTCATTGTAGCAGCAGAAATAAGGTAGAGCAGCAGCTTGAAACTAAAATGATGAGCAGACAGACGCACATATGCCAGGTGTACCACGCACTGCCATGAGCCATTACAGTCCCACCTCCTTGCTGACCACAGTTTCAACTCTTAAGTCCTGAAACCATGTGAACCAGCTTCCTACTGATAATTTATCTAATGAAGTAGATCTCTTGCTCTTCTCTTTATTTTTGATAGGAATAAAAGTACAGAACATGGAAATAACAAAACAGATTTGTTTTATTCCTTCTGATAATTAAAACAATGGTGAAGTCCACATTGCCTGAGTCCATGTATAATTCATGTAAGTCAGTTTCTATACCACGCCTCAGCTCACATTTTGATGTCTTTAGAAGAGATAGAGCCGTATATTCATTTCATTTGCTAATAACTTTCAAACATCATCCTGACTGTTTTGTTTTGAATAGAACATTCAGAAGCAGGTTTAAAGAGTGCTTAATTAACCGTTGACTGGTATATTCAATGGTAAGGGATCCACTCAACTTGTCCAGTGTTCTTGTTATGCTTCTACACCTTAGGTAAGGAAATTAGAGTTTGTCTGTCAATTTAGCAACAATAAAACTTCTCTGGGATTATGGCTCACATATACACAAGTTACTTCATATATCAAAAAATGTTATACCTAAAAATCTACTATGTCATAACTTATACAAAGGCCTTTTAGTGTAAAGAATATAGATCACAAGTATATTGACAGTGCAGCAATATGAAGGAAATGAAGTATGGAATTAGGAAGGAAATGGACATTGCCTTCCCCTCTATTTCCTGGCTGATAGCCTTGAGTCCTGTAATAGTCTGAGAAGGATGGGGCACTCAGAGTGCAGGAAAATTCTAAGATTGGAGATGTAAGCATGCCTGGTGAACTATGTTTTCCCTAGTCTGGATGAGGTATATAATGAAGAATAAAGGGACAATCTGCTCATAGTGCTCGTGCCATGCTTTCAATGCTTCTTGGAGAACCTCCTCTACTGTCCTGTCAGAAAGACAAAATTCAGTGGTTTAGAAAGGGACTGTGAAATTAGGATGAAATATAGTCTATATATATGAAGAAAACTTGCACAAGGAGGGGTAAGCTCTGCTCACAGAACTTTTTTTCATTTGAATTAGCATCATTGCATATTCCATATGCATACTGCTGCTTCAGTATGTGCAGAGTGGCAGGTATGACACAGGAACCATAGTCTCCTCTAAAAGGGGCAGGAGAGTAGGCAGGTTGCTCTAACATTAGAAACCTTTATTTAGGCTCCAGAATCTTTCAAAGGAAGGCTGATTTTTTCATTATTTCTGCATGTAACAGCTTTACCATGGATTTTCTTTTCAGACCTGAATACTTCTGTAACACTAATATTAGCAATGAAAGAGGTACTGAGATTTTAATGTCTAATATTCCATCTGGGATATTGTTAAAGAAAGGTATGCATTCTGTTTTATTTTCTCTCTAAGCACCAAAATAGATGACAAAATCTTATTGACAATAGGGATCTCCAATAATATCTTTCATTGGCCAAGTACTGTTCAGGATACTGGAATGCTTTCAGATTGGGATGGACCACCTGATCTGAGAAGTGCTGGATTGAAAATTCAGGATAGATGGCTATCTCTGTTGAACTGCTCAGTTTTGGCCTTGGGAGCATCACTAACACTAATAGGCTTCAGTTTTCTCATCTTTAAGATAAAAATGGCACATCTAACTTCCTCACTTAGATTAGATGATGTGAAAATAAAAAAAATACTTTCAAAGGTCTTGAGCATTACTTTCATTCTTTATTGAGTTTAATGAAAACAGAATCATTTTTATCAGTTCTATTCCATGACACCTCCCTTGGTAATAGTGATACACAATTTGAAAATCTGTGGTCTGCAGGGTGCAGCTTTATACAGCTTCAAAGTGAAATTGCAAGCTTCCAGAAAAAGCCCTCTGAACTTTACAGAAAGTGTCTTCTTTCTTGGTATGCTTAGCTCTTGTATTCAAGGGGTGGTAATTTTGAGGTACATTACAGCATGGGGACAGGTGGTTAAGCACATCAAGTATTGCAAGTATTGATAACCTGTATGCACCACCTGACATTTCACTGCACAGCCAATCCTTTCACCAGGTATTTTTCTTTCATGTCTAGAAAATACAAATATCTGTTGCCAGAACCTACAGCATAAGAATCTTACACAGGAAAATAGAGAAGGATAAGACTATTGTACTTATTGAATTTTTATTTTGTCTTTCAGTTTGACCCAAACATTATACTGTCAGCAGCCACATCATACCAGCAGGGATTGTTTCACCTGAACCTCTTCATCTATTGCTCATCCAGTATTGTGCTTTTAAATAATATTATTTACCTATAGTAAGGCACCTAACTCCTGCTCTGACTATGTAAGCTAAGAGAAGAAGGATGGTCAGTCTTAGTGGGTAACTATAAGCATCAAGAAGCCAAGTTTCTGCAACACGAACCTGTGACTGAGCTGGGAAGGGAAGCAGAAACTCCCAAGTCCCAACCCAATGCTTTGTAACTACCGATCTGTCCTTCTTTCCTAATAATGTTCTTGCGTTAAAGAAAGGAATTAATCAATTAATTATGGGTTCCCAACAGCAATATAGTACTTAAAATTTTAATAAATGTGTGTCTATACAACATGAAAATATAGTTAACAGGAACCATCCCAATGAGTAATTCAAAACTTAAGCAACTAAAATTATTCTGAAAGCCTTCATTAAATGTTTTTCTTCAGCTTTCCATTTGGTCCATTGACCCTGCTGTCTGGGACCATCTCATCTGAATGGCTTTCTTTACCTCCTGTGTATGAGTGATAACTGAATCAAATGTCTACCTTTAATCACACAGCTGATCAAATAAAGATGGTCAAAGTGGACTGCAGTAAACATTAATGAAAGTATTCTGTGACTCAGAAGCTCAGCTGTCCAAGCACAACATATGGATTTTGGCTAATGCTCAAAGAAAGAGCACAGAAAGTGGTCTTCCAAGCCACAGGGTCAATTTACCTTGTTGATTACACCTTGTCAGTCTCCCTCAAACTCATACAGAACAGCTCTGTTGAAAATGAGGGTACAAACACAGGAATGCTCCAGGGAACAAATGCAGAAGGGAGGCAGGATTCAATTTTATTTTGAATGGATATAGAATAGATTAAATTTTCCTGTGGCCACTGCTTTTAACCATGTTGGGACAAGATTTAGACCAACACCACATAGGTTTTAAAAATCCTACTCTAGATCAATATGCAGACAAATTAAGCACACAATTAAATACAGCCTTTTTTCTATGTAATCAACCGTTACACAAGCATCTCAAATCTGTTACTTTTTACAGAGAAACTGTTGGAACTGTGACAAAACTTCCCTAATCCAAACTTGACAATACCCAGTCTAGTGTTGTCTCCTACATACTGGTATCTCCTCCATAGTGGTATCTCCTCTGACATTCTTTTCCTGCTTTTCTCCACATCACACACAGTCACTTGCAAATCACTCTCATCTTGGCACACCATTCCTCTACCTCTGCTTCCTCCATTATCTTGGAGAGCAATGGCAAATAGAACCTGTTGAAGAATTATAGAGGAAGGCATTCCCAAAGGAGTCACAGCAAGACTTGAAACTTCCTTGAAACTTAACCTCCAGGGATGAGGGAAAGCCCAGATTGATTTTCACAGAATACCTGGGTGTCTTCTTGCATAGAGCAGCATGGCATTATGGCACTTCTGGGACTGGGGTCAGCAAGAATGCGGCTCAACCATAGAGGGTAAAAAGGTTAATCAGGTCATAAGAGCTTCTAGGTGATGATGTCCTGCTCTTAGGTTCATTGATCAGCCAGTGAGAGTATTTTATTTTTCTTGATGATGCAATGTTTTTAAATTAATGCCTTTGGTAGAACTTAGGTGGGTGGGGATTATGAAAACCAGTTTGAACTGGTCTCTGGCCTTTGTGAATGCTCCGACTCTCATACTAATGATGATTGAATTAATCTCTTAACAAACAGGTTTGTTTTTCTAATTCGCCTCCACACACTTAATTACTATAGCTTCAAACTCAACACCCAAATATTACAGCAGAGATGGCACTTACTCTTCCCTGATCTCCGGAAATCTCTGAACTATAGCGATCCTTCCTGAAGTAATTTCTAAAGCACAGTGAATAGGGTCTCCTCACCAGAAACAGAATCCTGGAGGCCAAGACTGTTTAAGAGGATTCCCTGTCTACAAAGGAGGATATTTTTTACCAGCAGGTTCTACGCATATTTCCTTTCACAGTTTAGTGTAAAAATAATTGTTTTTACTTCTCTATAGGCATTCAGTGGCCAGCTAAAGTTAAGAAGTCCCTAAATACTTTGAGCTGGAGCCCCCTGCTTATCTTTGATTGTAGTAGGGTTATACCCAGGCTGTAACTTCGGTGTTCTAGTACTTACAACCTACTTCACAAATGCTCAACATTTTTCCCACAGCAGAGAAATCTTTCTAGATTGCACAAGTATCCAGATTCTTCCTGTAGCCCTTAATGTTCCACTCAAAATCCTTTCTCAGAAAAACTTCTTGCAAGTTGTCTGAGAGAGAAATTTCCCTGTAAGAAAGCAGAGTCCAAGAAACCTTAACATTTTCATGAATACTTTACTTAGTCAATGTTTTGGAAGAGAAATTGTGAAAATGTTTCATGATAATTTTTATAAGCTAATATGAAGTGATCAATTTTTCTACTATTTAACAATAAAATGGAAAACAAAATCCAAAGCAATTTAGGCAATTTGCTGAGAATTTAAATTTTTGTTACAACTTGTGAAAAATTCAATAATTGAAATTTCTCTTGGGAGAGAAAAGCAATTTATTTTATGTGAAGATAATACAAATAAGGGACTATGAACATTATTGAGAGGCAATTGTAGAAAAGCCTGACTGGAAAGAAAACAATAGTTTGCAAGAAAGTTTTGATCGTGAACAGAATTCTTCAAGTCAGGGTGGAAAATTCTCTACATCAGTTGTAGAGGACTTGAGGAATGAGGATGTCATTATTTTGCCACTCATAATTTTATTCTCATTTGTCTTTTTTTGTGAACTAAAACCAGATTTATCATATACTCTAAGGTAATAGATGTTGAGGAAAACAGTTCAGAACTGGTATATTGAGATCTAATTCACATTAAAAAATAAATGAATCTGATGGGAAAAATGGATTACTAATGAGATATTCCCATTTAAAAAAAATATACGTGCGTTTGATAGAGAAATAAAAGAACAAATCCCAGAAACATTAAATAAGAGAGATAAGAGATCTGGTTAGAATCTTTGTTCACTGGTAAATAGCAAGGCATTCATGTGATTGCAAGAATTATAATTAATGGTTGCAAAAAGAAAAAAACCTGCAAATATGAAAGCAAATGTAAATTCACCTACTTCAACTATTCAAAGTGATAGAAAGATCCTTTTAAACTCTCAAAAAAACCCACCCTTTTTTTTTCTTTAATAATGAATTCTCCTTATCTACTGAGTCATATAAATTGGTTTAGATTTTTAGTAAGTTCCTATAGAACCACTGAGCTGATAGAAGTGTTACTGTTAATTGAGGAAATAAAAATGTTCTAAGAGGTCTTGGACACCTTGGGCACAGCAAGAGGAAACAGGCACTTAGGCTTTGGCAGTAAGTAGAGGCTATACATACACAGTAGAATACATATGTATTATATATATATATATACACATACACAAGCTTTTGTTTGTGTAAACCACTGTTTGGTTTCCTTTTTCCTTGTCACTGAGGATAGAAATGATATCCAGTGACATATCTAGCATCATTGCAAAATCTCTGTCCTGAGTGGCAATGACTAACGGGAGACCATCATGCCAAAGTATAAACCAAGGCTGTTCCCCTTGTGTTCTTTGCCTCGTATTTAGTAGCAATGATTCTCCTCTGATCAGCATGATCAGATCACTGAGTACTGTGAGATCCTTCCCAATGAACAAGCTGAAACCACCAGCAAAATGTGTCATGTCACAATTTATTGAAGTCCCATATAATCTCTGACTTCTCTGAATAACGCATGCCTGAATTCAATGCTTATAAAGGGTATTCCCTCTCTACTAGTGTATGATTGTTTAAGTCCTGCCCTGAGGAATTTTATAAGTTTTCAGAAGCATGTGGAATACACCAACTAAACCATTAAAATATGTGGACTTATCAACTCTTCAAACAATTCTTTGGCAAAGGATTCTGTCTACGTCTGCAAAGGACAATAAAATGTTTCTATAAACACATTAGCAATGAGAAGCTAAAGAGAATCTCCATCCTTTATTGGACACAAGAAGGAAGATTGTGACAATGGAGGAGGAAAATGCTGGGATTCTCAGTGCCTTCTTTGCCTCAGTTGTTAATAATAAGACCCAATTGCTTGCAGGATACCCAGATGCCCAAGCTGCAAGACAGGCACAAGGGAGGAATGAAAACACCACAAACCAAGGAAAAAGGATCAGCAACCTCTTGCACCACTCAGACACACATAAGGGTACTGAGGGAGCTGGTGGAAGAGCTCCCCAAACCATTTTCAGTCATTTATCAGCAGTTCTGGCTCACCAGGGAGGTCCCAGACAAATGGAGGTTGGCAAATGGGGATGCCCATCTACAGGAAGGGCTGGAGGGAGGATCTGGGGCATTTCAGGACACTCAGCCTGTCCTCAATGCCAGAGAAGGTTATGGAGCAGATCCTCGTGAGTGCCATGACATGACATGCAGAGGAAAACTGGGTGATCAGGCCCAGCCAGCACAGGTTTATGAAAGGCAGGTGCTACTTGTACTGACCTGACCTCCTTCTCTGACAAGGTGACCGGCTGAGTGAATGAGGAATCGCTCTGGATGTTGTGTACCTGGACTTCAGTACAGCCTTTGATACTGTCTCCCAAAGCATCAAGCCAAAACAACCACCTGCAATACTACAGGCCAGTGGCAGAATGGCTGGAAACCTGCCTGGTGGAAAAGGACCTGGGGGTGCCATTTGACAACAGCTGAACATGAGTCAGCCATGAAGGTCAATGGCATCCTGGCCTGTGTTAGCTGTAGTGTGGCCACCAGGACCAGGGCAGGGATTTTCCCTCCATGCCCAGTACTGCTGAGGTCACACTTCAAATGCTCTGTTTGATTCTGGGCCCCTCAGGACAAGAAAGACTTGCTTGAGTCTTTGAGATGCTGGTACATGTCCAGAGAAGGGCAACAGAGCTGGGGAAGGGTCTAGATAGTCAGTCATGTGAAGAGTGGCTAAGGGAGCTGAGGGTGTTTAGCCTGGAGAAAAGAAGGCTAAGGGGGGACCTTGTCACTGTCTACAACTCTCTAAAAGGAGGAAGGAGGGTGTAGTCAGATGGGGGAGTCAGTTTCTTATCCCAAGTTACAAGTGATAGAAGAAATATGGCTTCAAGTTGCGCCAGGGGTTGCAGGGGAATGTTAGATTAAGTATTAGGAAATAATTCTTCATGGAAAGGGCTGTCAAACGTGGGAACAGGCCACCCAGGGAAGTGGTTGAATCACTACCCCTGGTGGTATTTTGAAGATGTGGAGATGTGGCACTTAGGGACAGGGTTGGACTTGACAGCTCTGGATTAAGGGCTAGAGTTGATCTGGAGGATTGATCTTCCAACCTAGAAGATTCCATGTTACTATGACAATCATGTTTAGTATTCAATACTTTGTCATACTTATTCCTAGAACTACGTATTCTGCAGTTTCAAAAACCTAAAGTTGAAATAACTATTCTGCACTCCAGATGCTCGCTTGCATCATTTTGAAAAAATTGAACATCACATTTGTCACTTCCTATTAGTGTGGAATGGAAACAGTTTAACTGTTGCATCAGCGTGAAAAGCTTAACATTTTTCTTCTTGAGACAGCTAGCTAAGAGCTCTTGCATGCATACTAAACAATTGGGGTAATTTGTTGTTACTTGCTCTTTGACTACTTTTTTCCCCTCCTGAATACTATTCTATTATTAGTTCAACTTGGAATAGTGATTTAAGTTCAGCCAGTGCAAAGGAAACTCATGTGCAGTGGATTGAGCTTTTCTATTTTGCCAGTGCCCCCCTTGAACACTTCTTTTACACTTCGAACATCTACTGGTCCCTTTTGAAATGATTGCTTTTGAAAAAAATATATAATTTTGTGGCATGACTTCTGCAAGTTTCTTTCACTCAAGGGGACAGGTTGTCCTTGTCCTTTCTTATTACAGTTTTAATGTTCTGGGATTGTTCTTTTTGGCAAGGGGGCATTCCCTGAACTGATAATGACTTTCATTTCTGAATTTTTTCTTCTTAATTCTAGTTTAGTTTTCTGTGTGGATATGCTTTCTTTTTTTCCTTTTCAAGTTAGGGTTTCTTGGGTTTACTTCCAAATGCATTGCTGCACATTTTTACAGGAACACAAGCTGCAAGGTCTGGTTATGTCAGAAAACTATCTGTGACCTAGGAAAATCTGCAGTGCCTTTAGATTAATGTATATTATAAATATCTGTAAAACCTGTAGAAAGTATCCTGTCAAAGTTTGCTATGGATCCAGTGATCCAGGCAAGTTTAGTACATCTGATTTTCAGTTTGGGAAACACTAAATTTATTTCTTTATTGCCTTATTTGAATGCCATAGAGATGAGGTTTTCTTCACTGTGATTTTAATTTGGAAGTGGGTTCCTCTACAGAAAGCTTCTAAGCACTTTTCTTGTTTCCTTGTCCAAATTTATTAAAACCCAAAAAGGCACGATGTAGATGGCCTGTATTTTGTTTATGGAACAGCAGGACCAGCAGCTGAAGAATGTGCCAAGTCTGATAATGCAGTGATTATAGAGAGCCAAGAGAGAGATTTTTAGAAGAGAGATGAGAGACACACGGAAGCTATGCACTTGACAGAATAGAAGCAGCACACTTTCAAAAGGCTTTGAAATAAAGATCTTTGTATGAAATTAATGTCCAGCCTTCAGAAAAGGTTCTCTGGCTAGCAGAGATAACCTACTATTTATTGCTCAAGCTAAAGGCAAAGGGCTTTCTGAAACTCATTACTGGCATCACTGTGCTGATTTAGCGCATATGAGCAGTAAATTATTAATTATTTGTGGACACTAGTCAAGAAACCTACTTGAACCATACTTAATTCTTAACTCTGAATTATAGAAGTAAAATAGTAAAATTAGAAAACTTTTTTATGTCATGTTTATTAATTGTTGTTGTTCTACAGTACATTTTTCTGCATATTTCAAGGCTGTACAAAGACTGGTGTAAGTGCTTAATACCTATTAACAGACTAACCCACTTTAGCCAATAATTTACCCCTCCTGCAACCAGAGATCAGATATATACCAGGAACATGAGCAAAGAAATAAAATAATAATAGATGTTGTAAAAACCAGAAAAAAATAGATAGGAAAGTGAACAAGGAAATAAAATAAGCATGTTCATTATGAATGTGACTGATTATTGTGTCTCTTAATAGTGAAAACTGCTCTTTATACTATTGTGGCTAAATTAACCATGAAGCAGATGAGAAGAAGAGTACCAATATTGTATTACCAAACAGTCTGGGAACAGAAGGGGTTATATCAAGAGACATGGCAAGTACCACTAATGGGGTATGGGTGTTATTGGTAGAGTGCCTGATCCTACAAACAATACTGGAATGGCTCTTACTACCATGGGTAATCTCCCAAGTACAGACAGTGATGGTACAGACACTGGCACCAGGGGGAGATGGCTTGTGCTTCCTTCTGCCTGGGGACTTCTAGGAGCTACTTCAGGTGCAGGCATAAGCTAGAAGTAGTCTTCTGGCTGCTCTGAGCTGTGTATTTGATTCACAATGGTTGGCTCCAGAGTGCCAAAGCGCAGAAATCAAATCTATCTCTTCCTTCCTTAGATCAAATTCTTAGAACCTCTAAAGTTTGCCCAGGAATGAGCCTGGACTATAGATTTCACAGAAACAGTAGGCAGGGTAGTATATACCTGCAGGGGAAAACCACCCCTTCTTTGAGACCTCTTTGCAGCAGCTGAGCTGGGACAACAGCTGACAGGCAAGGGTTTAATAGACTCACTGGACAACAATGGTACTATGCAAGGTAATAAGCATGATGCGTGTTAAGGACTATGCTAGTTATGAACTTCATGTCGGCAGGAGAATGGACAAACAGTAAAGTGACATAACTTGCACCTGTTTGTCAGTCAGCATAAAAAAATATAGGAAAGAAGGTAGCCATGAGGGAAGAAGCAGATGTACACAACCCTCTCCACCCACATGCTCTTCATCTTCCCTGCTAGAAGATGCTGTCAGTATCACACAGGTCTATTTTGTCCCATAGCTAATGACAGTTCTGCATGAATGCAACCTTCTTTAAAAAACAAAACAAAACAAAACAAAACAAAAAAAAAAGAAGCAAGGCCCAAACAAACATGCAACTATGACAACTTAAATTGATGAAGAGTCTCATCTACAAAAAACAGTGAATAACATCAGTTAAGCAGTGGAGAGCCCCTCTGTAGCCATGCCATACTCATCAGGTCTAATACTTGATTTAGGAGTGGTCATCACCACATACCAAATTTGTACATTAACTTAATCTTTTTTCAGAGGGTTGACAATTTTTCCCATGAAGAGTATAGTGTTCTCAATAGTTATGACCATTAGGAAGGGCCTGTTGAATTTAATGGTGACTGGAACGGACATAGGCACCATTTCCATGCCTGTGGCAGCTGCTGCTTCGGTGCCAGTCTCATCCACCTTTACCACAGCCTTATGAATAGCCTGTGAAGAAACAGACATTTTACAAGTCAAAGGTGTACAAAACTAGTCACCTAAATAAGAATGAGAGTTAAAAGTGCCTGAAGAAGTTACTGGTAAGAAACAAGTGTCAGGTGGACAGGTAGGTGTGAGTCTACTGCCTAAAGACAGCAAAATTAGAAAAAAATAAATCAGCAAGCTACATGCAGCATAGCTTTCTAGCCTCAGAGAGAAGTTACTCTCCACTGGAGGGGCATGACCCTGCAAGTGAAAACCTTCCCTATGTTTCTTTTCTTACTCCTTGTATCCACTCGTGGAGATCTCTACAGCTAGACAAATGTTAAGAGAGTAAGACCATATATAACTGTGTATTAGAAGTTCATATATTTGAAGAAATGACATGCAGATTAGCACAATGAATAGAAATGTGAAATAATGTTTTCTATGTTCCTTCATGTTTTTGGAAAAATGGGAGAAAATATGAAAGGCCATAAATGGAGGGTCAAAGCACAGAAACACAGAAGTTTGACCTTGCTGAATCAAGACACTGACAGATCCTGATTCACTAATGTCCATTTGAGGTCATGAGGGCAGTTGTTTTCTTCACTAGACAGTTAAGCTTGCCCTGATTGTCAGCTTTAAACTCTAGGTTTATTGAATCACGGCCTATCTGTAGCTTTTGCCTGAGCCTGGCAGTCATTTTTCATATTCTTGAAGCCAAATGTTTTTAATAACTGCATTTTAATTTCTCCCAAACAGTTTAAAAGTATTTTTCCTCTTCCCTCACCTCTATAAAATACGAGCAGTGATACATCCTACAGCTCCCTACTTGTCAACAAGCAGGCTAAAGAAGGCAGACATAAACAGAAGCATCCAGCAGTGACTGTAACAAAATGCTGCAAGAGGGCACCAAGGTGATGATTTGATCATGTCTGTTTTATAATGTTGCCCCATGCAGGTCAAAATAGCCTTCTAGTTTAAAAACTTACAGACTTGTAACTTGTCATAACCCAATTGCTCATACAGTGCAACTAACATGGACAAAATACTCTGTATGCCATCAGCTGCCTATTCATGTGAAGCAAAGCCTCTTTACATGAGTTTTGCACCACAAATAGCTGCACAGAAGGTGAGGTAAGTATCAGTAGCCATGGGCCCATAAAACAAAAAGCAGTAAGACTTACCTGGGAAATTCTGTGCTGGGGCTGCCCAGTGATCCCAGAAAGGTCAGCCTTATCAGTGAATAGATCCATGATGCCCATTTTATATAAGATATCTTTTAGGTTATATGTCCCATAAAGTGTGAATTTCGGAAGATACAAGTTTACTGAGCTGCCAGAAAAGAAGTGCAAGAATATGGTGAAACATTTGATCCGATATCACAGAATAACATAGACTCATAAGAGACAAACTTATTTTGCTTTCTCTCTAAAGATATTTTACCTGCAGCCTCTCTCCAGCCTACATAGGAGATACAAATTTTCTGAAGTTAGTGATCTCATGCAATCTGCTGAAAGCACCTTCATCATGAGGATGAAGAGGATTCACCTTGTAAAGAGATTCCTTTAGCTGTCTCAAGCAGAGCACAAAAAGAATCCATCATATTCAAGTTCACTGGTTACTTTTGGGGGAAAAAAACTGACCGTGTGTTTGACATATAAAACAGCATAGATAGAACTATATCTACTGAAGAAGCAGGACAATAGTAAGTAGTGATAGAAGGCATGGCAAGATAAAAGACAATAGCAAATTTACAGAATATAGTTAGTCAATAGATAATTTTTTTTGTCAAGCCCACTGTCCGGCTTACTCAATTTTAAGTGTCTAGATTACTGCTTTCTATAAAGTAACCAAAGCTCTATGTTTCTGACTGATTTCTTCCTTGTTTTTCCCCTAAGTATCTTGCAATTACTTTTCAAAGGTTAAGCCAAACATTTACAGCTAGAAGCAGCATCATGAGACAGAGGTTAGTGATAGCACTGACATTAGGTACTATTTTCTGACGAGAAACCAGAGCAGCTCCCCAGGACTGTAGGTCAGGAAGATGTGGAGCACTCAATGAGGCTAGCCAAGGAAAAAGTCATTCAGTGGGCAGGTGGGAAGGAGAAGGCCCGTATCTCCAGCATTGCACAGAATCTAATGCCACCTCTGGCTGTATCCAAAAACCAGAGTGCTGGTGCATTGATAACAGGTTCCTGATCTCTTACTTCTCCCTGATTTCAGTCTGTGCTGATTGCTGCCCCAAATGAGGATGCAGTTGTCACAGAATTATCTCCCTTACTGTTACATAAGTGCACTCCTTCACAAGCCCCCAGTTGCTTCAAGAAAGGGAGAGCAACAGACACACAGTAGCAATGCAACCAGGAGAGGAGCAGTGGGATACACTTTCCAGAAGTGAAAGTGCCATTTTCTCTATAGTTCAGCCATTTAAAAGATCTCAGCTGTCTGTACTGGTGACACTTCAATGCTATCCTCTTTGTCAGCCACCAGAAATGAAAGAGGTGCTTCACAATACTTTTGCCACTATCAACATCAGTTTGCAGACAAAAAAGGGACAAACAGGTAGCCCATAACCTTTAAATTATTCCATATAATACTTTCATTTATTAAGAACCCCCCAGAGACTCCAAATAATAGCAGATAAAATAAATTGTTTTAAAGATTAAAGGGAAAAGGAGGAGTTTGTGTAGGAGCGAATTTTGTAGGAGAGAATGGTTATGATGAAAAATGGGGATCAGCATGGAACAAACCTGTCTTTGACCATGATTTTTTTTCATATTATAAGATGGAGAGAGTATTGTATTTAGCAATTGTATTTAGCATTCATCTTGATAATTGTAAAGGTAATTGTTTCTTTGGAAAATTATATGTAAGTATCTTGATTCACCATCTTATTTGTCCTATAGTCAAAACCACATAGCTACTCTCAGAAGTTTCAAAACCATAAAGGTGCACAGAGAATTACATAGCTTTTCCTGGTTTTATTTTGTTGTTGTTTGTTTGTTTGTTTGTTTTCCATATGAAAAAGAAGTTAGATTCTTTTGATAATATTTAACAGTGAATCAGAGTTAAGAGCATGAAAGCAGTTTTGGGTTCCTTCATTTTGGATGTAATTTTTGTCTTGAGAAGGGACCGTCTAAAACATGATTTTCAAATGTCTGTGTGAAGGTCACTAATGTGACATCAAATTCATGAATGAATATGAGGGCTTGGTATTGTAAACATGTTGTACCTATGCTTGTACACATATTTTGTGAAAGGTTATTGCCATACATGACACTAAGTGTAAGGACTATAATTTTTGAAAATGTATAAACTTTCTGCCTTCTAGCTCAAAGCTACCTTGAATTGAGTGTAGCTTACTCCAATTTTGCCTAAGTCCTCAGAGAGCCTGGATAAGTGGGTCTGCTCCATACCCTTATCATTGAGCTTTGCCCTCACAATTGCTGAATGGAAGTTGTTATTTCAGCATTAACTGTACAATTACTGTTAATTTTAACAGGCAGAAATTAGGAAAGAGACAAGAAAAAAGGCTGAAGTGGTAGGAATTTACTTGTAAATAGAAGATGTAAACCTCCCTACAAAAAAAAGTGAGAAGAGGTCTAAGTCAAAAACCTTGGGCCTATTGAGAGCTGAAGATGGGAAACAAAATGCAGAAATAGCAAAAGTCCTAATCTGTGAAGGTTTTCAGTGTGTGCAGTACTGAATGTGAAAACATGTGGACACTAAAGAGTCAGATTCAGCTTCGATCAGGGGATTTCTTCTACTGATTAAAGCATAATTAAAAATGGCTTACTAATTCTATGTCATACCCCAGCACATTTGTTTCCTTGGCTACCATCTGAACCAAGAACCGTAGAATTTTACCTTTTTGTGACTAATGTCGACCACCTCGACAAACGTTCACAAGACAATCTTTTCTCCAGCTTCCTCATCCTTCCACTATCAGGCAGGATAAAATATGCTGAAGCACCTCCTTTGTAATCCATTTGTACCACCGTGGAAGACAGCTGCTCATCATAGCCATGCTTGAACAGGCCCATTCCAAACATCATCGGGACTTCAACAGCCTTGTTCCCATCCACAAAAAATTTGCTCATTTTAGTGTATTTTGGATCAAAAGGTTTTTCCCATTCAGCTTGAAATATAAGAGACAGAGTTACAGGATATTTTGAGGGCATGAAAACATAGGACATTAACATAGGACATGTTCTTAGATGACAGAAACAGGCACAGTTGGATCAGCTTCAAAGACAAATTAATTTGCAATGTTCGCTTGATCTTACTAAATATTCAGAATAATTCAATAGCAACACACAGTCAGTAGAAGGCAGTGTAAATACACTCTCTCAGATCTTACAGCAGGCTGCAAAATCCTTCATTTAGATGAATTATCAAGGGTTCTAACTTGCACTTTTCCTCCATGATAACAGTTTTGAGAAGCCTGTAAAGTCCTTATACAATGCAGCCTTTATCTAAGCTCAAAAGAAGATTCTTTCATTTTCTTATTCCCAGAACAAAAAACGCTTGTAAAGGGTGATACAAAGGACGAATTCCAGGAATTTCAAGGGAGAAATTAAGGAATTTGGGTTACTTGCAGAGAGGTTTTGATACCTCACATTAGCTGATGATGTATAAAGTCATAAGGAACTTAATTTTACCAGACTGCTGAGTTAGGAAACAAAGCTGCAAGAGCAGAAGAAACCTTTTCCGCTGTCATCTTCGCCATATTAAATTTTCAAAGATTCCTCACTTAGTCAATGGTGAAACAAAACATCTACACTGAAACTCTGAAAGATTCTTATTCTCAGCGGAGAGGAATTGTGAAGTCAAATTCCAGGTATCCACATCATATGTTTCAAAGGCTGAGTAAATTTTTTTTTAAAAGAGGGAAATTGTGGAATTCTGGAATGGTTTTATTTTGTTGTTTTTATTTTAATTTTTAAGAAATCTTGTTGCTCTGTAGTAAATTTTGCCTTCTAGAGCAAAACTAACATTTTATCAAATGTAATGGGCAAAAGTAAAGCTGTGACACTAAGTAAAATAAGTGGCATCAAGTAAACCATGAATCAAGATGCAACCCCTTTAGACTTCTGATTTCTATTTGAACATTGATTACTAGGCAACTTGTTACAAATGAAATAATTATCATCTGCTGTTTCCACCATCTGACATAGCCTGCATTGCTAGATAGCTTTTGAAAAAGTGAAATGAGAATTCTTCAGTGCATGTCTTGGTCTCTGAAAGCATAGGTTGACAACTGCAATACTCGGAAAGGGGAAAGGTTGCTACTTTTATATATTTCATATACTTTTATATACTTCATTAATAGTGACTTTTATTGTCAGATATATGACACACAGGACATTTACATTATTATGCTTAAGGGGAAAAAAAAGCATAATGAATCACAGAAATGTGAATTACACCAGTCCTGACAAATTTTAACAACATTTATCTAGTGCCCAGCTCAAGGAAAGCCAACTGATTTCAAGAAGAAATTTTCTTGAAAACTGAGAAGGATTTAGGACCAACTGTTCTGGGCTTCAGAAGGGCAAACTTTGGCCTCTTGAGGTATCTGCCTGGGATAAAGCCACAGAGGGAAGAGGGCCCCAAGAAAGCTGGTTTGTCACAACAATTTCGTGCAGCACTACAGGGTGAGGGCAGAGTGGCTGGAAAGTGGCCCTGTAGAAAAGGACCTGAAGATGCTGGTTAACAGCAGCTGAACATGAGCCAGCTGTGCCCAGGTATCCAAGAAGGCCAATGGCATGCTGGCCTCTGTTAGCCATAGTGTGGTCGCCAGGACCAGGGCAGGGATTTTCCCCCTGTACTCAGCACCGGCGAGACATCTCGAGTTTTGTGTCCAGATTTGGGCCCTTTACAACAAGAAAGACATTGAGAGGCTGGAGCATTGAGGGCAACAGAGCTGGGGAAGAGTCTAGACAGTCAGTCATATGAAGAGAAGGTGAGGGAGCTGGGGCTTTTCAGACTGGAGAAAAGGAGGCTGTGGGGGGAACCTCATTGCTCTCTACAACTGCCAGAAAGGAGGCTGTAGCCAGGCCAGGGTCAGTCTTTTCTCGCAGCCAATAAGTGATAGGACAAGAGGAAATGGCCTCAAGCTGTTTCAGGGGAGGTTTCAGACTGGACATCAGGAAGAATTTTTTTCATTGAAGGGGTTGTCAAGGCTGCCCAAGGATATAACAGATTCATGATCACTGGAAATGTTCAAGAAATGACTGGACCTGGCACTTAGTACAAATAGTTCATTTGACACGGTGGTATTCAGTCAAAGTTTGAGCTCAAAAGATATTGGAGGTCTTTTCCAACCTTAATGGTTCTGTGATTCTGTTAATATTCAAGGATGGCCTCCACAAACACAGGAGTGATCCATCCTAACAAAGAAAAAGTCAGGTAAAAATGACAGGAGGCCTGTGTGGATGGACAAGGAGCTCTTTGGTAAACTCAAACACAACAGGTAGCCTACAGAGGGTGGAAGAAATGACAGGTAACCTGGGAGGTATAAAAAGAGATTTTCTGAGCCTCCAAGGATTAGGTTAGGAAAGTTAAAGGTATAACAGAATTACATCTTGCCACAGACATTGAGGGCAACAAGAAGAGTTTCCATGGGCGTGACAATTAAAAAAGGAAAACTAAGGAAAGTGTGAACCCCCTCTGGAAGGAAATGGGAAACCTGGTTACCCAGAACAAGGCTGAGGTACTCAATGACATTTTTTGGCTCAATCTTTACTGGCAAGTGCAGTGACTGGGAGAATGAAAAACTGTTCCCTGTAGAAAATCAGGTTCAAGACCATGTGAAGAACCTGAAGATGAACATGTCTATGGGACCTGCAGATCCTGAGGGAAATAGATGTAACAGCTAAACCACTATCCATCATATTTGAGAAGTTATGGCAGTTCAGTGAAATTCCTGCTGATTGAAGAAGAGAAATGAGAACTCACATTTTACAAAAATAAAGAAAAGGAAGACCCAGGAGCCTACCAGTTTTTCTCACCTCTTTGAGTGGCAACATATAGAGCAGATCCTCCTGGAAACTATGCTAAGATATGTGGAATATTAGGAAGTGATTGGTGACAGACAACATTACTTCACTCAGGGTAAGCTGTGGTAAAGGAGGAGCAATTGATGTCATATACCTGGAGCTGTGCAAAGCATTCCACACTGTCGTGCATGATATCCTTGGCTCAAAATTGGAGAGATGGGTGTGACAGATGGCCCACTCAGTAGATAACAAATTGTCTGGATGTTTGCTTTTAAAGGCTTGCAATCAATGGCTTGCTGTCCAAAAGGAGATCAGGGATTACTAGTGCTCCTGTGAGGTTGATGTTAGGACCAGTGCTGTTCAATATCTTTGTTGGTGAAGTGAACAGCGGAATGGAGTGCACCCTCAGCAAGTTTGCCAGTGACACCAAGGTGGTGTCGTTCTGTTGACATACTGTAAGGAAAGGATTCTCTCCAGAGGGAAGGGATGCCACCCAGATAGAGAGAGTGCCGTCCAGGCTTGAGAGGTGGCCCTAGAATATAATGAAGTTCCACAAGGCCAAGTGCAAGGTCCTGTATGTGTGCTGAGGCAATCCCAAGCACAAATACAAGCTGGGAAAATAATGGATTGAGATGACAGCAGACCTGAGGAGAAGGATTTGGTCCTGTTTGTTGATGAGACTCTCAACAGGGCCCAGCAATGTGTGCTTGCAGCCCAGAAAGCTAAACACATGCTGAACTGCATCAAAAAAAGTGTGGCCAGCTCCACTTCTGCTTCAGTCTGGCAAGATCCCACCTGGAGTACTGCATGCAGCTCTGGGGTCTCCAATAAAAGAAGGATGTGCACCTGTTGGAGTAACTCCAGATGAGGGCCATGAAAATGATCAGATGGCTGGAGCACCTCTCTTATGAAGACAGGCTCAGAGAGCTGAGAGCTGCTCAGCCTGGGAAGAGAAGGATCCAGGGAGACCTTAAGAGTCCCTTCCAGTACCTAAATAGGGCCAACAGAGGAAAGACTTTTTACACAGGTAGATAGTGATAGGACAAAGGGAAATTACTTTAAACTGAAAGAGGGAAAATTTATATTTAGATAAGATATAAGGAAGAAATCCTTCACCATGAGGATGGTGAGGCTGGAATAGAGAAACTGTAGATGCCTCATACCTGGCAGTGATCAAGGCCAGGTTGGACAGTTCTTTGAGCACTCTGGTGTAGTGGAATTTGTCCCTGCCCATCACAGAGGGGTTGGAACTAAATGATCGCTGAGGTCCCAAACCATGACCACCAGTTAACACACAGATTAGAGAGAGATGATACTCCCTAATAATTTCCTCCTATTTCAAAGGCAGTCTTATTCCTTTTCTCAATTCTGCTTTAGGGGGATATCTTCTAGGCACCTTCCTCAAGTGCTCCTCAGTGCTCAACTGGCAAAATGAAACGCAAAATATTCTTTGTCATTACCAGCTTGACTAAGGCATGAAAACGGATTGTTGTAATATAGTGAAATAACGTCTTGTAGGTTAGAGTCAGGAAAATATTGCCAGACTTTTGTCCTTGAAGAAGGAATTCTGTACAATGCTACAACATGAAAAAAAAATGTCTTCAGTAATGTGCAAGGAAGTTTATAATGCAGAAAAAGAGGACTATCACCTAAAAGTATGGACTGGTTATACAGCTAAGTGAGGTTTAGAAATATTCTTCAGAATAATCCCAGCTCTAGATAATTAACCTACTCTTGATTTCAATATTAAAAAATGTTATTATATTATTGCTCCACCACCTTTAAAGGAGCTAGGAAATCTTTGCAGTAGTAAACTGAACATCTCATTATAAAAACCCCAACAATCCTTATTGTTAGAATGTAAAAGTTAACATAATACAAAATTATCTTAAATACAATGTTTCTTGAGGTTTTGTCCTCATTGTGCTACTAAATTCATTGCTCATTCTTCAAAAACCTTTCAGTAAAAGAAAAATCAATAGGTTCTTTTTCCTATTTTGAAAGATGTACCTGATGGTTAATAAAAGTCTAAATCAAAACATTATTTGAGATAAACAAGTAGGTTTTCAAAAGAACTAAGAAACATCAGTCATCTGTATTTAGCTCCATTTAGCTGTGGCCGAATCTTCAGACATTAATACGAAGAGGAGAGATGCAGAGAGAAAAACATAACAGAAATATAGTTCTTAATTATTTTCAGGGAAATCTCATATTGGAAAGTGCAAGCATCCAGGTTAACAGTTCTAAATGGATAGCTTTTCTTCTAAAATTTTTCTAATATGCCATCTCCATTTCAATTAAAAAGCTTGATGATATTTTTATCTCATAAATTAAAAAATATTATTTTTCTGACTACAAATAATTTGCTTTCTTCATATAACCAATAAGAGAGAGAAAGTTTGAAATAAGATGCAATATCTGTTATTAGACTGCTGATTGAGCCTTACAGCCTTGATCCTCTTCTTATTAGATCAGAAGTCTGAAAACCTCTGTGAAGATCTGAAGACTGTATCCAAGCAGACTGAACAAGTTAATTAAGAAAAACAAGCTTATTGTCAATAGGCTTGAATTTGATATTGGCAGGTCCATCTCTTCACTGGAAAATAATAGAATCCACAAATAAAGAAAAAAAAGGTTGAAACCTATGCCTCTAGACATGCCAGGACTGCAGACTTGCTATCAGCAAAGGCATAGTTAGTAAAAAAAGAAAAAAGCAAAGGAGAACATGAGTGCAAAACTAAAGATACTGTAGCATGTTTAGTTTTGAATACGTAAACATGCATAGTAACTGCAAAACTGTTGTATAAACATATTTTCTGTTTGATAAGATGCTAAATTTTCCTTTAATAGCATTCTTTGCATTTAACTAAGAACTTGCACAACAAAAAAAACAGCTGGATTGGAATTCACAGAAATGGATTTTAGCCAAGCATTTAAGAAAGTACTTGAATCCCACTAGATTGTATAGGATTAGATGTTTTACTGCCTAGAAATGCCTTCCTCAAAATATATTTAATTTAATTTTCTAAAGGAAAATATATAAAAAGGAAAACATATTATATATTAAAAGATATGGGAAAATTTGCCATATATTTTGCTAGAAGTTATCAGTGTCAATAGAACATAATTTCCAGTTATTTCTAATTAAATATATGTGAGGACAAAAAAGAAAACAAGATATGAGTCGTCAGCAAAACCACATTGCGAAAAAAGATGAAGACTGACCTGAGGAAATGATTTATGTAGTAGAAGAACATAATATGTATATCTTACCATTAAAATAAATATAGCTAATAAGGAGAATTTCAGTAAGTGGATCTAGGTTATTTATGAGGTCCTTGATTTTTCCATTTGTTCTTCTTGCTACATATTCATTGATCTTTAGCTGGGCTTGATCCGCCTTCTTGAAGTTCATAGGATAAGCTTCTCCTTCATAGAAGTTTCTGAGATCACTTAGAAATTTTTCTTGTGGCTTCAGTTGATCAAGCACAAATAGGACATTTCCCATATTCAACTGTAACCCCGCATTCCTTCTGTTTACCACTTGCATAAGTTGACGATAACCTTCATGTATGTCATTTTCAGAAATCTGATGAGGGTTAAAGCAAAGGACCCTAAGAATCTGAGTCAGGGTGTCTGATCTGGCACCTAGAGTCAGCATTGCGAAGGCGGTGGAGATGCTCAAAGGAGAGAAGAAAACATTCCCATTGCTTTCACGAGAAGAAATCTCTTTGAAGAAACAACATGCAAATCGACAAACACTGTTCCTTACACTCTGCCATGGCATGTTTTGGTTTCCTTGTGCTCTTTGATTCTGGTTTCTTACCCCTTGTTGATAAGGTTCATAGCAGTAACTGTTGGAATGGATTCCAACAAGTAAAAGACACAGGAAAAGCAATATCTTCATATTTCTGTGATTCTGTAATGGAAGAAAAGTTACATTTGGATTACAAATCTTTTCACCTTGTGTTTAGCAATACATCAATCCCTTCCCTGTACAGAGTTAACTTAGCACTAGTGACTCCAAGATGTTTGAATTGAGGGAAACAAGCTTTCTATTTCAAGGAAGCAGACTCTGGAAAATTACTCAACCTACTGAAGAGGTTATGAAATAATAAAAAATTAAAGTCAAAGAAGGATGAGGTAATTCCAAAGACGCCCTCATTAAAGTTAAGCTACAATTCATTTTACACTGGGTTATTTTTTCCAATATTCTGTTTTCAGTGTGGCTTTAAGTGACGAAAGAGTCAAAAGTACAGGTTTGTAGAGCAGAAAGCAAGGGAGACAGTCAAGACTAATTAGTTAAATTCAGAAATTTAACTGATGAAAAATCAAAGCAGAAGAAAGGCACAATACACCTTATTTTTGAAAAGTAAAACATGCGTTTTTTGAATGAGCTGCATGTAAAACCATATGCAGGCACCCAAGAGAAAGCAAATGCACTTATTAATGAGGAAGTGATGAAAATTTATGTTGATTTCACAGAGCCTGAGCAGTTGAGCACAACTAAAAGAAAAAAAATACAACTTCCCAAAAAATAACAAAAAAAAAAAAAAAGCAATTAGGATGCTATCAAGACCCTGGGTATACAGTGCTGCTTATAAAGAAAGTATGTACATAGAGCAGCAAAAGGTAATAAGTGTGCCTGCTGCATGCAAAGGCATGCCTTGTCCATTGACCAAATCAAAATCACCAAAACAAAAAGACAAACAAAAAGGAAAAAAAAAGAAAAAAAAACAGTAGAGGAGCTCTAGAGCAATCACTGTCATGACCATCAAAACCATAGAAAAGTGTGATTTGGCAGAGAAGCCTGCAATGGTTGAAAGTGAAGATGAATGAGTGAATTCTGGAGGAACAAAGGCACTAAAAAATACAGACAGAACAGGAAAATCTTTCCCAGAGCAGAATGGAAATCATTCATTCCACATCTATGGCAGTACTTTTACCTCTAGAAATTAATAGTGTATCACAATTGTTCAATAACTTCTGTCAATAGAGAGAAGAGATGGAATATCTGGACCAAAACATCTTCTTATGGTATGTGATCATTTAACCTACAAAACCTTTTGCAAAACAAAGTTCTCTCTAGGGGAAAAATATCAGAGGTTTTTGACTTGCACTGAGAAATGCAGCATCTGCCTTGTAAAAGCTCTGAATCCTTATTAGCTCCCACCATGATTCTACATTAATGTTCTCCACTTTCCATCATTTTGTTTCTTCAAAACCCAGTGAACTCAGAATGCTGATCTCAGCTTTAGTGATAGATGCTCTAAATATTCTTTAATTCAAACTCTGAATATCCTGGTCATAGAAATACTACTATTGCTAGGAAGGGTCTGAACCCCTTGACAAACCACTTTTAGACAGTGCACTTTCATATCTATTAAGCTCTGATTTGTTTGTTACTTGTCCCATCATTATTCTTACTCCAATTCTTTTAGCCATAGTTTCCTTTTTTTTATGCTTTCTTGATGATTTAGGGAGCAATCTTAAGTCATCACTTCCATTTTATTTCATGCCCTACATTTGTTATTATCATCAATTTACTTAATTTAAAACACTTAGAAATGCAATTTTCCTAAGAAGGAAGAGTCATGCCATATGAGTGTGCTAATCTCATTGAGGACTTAACTTTTCTATTCAAAAAACCCCCAAAATCATAATTAAACTATACAAGAAGCTTTAAGCCAAAACTTGAATATGAACATAATGATTTCTCAATTGATTATTCAAAAATTTTTGTCCTGAATACAATTTTTGACAATTTTTCTACATTACAAAAAAAACCCAGACATTACTTACAGTGAATTCAAAAGGGTCCTCTTGTATTCACTAGGTCTGAACGGGTCCTTGCTCAGTTGTTTATGCTGCTGAACACAAAGCAGGGTATCCTCTAGTAAAGGTTAAGATCATCTGAGGGCTGTGACTCACACGTTATAATTTTAGAGATTAGTATGATGTCAAAACTTGTTTTACTGGACACTTTACTGAATATGTTTCACACGTGACTTCTTATTATTCATGAATATCTGATCACTCTGGTTAGATTCAAACCAATTTTCCTCAAACTATACCTACTGTTTCTTAATATCAAACATTCATACACATCTCAGTTGCCTGAATCCACTATTTTATGAACAAGTCATCAACAGTAGTAACTATAGAGAAATATTTTGAACATAATTTGCATACTTTCCAGAATTTCCAGTACTACTGCTGCCACTAAGGCAGCAGGACAAGACTTGATGCACCAGGACAATCTGAATTTTTGTGATCTACCCTGCTTTGTCTCTTACATATCCATGGCTGAGGTTGATTGTCTCCAGGTGAAGCCAGTGATGATTCTAATAGGTGCAGAGCTTAAAACACTGTTGTGCCACATTAGCAAATCCTATTGGATGTGTACCTGGCTATCCACTCCCAGATGGGGAATCCACTGGCAGCAAGAGCTGTGATATTGACTCCTGGGCCACTTGTATGGCCCTGTGCCCAGAGAAGAAGAATGCGGCTGGGATGCCATTGAATTCAGGTGATCGCAGGTACAAGCATGGCCTGAGGACAGGGGGTGGAAACAGAGGAACATGGTGTTAAATAGAGCAGATCTTTAGATCAGCTTACTATCTTATGATCTGGGAAGTGGGGAGCAATCCCCTCTGATCGTGTGCCAAGTTCAGCTGGGTCAGATCAGACAGCCTTGTATGCTGTGCTCAGCTTTACTCCTGGGTGCAGAATGACCGAAGCATTAAGGAAGGGAACTCTGGGGACCATACAGTTCAAACCCTTGCTCAAACCAGGTCATATACACTGAATTGCTCAGGATGGTGTACTGCTGGGTGTTGACTCCCTCAACAATGGAGACTCCACAAGCTCTCTGGGCAATCTCTATTGCAGTGTTTGACAACGCCCACACAAAAACAGGTTAACAGGTTTTCTCTATGCTTCAGCGAAACTTCTTATATTTTAGTTTGTGCTCATTGCCTCTTGTCTTGTCACTAGATGCCACTGAGCAGAGACTATCTCTGTCTTACTGGTGTCATCAAAATTTGGGTGATTATACATTGCTGAGACCTACATAGGGTTTTTTTTTTCTCTAGGCTAAACAGTACTAGCCTTTACTCTTTTAGCCTCTCCTCATATGTCAGATACTGCAATTTTTCAATGACAATTCTGGAACTTTAATGGAATAATTTCGGTATGTTCATGTCCTCCTTGCACTGTGGAACCCAGCAATGGTTGCATCTCTCCAGATGTGTATAGCAGGGATGAGTAGAGACAAAGAATTTCTTGTGGTGAAATGCTGGCAGTGCTCTTAATGCAGCTCATGTGCATGGAATTACAGACTCATAGAACAATTTGAATTGAATGGTTTGAGTTGGAAGGGACCTCAAAAATCATCTAGTTCCAAGCCACCTACCAAGGGCAAGGACACCTTTCACTAGGCCAGGTCAATCAGAGCCCCATCCAACCTCATCTTGAACACTTGCAGGGGTGGTACACCCACAGCTTCTGTGGGCAGCCTGTTTCAATGTCTGACTAGTCTTATAATGAAGAATTTCTTGCTTATAGTGATGATTTCTTGCTTATATCTAATCTAAATCCACTGTCTTTCTGTTTAAAGCCTTGTCCTATCATTACAAGTCTTTGTAAAAAGCCCCACTGCAGCTCTTCTCTAGGACCCTTTTAGGTATTAGAAGGCCACAACAACGTCACCATGAAGCATTCTCCAGGCTAAACAACCCCAACTCTACCAGCCTACCTTTGCAGGAGAGATGTCCAAGTCCTCTGATCATCTTTGTGGACAAGTTCTCTTCTGGACAGATCCACATCCTTCCTATGCTGAGACCCTAGACCCGGATGCAGCACTTTGGGTGGGATCTCACCAGAGCAGAGTGGAGGGGCAGAATCTCCTCCCTCACTCTACTGGCCATGCTGCTTTGGATGCAGCCCAGGACACATTTGACTCCCTGGGCTGTGAGTCCACATTGCCAGGTCATCCACCAGCACCCCAAAGTCCTTCCCAGCTGGGCTGCTCTGATCTGTTCATCCCTAGCCTGTGTTCATACTGGGGGTTGCCTGACCCAGGTGCAGCCCCTTGCACTTGGTCTTGTTAAACCTCATGAGGTTCCCATGAACCCACTGCTCAAGTTTGTCCTGGTTCCTTTGGATGACATCCATCCTCCAGGCGTGGCAACCGCACCACTTGGCTTGGTGGCATTTCCTGCAAGAACTTACTGCTGGCTCCTGGTATACCAGGAGCCTCCAATCCCTGTGCACGGCATCTCACTTTCTAAAACTAGGGTAATATTTTTCTCTCATTTTCCCTTCAAAATGCAACCATTTCCAGGGAGGAATCAACACTTACTACACACATGTAAAGAGTGCTAATCTCAAAGTTGCTTCTAAGGACGATTGAAATACTAACCACAACAATAATTCAGCAATATTTTCTGTGAGGCAAAGATACAACCAGTGAAAGTTGTTGATGATTACTATCTATCAAGAGGCTCAACAGATTGCAGAAATCCCCTTAAACAGGTTTCTTATAGATGTAGGCGGCTTTGAGGCAGGATACCAGACTCATACATAGTCTGTTCTTCACACTCACCTGAAGGAGTACTTGAGACACTATTTTCACTGCTTCTTGTATAAATAAGAGCCAAGAATCTTGTTTAGAGCTGGCTTTTAATAATGGGCTGCAGCTTTCATGGTATATAAAAACTGATTTCTGATGAAGGAAGGAAGCCCAATTAAATACAGACGCCATGCTAATGACAAGGTGATGAACAAATGACTAAGATAGATTTGAACACACCTAGGCCACACCTCATGACACTTGCAGGAGAAAGCCTGCTGCTTAACATAGGAAAGCTTCCCTATGATTGGAAAAAAAGCAGAAAAAATCAATACAGTTTCAATTTCTATGAAGAGTGTGAATCTCTTGACATTAATATTAAAGAAAGTCCAAATTTTTCATTTGTATGTTTCCAGTGTCAAGCCATGACAGAAAGGAAGGTAAGGGAAAGGGCAACAGGTCTAGACCCAGCTATGTAATATCTGTATTTAATGAAGAATCTTCAACAACCATAAACAAGGATTTTTATCATAATTATAAGCAGAATACTGATTTACAAATAGTTTAGGCATTTTGCTGAGTTTGGAAGATTGGTTTATTTCAGAGTAATGCTGCATATGTTGAAGATATGATGCAGACAGTGAACAGGGAATTTCCTGACTTAAACTGGGGACTTTTCTAAAGGTTCCACAGCTCTTATGCTGCTAGCACTGAACTGTTCATAGGTAGTTAAGCCCCAGCTGGCAAAATTTAATGCAAATACATTTGCTTTGAGCCAAGAAGTAGAAAGAGATTTGTTTATGCAAAGTTTCTCTCTGCTTTATATAGTAACCATTGATGGCACGAGAAGGGTACTACTACATAAACAAGGCCTCAGAGACTCTCCTTACCCTGTGCTAAACCACAGATACCAGGTGTGTATATACCTTCAAAGAGATGGAGGAATTTCTTAATTTGTTATCTCATTGAAACTAAAGCACTTCCTCATAACCATAATTAAAAAAGGGAGGCAACATGGAACACAAATCTATGTTAAGTTGTTCTTTTCTGGACCTGGTAATACTTTCTCCTGAAAACATAATAGGGGAGAGTGTGTAGCCTTTCTAAACTCTGAGATGTGATCACACTGGTTTAGGGCATCTGTTTCCTTACAATAATGTAAATATGAACTTTTATAAACACCTCAGGTCTCAAGGAATCTCTCAAAAATTATTGCTTATTAAGTAGAGCACTGTTAGAGATGACCTAAAGAGATGGTAAGTATTGCAAGGCATCTCTGTTTAGTCATGGGACTTATCACCATTCTTCAAGCCTAGGATTTCCTACCAGTAAATCTATTACACTACACAACAAATAGGTTGAAGAATTCACCAAACTATCAAAGTTTGGGATAGCTTGGAATTGGCTGGCGTGTCCACAATTTCTGTTCCCACAACTATCTGAAGCATTCCTCCACTTGACAGCCTCATGCTGACAGCATTTGTTTGGATAAGATTCTCACAGGCCCACACTGTTTGAGCTCAATAGAATGAATTTTCTTATCTTAAGCTCCCTTAAAAAGAAACTATAGAGAAACATAAATCCAAATAATCGACAAATTCTACCCCCAACCCCCAAAGACTGAAGGTTGGACTTCCTTCAAAGTATTTTCTTTTTTTCCCAAGATCTTTCTCAATCTCTCAATCTTCTCTTTCATCATTCAATGAAAGAGAGAATGTGTTTTCCCCAGAATCCTGGTCAATGTTTCCTTTAATTTACAGTCTTTTACTTCTCCTTAGGCAACAGATTACAAATCACATTTTGCCTACATTCTCTCTTCAAGGACCTGTGCTACATACAAACAAATAAACACATTTCATTCTTCCATATTTCCTGAATACACTTAGTGGTACCTTACCGGCTACTGGAAATACATGGCTGTAGGTAAATACATGCAACACTCTTGTAATAACATTACAAGCTTTTCTTGAATTAGGTCACTATTTGCAAACCCAGCAGTCATTTGTCATAAAACAAAGCACTTTATTTCGGGAACCAAGCAGAAGTGGCTGTGGCATGTCAACTGTTCTCCCGCCTGCCCAGCTCCCCACCTCTCTTTCCTCTGGAGAGAATGTAGGTAAGGATCCCACCCAAATTCTCCTGTCATCTCTTCTTCTGCAGAAGATTCAACAGAGCCATACAGTATAGAGTCATAGAATGGCTTGGGTTGGAAGAAATCTCAAAGATCATCTAGCTCCAATCCTCCTGCCCGTACAGAGACACTTTTCACTACACTAGATTGCTCAGACCCCATTCAAATTTGCTGCAAACACTTTCAGGTATGAGGCATCAATGACTTCTCTGAGCAATTTGTTTCAGTGCCTCCTCACAGTAAAGAATTTCTTCCTAGTATCTGATCTAAACCTACTGTCTTAGTTTGGATCCATTTCTCCTTGTCCTGTCACTACATGCTCTTTCAAAATGTCCCTCTCTGTCTTTCCTGAAGGATCTCTTCAGGTACTGCAAGCCTGCAATTAGGTTACTCCAGAGCCTTCTCTTTTCTA
>VXBU01007109.1:44542-90278 GCA_013400315.1 Bombycilla garrulus
TCATCCACCAGCATCCCCAAGATCTTTCAGCAGAGCTGCTCTGATCTGTTCATCCCCTGCCTGCGTTGATACTGGGGTGTTACCTGACCCAGGTGCAGCGTTGAAGTTGATCTTGTTAAAGCACATGAGATTCCCATGGGCCCACTGCTGAATCTTGTCCAGGTCCCTATGGGTGACACCATGTTCTTCAGATGTGTCAACTGGATCACTCTGTCTGGTGCCATCTGCAAATTTGATGAGGGTGCCCTTGATCCTTCTATCCATGTCATTAATGAAGATATTAAATAACACAGTACGGATCCCTGAGGGACAGCACTTGTCACTGAGGTCCATCAGGACTCTGAGCCATTGACCATGACCCTCTGAATCAGACTCTCCAGGCAATTTCTAATCCATCTAACAGCCCATTCATCAAATTCATCTCTCTCCAATTTAGAGAGAAGAATGTTGTGGGGGACTGTGTCAAAGGCTCTACAGGAGTCCAGATAAATGACATCTGTGACCCTTCCCTTACCCACTGATGCAGTCACTCCATCACAGAAAGCCATAAGCTGATGAGGCAGGATTTGCCCTTGGTAAAGCTCTGCTGGCTGTCCCAAATCACCTCCCTGTCCTTGATGTGCCTTAGCAGATTGTCTAGGAGGATCTGCACTGTGATCTTCCCCAGGCACAGAGGTGATACTAACAGATCGGTAGTACCCAGGGTCCACCTTTCTACCCTTTTAAAAGATGGGTACAATGTTTCTGTTTTTCCAGCCACCTGGGTCTTCACCTGACTGCCATGACTTTTCTAATATCATGGACAGTGGCTTGGCAACTACATCAGCCAATTCCCTCAGGAATCCCTGCCTCCTCTATCCTCTTTTGGCTATTCTTGCTTTCCTAACCAGAAGTAAGGAGGAAGGAGCCAGGAAGAACAAGGAAGTAATTCTAGATACAATAGGCCTCCTCTCTATAATACCTCTTCTATGGAGTAAGAGAGCAAATCTCACACTCCCTCACACACAGTCATCCCCTGAAATTAAGTCTTTCCAGTCTTCTCACACCCTTTTAAATCTCCCACCCACTACCAGAAGCCCTCCAAGCACCAACTCCACTCCAGTTACTACATCATTAAAAGTCACACTATCAAGTTCCCTTCGGCTCCACTGATGCCTTTTACCCTCAGCTTCAGCATCTCCTTTAGAACCAATGTTACACAAAGAGGGAACAAAAGGTCAGAACAAGATGTAGGTAGCAGTTTGACTCAAGAAAGCTAAAGAACCACCACATTGAAGAACTGCTATTGGTTTGCTTATTGCCTGTCCTCAAAGCAGTATTTGCTTGTCCCTCAAGACAATGGGATTTATTTCTCCTATGAAATTAGCTGCCTTTCTCCTCAGCAAGTCCTTCAGTTAAATATGACTGTCCTGCTACAAAAAAAAAACAAAAAAACAAAAAAATCACTTCATTTTTCTCTTCCCAAAAAGTCTGTGAAACACTGACCCACAATTTATACACTTGGCTATTTAAGTGGTTTGCTCTTGAAAAATTTTTTAACTGCCTTTAGTGAAATTTTACAGCTTTTAAGTTCCTATCTGCTGAGAAAATTTGCATATTTTTTCCTGTTAGTTTCAACAGTCTCATTGTCCCATAACACCACAATAGTAGACACTAAAGCTGTTTGCTTTCTTGTGTCAGTCCTTATCACCAGCTCTTCACATTTTAAGTAAATGTGGAGGCAAAAACAATACAGAGAAAATCCCCTATATTCAAAGTGAGCTGACCACCAAGAGAAAAGCCCCAATTTTTAATTAATAAGCCATACATAGACAATCATAGCAAGAATATCTTGTTACCTTTTTCTTAATTCTTCTCTCCAGCTTTGACTTCTCTTCTGAGTGGGTTTCTCAAAATAAACAAAACTGTAAAGTCTTGTGTCCTGCACAGATAATCAGACTGGCGGCAAATCCAAAGTCTTCTATAACATTAGAAGCACATACTTGGGGAAAAAAAAAGTCTTTGTTCAGACACCAGACACTAGCAATAAATCCCAAGACATTTCATATCAAAGAAACATCAATAGCCGTTTCTAAAGACTGTGCAGACAACATATTCTTTACAGCATTACTTTGTCAGCACAAAAAAACAAAAACCAAGGAAGAGGGTGACAGTGTGTATAAGAGTCCCTTTCTTTGTGAGGGACAAAATCAAATTTTGAAGAGTTTGGTTAAATGTTATCTGAATATCATTGAGTGTCAATTATCTAATTACTTTGGAAAGAGGTGTAAGAATTTAGTTATGAATTATGGTTCATGCAGTGTACTTGAAGTTGTTTGATCCATTAGCACTTGACATGCAGGCAGGAGAAAAGCATCAGAGATAAATCTAGACTTCAGCATCATACTTTCTGGAACTACTTCTGCTAGACGTGCAGTGACACCTCAGAGATTACCTGCTGATGAGGGCAATAAAAAGCTGTGTCTCACAAAGCGAATAATACTTTCCATGTAGGACTGAAAAATGAAAAGGAGACTTTTTGCTGTGGGAACAAAGGGAAAAGAAAACTAAGAAAACAGCTGTGAGAAAGTAGGGCTGAAATGTAAATTTTGCCACTTTGGGAATTTACCCTCAAGATTGCTATGTTGAGCAACAGATTCCTTTGTAATGCCAGAAGTGAAAGCAAGACAACTGAAGCAGTGAAATGCTGAGAGGTGCAGGCCTCTATACTTCAGGCTAATTATGCTGATGTGGTTGCACTACTGCTCAAATGTGACAATTGAGCTCTACACAGCATGCTGCTTGCTCCCTTAGAAATCCCTGCAAATACCTATTTTGCACAGAGTAAACATACTCTAGGAAGTAAAAAGATCTAGCTCATGATGCCTCCTGTGACAACCAGCCCAGGGCAATGCAGACATTACAATATGAAGAAAGAAGCAAAAATGTAATTGGTTACATAACTTTGGAAGAATTTACAAGCCACAGCAGTTGTATTAACATAGTAAGGTCCTTGTCCTTGCTGACTTCTAATGCAAAGGATTTTTCATAGATGCACTAGGCAATGTTGCACCAGCAGATGAATTACTGATAATTAGAAAACAGAGAGGTCATTGCTCTTTGTAAATTGGATCCTGGTGCATAGACCAATTTAAACTCTGAAATTGAAAATAAAAAACTTTGCAGAGTGGAAAATTATGCAAGTGAAATCCAACAAACTGATGTGCAGGGATGAAATATGTGAATTACATGTATGGATAAATAAATTGAGGAAAAAAGTGTACTCTTTCATGAGTGCAAGGTCTGTAAAAATACATAATACCCTTGATCTCCAGTGTCAGGGCAATGAATTCATTGGAAAGGGAAATAAAAGAAAACAACTGAGCAAAAAATTGAGCATGTGTCCTTGAGCAAAACGCTCCATGGAATGCAGATTTTATCTGAGAGTTGACCTCTCAACAGGACATACTTTGGATTTAAAAGAACATTTTTCTTAGCAAGGCATGCTTTTTACTTCACAAGAAGCAGCTTCTTCCCTTTTGGAAAGTTACAGTTGAAGATTTATTCACACTGGTTGAAAAAATAATGTGGGTTTTTTTCCAAAGTATTATTTTCACTCTCATGAAATAGCTTTAGGGTGAAATATTACAGCTTACACATGTGTACTGGTCCATTACACCAACGGAATGAGGAATTATGCTGTTTCCAGCTATGCTGTTGCAGCTACTTGCCATTGTAGTCAGAAGACTGAACTCCATTATATCGGCTCTGACAGACTGAAAAGTTTAATTCTGATCTGGACTTTGCACTTAGCAATCAGCAAGAAAATGAACAAAATGGGATTTGTCAGGTGCAGATATCTAATTTATCAGAAAACAAATAATCTGATTACCTTTAATGCCTTTAAGACATAGCCAAGGAAACGTTAGGTCTGCACATCTCTAAAGAAATTAAATTTATTGGGATGTTGAGTGCATCCCTCACTTCATGATCGTGATGAAAATCACACTTAAGAAATTAATGATCATAATGAGCACATGTTCAGTGGTAGTACATGGAGATCATCATCCAAGGACAGTCAGATATGCTGAAGTTTAAAAAAACATCTCCAGATTCTGAAAGAAAAAGAAAGAGGGATAGGATTTGTTGCTTTGCCTGAAAAGGTTTCTGTTAGGCAATTTTGACAATAGTAAAGAAAATGAGCTCTAGGACAATAAACAATGGGAATAAATAGTAATGGTATTGGAAGAGGGAGCTACATGTTGAGGAGACAAAGGAGCTGGGGTGCACTGCACTTGGTTAGCCAGGTAGCTAGTAAGCTCTTTCTGGTTGTCTGTTTTGCAGCATGGCTAATATGTCTGAGGTGGAAAGAATAGGTCTAGTGGTGAGAACTGTACTTATAATAGTTTAACTTGGCAGACACAGAAAATGTGGGGTGTAACACCAAACAAGTAATGTGAGTTATAACTGTGGTACTAAATGAAAAGGGAATTGCATTCATCATAATTTCCATGTAACACACACTAGATGATGTATGTCCCAAGTGAATCAGCTCAATTATTTCACAAATGCTTTTCTTGGTTTTTTTTTTGTTTTGTTTTGTTTTTTTGTTTTTTTTTTACAGTAATCTGTGAAAGTCTTCAGAAATTAAATCTGTCTTTAAACCTGTTTGGAAGCAGAGAGATTATAACTGCATTGAAACAGGGCATGGGAAATCTGGGTGACAGGATTCTTCATAGATACACAATCATCAGCACAGCACAGCCGCCATGCTTCCCACTGCACTTCTGGGAGGAGGATTTAGTATCCTTACTCTGGACATTTCTATTGCTCCACAAACAGTATTTCAGCTCTTGTATGCATAGGCACCCACGTGTCTTGCTGGACACCTTCCTCTGTCACCTCCCCTTTGTGCCAAATGTGTTCCTGAGCACAGAAGAATATGTGGGAATACCAGAATGGTGAATTGGCTAGGAAAAGATCTGAAGTATCAGAAAGGGAAAGACATAATTTCTAGAGAAAGAAAACAATAAGAAAATCTGGTGAATTTGTTTTCCTCAAGCTGTAAAAAGACCGAAATCTCCCACAGACACATGACCCTTCTTCCCCTTCAATCAGTGTATAAGCCAGTCATTGAGGAATGTATATATTATAGATCTGTGTATCTATGTATTTTAAAAGTTGCTTAAGGATGGGCTGTGGCCCATTGAAAGGAAAGGAAAAATGCAACAGTTGCTCAAGAGCTGTTAAGCGAATAGACACTTCAACAGCTACTAAAGTAGGAGGAGCTTTGGCAATCGCAGAACAAAAAAGGGAATAAAGAAAATTGCGTTTTTGACTCATCAGGTGGTGAGTGCTGCTTCCTAGAGAGGTTCTCATCCAAGCAACCTAATGACAATAAGTGCCCTCACTCGTCACTGATTTCAGTCTGGAATGGATTCCTGGGTTCCTACTGCAGCTCCTCTTGCACACCCCCTGGCTGCCCGGCTGTCTGCAGGACAAACTGCAGGATCACAAACGATTTGTGGGATGCCAAAATGATGTTGAAATTTTACAATTTATCTCAACTGCTCACAGCCTGAAAACCTGCGAGGCTGCATCAGCCTGTTTTTGCTGCTGAAAGACAAAATCAAACTCCAGTTGAAGTCATCAGTGAAAACACTAAGTGTTACAGTTTTCAAGGATTTTCAAGGGAATCAAGTTAAAATCTCCTGGAGTTTCCATCATGTAACACAAGCTTTACTTATGATTTTGCCCATTGCAATAGTTTCCTGAGCCTATGGAAATTAGAACTGGTTACTGCAAGACAAGTAAGGCAGGAAGTTTGTAGGCACCAAATACTCTCTGCTGTGCTCCTGTATATATGCTTGAGTCTGCAGTAAAAATGCACTAAATCTCCTTTTCTTTCATTTTGGCACAGGTTACCTTTCATTCACTGCAGGGTAACAGTGGTCACTCGTGCAAATATAAACATGGCAGAGTCCAATGAAGTGGTTCTCACATTCCAGCACAAGCACTGCAACACAGAAAAAAAAACCAGACAGCAGCTCCTGTTTTTGTAGTGAGATCAGTTCCAAGATTACTGGAGTAGTTTTTCACAGGCTCCTTGAGAAAATGGGCTGTATATTGCATATAAAAATGTATGGCAGAGCTATTCTTCACACCATGTCAAGATTACATGTATTTCTAAATAACTCCAAATACTAAAAGAAGCATTTTGTTCTTGTTCTCTTGTCCAAACCAATGAGTTTGGAAGCTTAAATGGATTTATTTCATACTTCCTCTAAAAATACCCTTCTAAAAATACTCTTCCAATTATTGCACTTTTCTAAAAGAAAACCTGGGCTTGCCAAAATACACATTCTCCAGATAAAGCAACCATTGTCAGCAGTCTCTGCAGTTCAGCTCAACATGATAAATGTTGATGGGAAGACATCCTGCAAAAATGTAATAACATTTTCAGAGCCTATGTCCTATTTTTAAACATGAATGAAGTTTTAAATGCTGGATTTTCAAAGGTGTTCAGTATAAAAAGAAATTTAAATTTTCATCAGCATGCATGCAGGCTTGTAACAAATTTGAGCCCATTAGAAGCAAAGTTTTTTATATGCATAAACATTTTCAGAGCCCCATTTCCTGAAAACTGCAGTTCCAATGCTTTTTTAAAAATTGATTCTCAAATATGAAAATATTTTTAGATTTTTCTTTTTATTTTTCAGAAGTAAAGGAGAAAAAAAGGAGAAAGGAAATCTGATGTTATAAATACAGTTGTGTAATCATAGGGTTTAATAATTAGGCCATAGTTACAGATATTTCGGCACTAACAATTGTAGATACAGATTTGATATGATTTATTTTATTATATTATATAATTTCTGCTGTGTTCTTTGACAAACCAAACAACACTGGGCAAGCGTTATAAACATATGCAAAGGGGAAACACAGTGAAACCACTGAAAGCCTAGTGACAAAAAGTTAGAGTGAATAACGGAAAAATAAGATAAAAGAAGGAAGGGAGAAACAGAGAAAACAAAGGTCATGTGAAAATTAAATTAAATATGTTAGTCACTTCATATTGTCAGTTTTATATCTATACAAAATAATTTAAAACTGTTCATAGTACTATTTGCTTTCTTAGAATCTAATGAAGAACTTTGTAGAAGGAGATAAAAATATCAGCCTTGATTTAAGAAGCACAAGTTTCTCCAAATCTCTCCTTAATTCAGAAAGTATAATATTAAACACATTAATTGTCTTCTTGCAATAATTGAATAACTCAATGTTGCTAATCCATGTAGAAAAATATGTCAGTAAAAAGTCAATATAAAATACCATTTGGCTAAAAATATCTTCCTAAAATTCTCCTCATGGACATTTCACCCCACAAATATGCTACACTACACACAAATGCAATTATGCTGTGCCTCTTACTAGGATGATACTGATACAATATTGCAAGCAATATCCTTCTAAGCTCCCTTTCTCTTTGTGTGCAGCCTTTTGCTAAGGCAAGTGTGAACCACACAAACAAGTTGCTAAGAGATAACAGAGATTGTGAAATTACAGTATACAGCAGCAACTTCTCTTGGATGCCCATGCAATCGCAGCCCCACTGAGGATAATGCAGTTTGCAACTCAATGGATGGGAGGCAAAGACCTTACATATACCATAAAGAGAAGCCATTGGGTGGAGTAGTAACATGCTGTAAATCCACACCCTCACTTGATTCATGGTAATTTGTCCATGAAGGTATCCTTTGGGTTGCCAGGAGATGGATGTTCTTTCCTTCTTCAAAGAAAACAGGGAAACTGTACCTAATGAATGACAAAATGAAATGTTTACAGAAAGTGCAAGACGCTTCGCTTGCTAATAAGTGAAAAGATAGAAGCCATAAGGGAAAACTTAATTCTAGGCAGATAACTACTTATAATTAATATATAACAATATATTCTCTTCCACTCTTGTAAAATTGAAAACTAATTTTAGTATCTTCTTATAGAAATCCACATTCTGATTTTCAAAAGTAAATGTTAGATTTTGAAACAGCTGTGGACTCAGAAGTCTCTGGCATGAAAGGGAACTGACACATATGAGGCCAATGATGCTCCCTCCCTCAAAATGACACAATACCCTGAATGACCAAGCACTACCCTCTGTAGTAGTTTATGATATTGGAACTCTGTTAACTAAGCAAGCTATATTTAATTTTTCTTATGATTTATACATATATTTATCATATAAATGAGTCAGTACATACAAATGAGAGAGTACATTTTATTTGCTTGGGATTTGAGGGGTTATTTTTTTTATTCTAAATCTCATGGCTTGAAAAAAGGGTCTGTTTTCCAAACATAGTTGTATTTGCTAGTGAAAGATTACCAAATTAATATTTTCATGCACAAAATTAGTGTGTTTATCAGCATACATGTTCATACATCTGTGGACTAAGCTAACTTGCAGTTGCACTTATCTGCAGCCATAGTTTTTTGATACACACAGCTCAAGTTATATTTAGTTCATATTTAGTTATAAAAGCAGATCAGATTTAAAGGTCAAAAGCCAATGGCCAGCCTTTTGGCAGTATGATTCTTCAGACAGCTTTTACTCCCAGAACAGCAATTACCTCATCTCAGTAAGTGTTGCAGGAATCATCTTTAATTTTAAAGGACATTTTTAGGTAAAAAATAGAGTGGAATCACAAAAAGAAACCACTCCAAATGGTTTTGAAATTATGTGTTACCATGTTTTAGCTACACTTCTTACTTCAGATATGTATCTCAGATCAAAGATACACCCTGTAGAGTATTACACTGATTAGTAGCTCACAGAAGGAGGAAATTAGGGGGGAAAAAAAATTAAGAGGGAGCAGAGAGGGATTAGCAGAAGAGTAAAAGAGTATTTATTTGAATGCCTGAATCTTCTGGCCCACACAGTCTTAAACTGGCTGACTGACTACATCACTACCTTCACATATTACCTCGATTATTTTTCCCCCATGCAGATTAGTTTATTATGCTCCAAGAACTCTCTCATTTTGTGTTGGAATTTTGTGGCTTGAAAAGAAAACAAATGTCTGGTCATTCAGGAAAAATCATGATGCAGCAATACAGTGCAAAATAACCACTTTGAACTACAGAGATATCTGTAGCAGGGAAGGCCGAAGAGAGCAACACCTTCCATGACCTCAACAAAGCTACAATCATCTGCTCTGTGTTAATACAAGGGCATAAAGCAACAAGCACAGAGCCAGTTCAAGGTCTACAGTCAAACAATCCCTGCATATAAGGCTTGGCTCTAGTTCCCTCTCAGTGCTGGAGTGACAGACACACCCACATCAATGACTGCAGAGAGATTTACTCCAGTGAGGCATGCAGGGCCAGTACAGCAGGGTAGGATACGAGGGCACAGTGTACATCCCGCCATACAAAACTCTGTAACTATTTGAAGAAGTTCCTATTAACCTCTTGCTTCATCCTCAGTACCACCCTGAAGGAATGTGTTTATGGCACAAGTTAACAGGCCTGCCCACACCCTTGTCATGGGGGAAGGCACAGCCCAAAGAGCATGAAAAGAGGTCAAGCCGCAAGATAAAGCCCACAACAGAAACAAATGGCTAAAATATGTGCCAATGCTGACTTCAAAGGAGTTAAAGCAGTGTAAGGCACAAACAACCCGGGCCCATCGATACTATCTGATGTAGCAAATGCCTCTAACTAACCTATTAGCATTATGGTAAGAGCAGAAGTATGTCATGTGCCTACTGACACAAAGGAACAAGGGCTGTATGATTCTCCCTGATAACTCCAGACCTATTGGACTCGGGTGGAGACCGATATGTACCTGAACAGCCTGGAAAGCAGTGCTTCCTCTTCTTATGTGCTCCCATCTCCACCTGCTTTTATAGCCCAGGCTGTCCTGATCTCCGTCGTATATTTCCTCATCGCTTGCTTTTTACCATACCTAACTTCTCACTCTCCCTCGGATTATCCCCTCACTTCAGCTTGCTTCAACCACTCCCGTTATGAAAACATCCCACTTGAGCCAACTTGTTCCATCAGTATCACTCCATCTCCTCTCAATCCTGCAGCTCTTTGAACACAACCTTTATACTTTCTACATGGGGCTTCTCTGCTTGTGTGGCTCCTTCTCTTTGCAGACGAAAATGTTTTTACCAGACTATCTAATAATTCTTCTGTAGCCAAGAGGTACATCATAACCTGTGATTTATGGGAAAGGAGGGAGGGAGTCTGTGTACAAGATATACATTCAGGTTGATGCTATACAGTTGTTAAAAAATTCTTGAATCATGGAAGACCTTGTTTTATGGGGAATTCACCATTTGTTTACAAAGGCTGTATCAAATCTCTCCCAGACAAAGCACAATAATGAATTGTAATAACTTTAATGATAACCTTTTAAAAGGCCTCTGGAACAATTAGTTGGATGAAGTGTAAAGAAACCACCTGAATAACTACTCTGCATGAAATGCAGAACGGAACAGAGGAAACCAGGCCTTCAAGGAAGGAAATCATATTCAGAGGCTGGATAGAGTGACATTAGTAATGAACAGGAAGCTTGGGCAGGAGTGATTTGTCCTGCATACCTGCAGGAACTTAGACTTAAATAATTACAAACTAAGCAAAATATAAGGGACTGAACCTCTCAAGGCTTGAAGGAAAAAGACAGTTTTGTTTTCCTTGGATTTCTAGGACTTGATTTGTTTCTTTTCTGACCTCCTCAATTTTTTCTTCAATACATTCCTCAAAGAAAACATCCTGTAACTAAATCTAGTTGAACAACTGCTTTTGGATTACTCACCAAACTGATAGCAGAAGTCATAAATGCTTTGTCTTTTGCTAGACAAATCCCAGAGCAGTGATAGAAATATTTGGTGCTGGTGTGGCCACATGTCAAATCCTGTGTTCATTTTCAGGCCCCTTATGACTAGGCAGAAATTGACATGCTGGAGCAACTCCAGAGAAAGGCAGTGGAGTAGGTGAAGGCTCTGGAACACAAGTCCAAATAGTAGTGGCTGAGGTAGCTGGGGATGTTTCTCATGGGGAAAAGGAAGCTCAATGGGGATTTTATCACCCTCTGCAATCACATGAAACAAGTCTGTAGCCATGTGGGTGTCACCCACTTCTCCCAAATAACAAGAGATAGGTCAAAAGGCAATAGCCTCAACCTGAACCAGAGGAGGTTATATTAGATATTAGAAAAAATTTCTTCACTGGAAGGGTTGTCAAGCATTGGAAAAACTGCCCCAAATGAGTCACCATCCCTGGAGGCATTTAAAAAACAAGTGGAATTGGCACCTGGGGACATGGTTTAATGGTAGACTTGACAATGTCAGTTTAGTGGTTGTACCTGATCCTAAGGATCTTTTTCAATCAAAATAATTCTATTATTTAATTGTCCTTTAAAAAATATTCCTTTGTTATGGTGCTTCCATGGTGGAGAAGAGAGATTACACCGTTCATACGGTTGCAATGTTCACTCCATGAGAAAGGTGCCACTCACACTGGCATGCAGTCTCATTGCTGCCACTGCTGCTCATCAACCTCCCTACATTCATCTTCTCTTCTCTAATAAACTAAGTTTTTAGGCACAGGTTTTTGTTTGTATTGGTGATTGGTGATGTCAAAACCACATAGTAATGAGATACCACTACACAGTAGAAGATGCAAGGTCCAAGGAGCGACTATTTTGAGCTAGTGTGTTAAATACATATGGCACAAGAACCATGCCTGATTTCACTGAAGATAGAAAGGGAAATTGATGATACCAGTATTGCAAGATGTCATCCTTAAGCACTTGAAAGCAGTAACAACATCCAGATGAGCAAGCAATTTTGTGATTCATTCCTACCTGCCTGTTGATAAAGAATATTACAGGCCACTATTGTGATTATCACCTTCTCTGCCAAACGTCAGTGAGAATTCCATCCTCACTAAGGCTTGACAGTGACTGAAGGACAGTCAAAGAAAACATGGGTGTGAGAAGTCCTTACATTTCTGCAATGGACCTCCAAAAGGACCCTGACTTCTGTGCACTTTCTCCTTCTCTGTGGTTTGCTTAATACTTTTTTCTTTCATATATTGCACTTCTACTGTTTTCCATGTGCATGTAGATGGGATGTCATAATATTCTTGTTCTACAATGCACTATTTTCTCGGAACTTTCCTACATTTTCTGTATACTTAAGACAAAACTTGTTTAATACATGGCCTTACTCTAATGAGCTTCATGTTTGCATTCCTTTCACTTCTAGTATTTCTAATTGATTTGAGAACCTGCCTAGAATTAGGTTGCAAATTCACTGGGTCGGATATTTTACACCTCTTTTGACAAGTGCTTTGTGCAAATTCTAGGCAAATGACAAGCAGCAATTGCCGTTATAATACTAATAAAGGCAAATTAAATGGTGTTTCAGGAGCTCTTCCCTCAGAATAGTAAAAATTAAAATTTAGGTAGTACTTTCCCCCCTACTCCCAGGTTGCAAATATATTTATTAATTACTTGAGGCTGAAGGACAATGCCAAAATTAGCCAAGCCCAGGCTGCTCTTAATGATGATGGGGCTACCACGAAAATGAACGCATTTATGATTCCAAGAAAGCACCCATTTCTGTTTCACTGGACAGAATGAAAATACTGTTTATGCACAGAATGATTGGTGTTATGACAGCACTAACTCCATCCAGAGTTGAAAGGAACACAGGAAATGAGCAGAAGAAGCTTGCATCTTCACTCAGCCACTACCTGTGAGGTATAGAAACAGTGTCTGAACAATAGGGCAAGGTTCAGCTGTTTTAGCCTTTTGTAAACAGAGGGGCAACACACAGGGGCAACACAGACTGGCTATTGTGTGTTGTACACACCATATAGACACTGAAGTACAATTGTTAGGGAATCATTCATCATTCAGAATAAACACTAATCCTATCATGTTCTTGGAAACTTGCAGAGAACAGATTCATCATTCCTGTAATGTTAACCACTACCTACCACTGACCATCTACACCAGGGAAGTCCTTTATTTTTCATGTAAATTTTCTCTTAGGCGGTTAAGGCACCAAACAAACAACAAGCTAATGAGTCTTATCACTTTTAAGAAACCAGGCTCTTTACTCATGAAGCTGATTGCATCAAATCAGCTATATATAGCTAATTGCTCTATAGCAAATACAAATCAAATTAAGCATCTACTTGGAGCATCACAGTCTCTGTAAGCACTATATTCCATAGCAACTGTATTGTATTGTCACTGTGCTGCCTCCTGAAGCCGATCTTATGTAGGATGTAACAACTACAAATAAGGAATACCGCAAAAGTTTGGAGAGAATGGTAGTGATTCAGTTCTGAATTTCTCACCAATACAAATTATGTGGTCTGCATTAGGGAGTAAGTCATGCTACTATGCTACTACGCTACTACAAATGAAAAGGTTTCCACTGCAGGGACCTTTTCTCAATGTCACAAACAAACTAACTTGGGACTGCCCATTCGCCGTCAGCTCTGTGCAAGCCTCCCATTTCCAGTGACTTTGCTCAAAAATCTTGATGCAGCACACACAGGAGCTTATTGATATTTAAGGAAAAAAATTACCTAAAACCATTAAAACCACTTCTGATTATCTCTTGTAGCCAGAGTGATCCTCTAGAATGATTAGGGTGGTTTTCTCATCTGTCACAACCTCAGAAAAGCTGTTAACCATAAGTCTCACCTGCCTCTGGTCTACCAGAGAACAGCAAATTGGAAGCTACAAGCAAAAAATGTGTGCCTTATCCAGGCTGCTCCTAATAACAAGGTTTATGCCCAGGGGTGCCATTTTTCACAATCCTTATGTATTACCTGTAGATCTGTAATTTCATCTTTCAAATAATGAAAGCGTTTAGAGATTTAAGAAAAAAAATCAAATCTTGCTGTCACTAGCTTCCAAAATTTTAACCTTTTCTGCTTAGTGCTGTAACAATTGACTACAGAACATGTTGTGATATTGGATTAAAAAGTCAATTAATGTTGTTAAAGAGTCTTATTTTCACGTAAGTTGAACTCTTGCATGAAATGCATCCAGCAACACCACCTGAAAAGTTTGTAATTCTCAGCCCGTCACTAGTGAAGCACCATGCAGTTATCAAAGCGCCAAATCACTGTCATCACCAACTGATGTTTATCTTGGACACACCAAAATTATTTAAGCAAACAGACCTTCTGAGGTAACCACCATACACAATATTAAGCTATATATTTTGCATGAACCTACTGAAAAAGAAATCATCTACTGAATATAACCTGTCTACCAAACAAATTAACTGAATATAAACTCTATTCACCAGAGGTTCATTTTGGCATGAGAAAAATTAAAGGTATTCTTTGTATGCTACTTTATCCTATTTATCATAGTGTTTGACATCTTCTCTAGCTGTAAGGATATAGCAGAAACGTACATTGCTGCCTATGTGGAGAGCTTCACTGGGGAACAGCAAGGAGAAAGATAATCTGTAAGGCAATTTCAGTGGAAGCGTTTTCCTTTTTCCCTGTACTCAGTTCTTTCCTTCAGTAGGAGAAGGTATTTGGCCACCTTTCCAACATTTTAGCATGTTCTGAAGGTCCTTTTTGCTTCCCAGAGAATGAATGGAGATGCAACTACATTCTGCCATTATCAGGGGAAAGGATGATACTTGGCTCCAGGACAGAGCTACCGCAGTCTTCATTAGAGAAAAAGAGATTTTCTACAACCATTTGATGCAAGCACACGAAACTACAGGTGATAAAGGAGTACAGCAATGGCTTAGTGAATGAACTGGCCTGAACAGACAGAAAATCAGCAAGAATTCCCAGGAGAAAGTAGGCTTTTAGAGATATGCTGGAGGATAAGCTCACTTGTCTCTCACCACTCATTCTATGTGTAATACACAGCCTTTTGTGAAACCAGTATCTGATCTGGCAAGACAGATTAGACCACAATACAAATGCAGAGACAATAGTGAAGATGCTGATCATACACCTGCAGTTTGACTGCCATTTGGATAACCATACAGTCACAGTATGAATGAACTAATAGAAGCTGGACTGCACATGAGGAATCCTGTTGTCACCAACACATCCCTCAGCTTGCTTCTAACAACCTACTGGTAATTAGTAGTATGTGGTACCATTTGTGATCAGACTGTTGCACTTCTACTGGTTTTGAAGTCCAGGAGAAAGGGTATACACAGAATATGTATGTAGCTCTTACAAATGCAATATCTTGCTCACAGTTAAAATTATGTTTTGGATACTCTGTTTCTTTGGATCTTGCAACAAGTTCTTACACACAGGCATACCCATATTGCCCACTGTTGCTCAGTTTTGCATAAGAACTCTTGGTATTTGCTGTGCACACACATATATACTTCCTACTGTAATTTCTATGAGTTTTGCTGAGAACTTTTGTGAAATTCCCCTTCTTACTCCCTTTTGCAAACTCTTTGATTGCATGTAGCACAGATGGGACTTGGGGATTTCCTGTTCAACAGGAACCTCCGGGTGGAGCACCACTGTCGCCAGCAGTACGTCCTGTTTTCTCTCCTCCTTTAGGCGTAGTCCCATCTCTGATTATCTACAAGACTTTGTTACTGTGATTCCTAAACTCTGGCATTGCTCATCTGCAGGTGACTTACATACCTGCACCTGCTGGCTCCTTGGTGTCCCGCTGCACAACTGTTCTAACCAGAAAGTCAAGCACTGTTTGACCTTACTTCACCATTTTAGGAGTACTTGGAACCAAGGCATTGCTCACTTGCTCCCTGGATATATTCATTGAGGGAAGGATGTTGCAGGGGAGGGGTCAGCTCCTGAGATAGAGAAACTGTCCACCTGATAGGCACCACCATAGGTGGGGAGGCTGGTGGTACTGAGGGGCTGAGATGATCAGAAAATCTCATGACAACTTTTTGTACCTCTGACTTGGAATATTCTTCCCCTCCAGGACTGCCTGCTAGCTTGCTCTGTGTATAATGTTCTCCATGTCTCAGAATTGCTCAACAAGCCCCTCTTCCACCCTCATGCACTTTTCCTCTGTTCGGAATCACAGAATGGAAAGGACCTTTGGAAGTCACCATGTCCAACCTCCTGCTCAAGTAAGGTCACCTAGAGATGCTTAACTGGGGCTATGTTCAAATGGCTTTTGAACATCTCTGAACTAGCTCCAATGTCTTCCTTACAAGTACCCTTCAGCTACACGGGATGGGATCCCTCCCTGAGCCATTTCTTCTCCAGGCTGAATAGTCCCATCCTTCTTAGCCTTTCCTTATAGGAGAGATGGTCTACTCCCTCAGCCATCTTCCTGGCCCTTTGATGGACACTGTTCAATAGCTCTAGGTCTGTCATGTCCTAAGGAACCCACAACTGTTCTCCAGGTGTGACCTCACCAGTGACAAATAGAAGGGAAGGACAACCTCCCTTGACCTGCTCCTTCTCTGCCTCTGTCCTTCCTTGCTCCCTCTTACATGACCCAGCTTTTTGTCATTATCTTTGTGTCTATCTAAATCCTCCTTAAAGGCATTTGTAGAACTAGTATGCTGTCACATTGTCACCTTGCTTTTTGAAGTACTGTGAATTCTTCACAAATCATGAGAATTTCATATGCAAATAGCAATCGAATCTCAAATAACCAGCTTTTCATATAGCTAGGCAGTAAAAAGGTAACAAAATATTTACTATGAGCCTCCATCACAACCCTTAATAAAACTAACCAGAAAAAAATCATACTCCAAACAGATTTTTTTTCTCATTAACAAGTTTTTCCCCTTTTCTATATTAGAAATTCTCCATTGGCTTTCCAAACAAAATTATAGGTAGCTAAAATGATGCAATCTACCCCCTTTAGCAAATACAACTGAATTTGATTTCTCAACGATACAGAGTTCAGCATGAGAGTGAGTATGTCTTTACTAACGTCCTCTCCAGAGCATGACTTAAATGGATATATTACAGGCATCAACTTCAAAAAAAGATATCTATAATTAACAGAATCTATCTGATTTCTAATCAGCATTGGGAGGTAATATAGATATTAGCTCCAAATAATTGTACAATACAGTTATTATTGTACTAGCACTGCACAGCATCTAGGAGGGTCCTTGTGCCAAATACAGGCCATGAAAAAGCAGTAACTTGTACCAAAAATTGTTATGGGAGTACCTTGGCATGCGTATTTGACTAGGTGATCTCCAGAGGTCCTTTCCAATCCTAACTACTCTTTGATGATGTGAAAAAGCTTAGAAACAAAAGCTTAGGAGAGGTAAGAGGGCAGGAACACAAATAAACAAGCAGTAAGACACCATGTCAGCAGTGCAGCTGCTAGTGCCAGGCAGAGCATATCAATTAGTCTTAGTCCATATTTCTGGACTAGCAGACTACCTTAAAAAGCATCATGCACTACTTTTTTTTTTCTGTGTAAAATACTGTATTAATGTTTAAATACCTGTATTAATTAAAATGCACATTGAAAGGGTTGTATTAATAATCTCAGTTGGTTAGGTATAGTGACATTTAACCATAAGCACATAGTTTTTATAGCCACAGTCACTACAATATTCATGGAGTTTTCTAGCCTAATTAATCCACAAGAAAGAATGTGGTATGAGAAATGGAACTTTAAAGTAATATATAGAAAAAGAGATTTAAAGGAAATCACATATTATTTAAGATTAGACAAATTAAGATTAGATTATAATTAGACAAAATTGTTTATGGAGATTAGACACCAATAACAGAGCAGGCGTGTACCTAAGAGCTAAGCTATGCAGAGGCATTTTGTGTGCTCACACCATGGGAACATTCAGAGCATGTCTAACACAAGATTTATTTCACAACATAAACTTGTGTAGTTTTAAGCATACCAGTAGAGCCTTAGATCAGGCACTGTTGTGTAAGAGGCTGTCAGATGAAGTACATTTTTGTGCTGCTGTAAGCAACTTCTGACTTGGAATCTACCATTACAAATTTTACCATTTCATATTAGTTTTAAATTATACCTGTAACTAGCATAGCCAAAAAATACTATGTATAGATTTAATCTTAGAGCAATAGAGATATAAATAAAAAAACTAAATGTTTAAAACACAAACTTCAAAAAAATACTGCATACATGAAACCATTTAACTTTCACCAAAGTCATCAAATTTCTTTCAGTAAGGTTGTTAGTTTTCAATTTTTTCTCTATCCTCCTTACTCCTTTTTGCTAAAATGCAACAAATGAGTTGTGGAGATTCATCCTTCCTTTTTCTCTTTTTAGAACAATTAAAGATTTTGAATATTTTCTCAGTTTGGAAGCATTAAAATACCCACCAAATATAAGATAATAGGGAAAATAAAGAAAACAGAAACTAATTTTAAGAGGTATAAGAACTGAGTGTTGTACTCCTCCTTACTACCCTACACACTTTCCCAAAACAGAAAAGCTATAAAATAATTTTAAAATATTTTATAAAGTTCCAAGCTCACATATTTTGACAATACTCACCCTATTACACTAAGCAACAAAAAGGAGAATACGAAGGAAATGATACCAAAATGCAGAAAATTCAAAATATTTGAAAATACATTTTGTGAAACAAGCTTGAAAACTCTCTATTATCTACCATTTTAAATGAGAAACATCTTCCAAATATATATTTTCTTTTCCTCCTTCAGCATTTTGATCACATGTATAAAAAAATAACTCCTACCCACATCTGAAAACTTTGTTTATGGTGTTTCTTCTCTCTCCTTACCAGGTAAATGGTGATAACTTTTTGCTAACTGCCAGCACCATAGAAACCTCTAATTTTGTTGGCAGATGAAGGAGAGAAAACTTTGAAAACAGAACTTGAATTTTAGAGGGCTTGTTAGAGCTTGAGTTTGAAACAAGTCACAGAATCATCAAGGTTGGAAGAGACCCTCAAGGTCACCAGTCCACCTGTCAACCCGGCACCTCCACGATCACCTCAAACCATATCCCCAGTGTAACTTATCCCAATGCCTAACCACACTTTCAGGGGAATATATTTTTCTAATATCTAATCTGAATCTCCCTTGGTGCAACTTAAGGCTATCTCCTCTTGTGCTTTCACTTGAGACACGATGATCGTGAACAAACAGGTGTAGAGTGACTGCTACCAGGAGATTCTGGAAAGTCATTTAGCAAGCTTCATTCCTCGGTACCTAGGAAGAGAGTTTGGCTGGTACTAGCTGGCTGGCTACTCAGATATAGAGGATTTCAGACCTGATATTTCATCTCGGATATTTAGTCTCCAATATATATTCAGACAAAGCAGCAACAATATAGTTCCACTTAAAAATCCCAGACCTGTTCTTTGTTAAAACCACCCAGAAATCCAGTGCAGAAATCCACCCTATCATGGTCAGATAACTGGCACCTTGATGCCTAAAGTGTCTTTACTAAGACATTGTCATTTATAACTACCATAAACCTGACCCAAAACGATGTAGACAGCCTCAAGCTACAAAACTAGCTGTGCTATAAGATATCCTGTTTCCTCAGATTTGCCCTGTGGCAGAAGGCTGGACAGCAAGTACACAGAGGCATTAAAGAGCAGCTGAGACAGCATTACCTAAGGAGGCAAACTCCGTGGTTACTCCTAAGAGTTTTCTAAATGGCATTTGGACCTTGATGAGGTTGCTTTCTTAATCCTTTCTTTTGAGCGAAGTGTAAAAGGTGAAACCTCCGCAAAGGGTGTCTTTGTATCAATCTCACACCACCTCTGAAACTTGTTGTGTATGAGTTTCTGGGAAAGACCAGAGCTCAGTTCATGGTCACTGTAACTCCATAAACTCCTTTAAATATTTACCCTAGTAATAATTCAGCTGCCTGTATCTGGATAAACCTCATGAGTATGCTGCACAAATGGTGCTGTGAGCATAACACTTGAGCCAAGGGTGCCATGAGTACCAACAGTTCTGCTTTTATGTGTAAGGTGTACATATGCATGACTGGTGTGTAAAAACAATGCAAGTGCTCTGCAGCAGATTTAAAATGAAGTTAGTGTCTAGTCTAGATAGCCCAGTTTGCATTTTCAGCCATGTGGAAAAAGAAGGAATCTGGTAGTTTTAGATAGAGTAAGAAATTTTAAGAGCAATATTCACACTCCTTAGCAAAGATTGAATGAGTATGCCTTTGCCTGGAAATCAGAAGAAGCAAGAGGGAGGGAATAATGCCAGGGCCTCTGGCATAGCTTCCTCGGGAACTCCCTCTGCCTCCACTTCCTGCCAGCTCCTTGCATACGAAACTCCTTCCACCTCAAGGACAGGGAAAGGCAGACACTTTTTCATCTTAATCCCTCGTAAAGCACACACTGCCTTTTACTGAGCTTGCCAATGCAATCAAAAATGGTGCTGCACAACTAACAAAAATAATTATCAAGCTTTGATGATCATCCAGGATAGCTTTTATGCGTTTTCTCTCTCCATTTGCACAGTGAGTCTCATGAGACTGAATTTAAATTTCCCTGCTTGCTGTGAACATTTAAAAAATAGTCTCATCCATAAAAATATCCAAAGCCTTGCACTGAAAGGCTGTTCTCATGTTTAAGCCCAGTTTCATCCATGCAGTATTTTGTGCTGTGCAGACTCTCTGCAGTGTCACAATAGTAATTAAATTTGCACAAAGTCCTTCATCCTCAAAGAATCACAAAGCCCCTTTAGACTTTAAAAGCACTGAAATACGCCTTCTCTTTACAGGTACAGAAAGTTGTTTTCCCATCCTTAAAACCCCATCACAATGGTAGGGATGATGTTGAAGGTCAGTCTCAGGAGATGTGCAAGCACTGTCCATCACATTGTGCTGTCAGAACTCTGCCAGAAATCCCGAAGGAAACTTGCCTGCCCAGACACACTCTGCAACATAAATGTGTGCTACTGCCATCTACCAGCCACCCAAGACACATCACCTAAGAGGAGTGACGTTTTTACCTTCTTTTGCAGCTCCTGAAACAAACCTATTTTTTCAATTCAAGTACCTATCTTCCACACCTAAGCCCAGTCAGAATCACCTTCCATTAGCTATGAAGCAACATCATTTGAAGGATGTTGGCATTAGTAGCATCCTCACCTCTGTGTTGTCTTTTTTGGGGATTTTTGAGTTTCTCTGGAAGGAACATCACTCCTGAGCACCTCCACATTAACACCTAAGCTCCTCCAGGACAGCGTTCCCAGTGACACAGACTGGCAGAGGTCCCAACACAGCCCCCTCCAGTAATGGAGAATAAAAGGGCATTAAAGCTAGAATATGACTCAATCCCAACTTTCACATGCGATTGGCAAAATCCTGCTGTCTGCACTGACTTCCTCGGCAAAAGTATGATATATATATTCATTACATGCAAAGAAATTGAGGGAACAGAAGAAAGGTCATTATTTTGCCTTTTTTTTTTTATTATGTGACATGGTGTACTGTTTTCCCTGGTAAGAAAATGTCCTCATTTAGCAGCTCATAACTGGATAAATATCTGCCCAACTGATATTGACTTGCTACAGTTCAAAGGAGACTTTTTAAAATTTTGTTTATGAGAGAAGAAATTTGCTGTGAGGGTTTTTTTTTTGTCCCAAAAATAAGCAGCTAATGATCAGCCCTTCAGTGAATAAAATATAAAATTATTTTAAATTTGTTTCAATTGTTATTGTTTCAAGCCATCTTACCAAAACAATTTTTTTCATCCAATTACTGATTGCCTTCTACAGAGTAACTAGGTTGAACTGTAATTCCCTTGTGTTGAATAACAAAATCAAATTAACCTTGTCACACTGAAAAAAACAAATATCAAACAAAGTAAATTATCATAACCAATTTTTCTCTTCTTGGAATCTGGTCCTGTTTCAGGGCATATCTTCAATCCAGTCATACAAAGGCTTCAGTCTTGTATTCTAAAGCAAATGTGCTTCTACGACGTCTGGAAGGAATCTACAAGACCTGGAAGAAGCAAGCAAGGGACAAACAGAGAGAAGATGGGACATGTTGGGCTGTCATCAGGGTGGACAGGGAGGACAGGGAGGCAGCTGGCTGACCCAGGACTGTCCCCTTGCTCTGTAACATTGCCCTGTTTTTCGAAGTAAGGTGCCAATCTGCCCAGTCACCAGGGCTGGGATTCCCCATTAAAAACTTGGCCACATGGCTGGCAAGGGAGGGGTGGAGGATGAGGCAAGAGTTCTGTCAGAATCACTCCTCCACATCTCAGTGTGGGATGAGCCTTCCAAGATACAGAGCCATTCTCCAAAGTACCAAATGCCCTGAGCTAAAATCAGCCCAATTAAAAGGAGCTGGCAATTTAATGGATGAAACTCTTCACCAGCTGGTATTTAAACAGCTGAAATGAAAGATTTAGTGTGAGAGTGTGTTCTCTCTCACAAGACAAAACAAACCACCCTACCAACGAAGTAAACAAACACGAATCTGCTCTCTGTGCAAGGCAAAGTATCTAGAGACAACAAGATTTGAGCTCATGAAACCAGGACCAGATCCAAACCCACTGATTGCCTTGGCATTTCTGCTTAAGTCTGAATAGGCCAAAATCCAGTCAAAATCCCTTAAGACGGTTGGCAGATAAATTATTTTAACTGAAGATCCCACCAGCAAAATAGAACACAATATATGTTTCTCTCTGTTCATATTTTTTTCAACTCCTCTAGATACCACAAATAGAAGAAATTTATTATTATTTCAATTCATCACTTATTCAATATACTCTTTATACATGATCTAAAACCAAACCAAGCTTATTTGTGCCATCTACTGGTAAAACAAGGATTTCCAACTCCTAAATACTTCAAATTTACTACCAAACTTATTTTAAATCATAGTTGTTAATAACTATGTGCAAATATGTTACTTCTTAGCAAACAATCTCATATATGCCCTATCTGATAAGGAAGACCACTCATATTATGTGAAGGTGATTGATAAAACCATGTCGGACAAATTAATTTGCGGGCAGCTTTAATTAGAGTGACAGGATTATGGTACAACTGAAAACTAAAATTTTCTCCCAGTAAGCCTGGATACTGGGTAAGACCTATTTCTTAGCTTGATCTACCTTTCTGCTTATGGATTGCAGCATTCATGTTCTGACGAATGCAGGTATGCTCTTACACGGCTGAGTCACAAGTGTGAACCACTGTTCTCAAGTGAGATGTTCCCAGCAGAGTTGAGGCTGGGCTGCTCCTCTTGTACAAGGCACTGGCAAAAACTCACCCTGGCACAGTGTGGTTAAAACTCACTATTCATAGTCAAAAAGGCTGGACTCACACTGTGACCAGCTTCCTCAGAGAAGTTCATCCCTGGAGAGTGGAGTTGCCCTTAAACGAGAAAAATAAAAATGACCTAACTTGAATAGTGCAGCAGAATGAGTAAATGAGACATGCTTTCTTTGCATCAAGAGATGCAAGTGAAAGAGAGAGAAGAGGTTTGTTTTTTTTTAGCTTCAGGACAGTGTTGGCAAAAGGAGAAATGGGCGTCAGCTGGCCATGAATATATTTAGGCTGGAAATTAGAAGGCTCCTAACCATCAGAAGAAAGAGGTTCTGTGACAGCCAGCCAAGGGGAGCGGTGGGGGCACACAATCTAACTAGTTTTAAGATAGATCTTGGTAACTTAATGAAAGGGGTTATGAAACATGGATGTCTGCAACAGTAGAAAACTGGACTTGATGACCCAGACAAACCCTGCTAGCCCTCTGTTCCCACATTTCCCAGAATGTTCCTCTGCTTTGATTTCAACATGGTGTCCAGCTTCTGACAGAAGTAGATTTAGTTGCCTGTCAGAAGGCTCCAAATTACGGAATAATTCTGTCGATCCCAAACCCCCTCATTAGTTGGGATATGATTTGGTAGGAGTGGCCAATTGCCTTTTGTTTCCAAATCTTATGGTACGTTTGTCAGATCTGCCTTCTAAAGCTTTTAAACATAGTTTGTATTCATTTTTATAGTAGGCTGCAGGCAACTGGCAAATCATAAGTGAATTAAGCAAAATCAACCTATTTAGAGTACAAGAGCTAAGAGATCAACTAAGATGTAATTATCTGTCATGTTTAGCAGAAATCACCATGACAGAAAAAAAGGAGGTAGGAAAGTCACTGTAAGTATGATTTACAATGTAAGTAACTTGGTAAAAGATTATTATTTATTTTTAAGGAGTTATGTTGCTTTTCAGAATGCTTCCGTATAAATGAGCCATTAATGACTCTAATGGATCAGAGATATTGCCCAGTATTTGCAATAGTTGGGTAATATCTTGGGTAGTTGCTTGAAACAGAGGTGATGTTCTGTTTAAAAAGGAGGGGAATTGGCTGAGCCCCTGAACTTCCACTTGTAATGTGCAGAAACAGTGAATACTGTTTGATCTCTGAATAAAAGAAAAATACCTGAAATCTCTCAAACTGAACTCTCAAAACTGTATGTCCCTTTTGAAAATTCAGTTCTAAAATAAACATATGATTAAATCTATTAGCTGATACCGTTAAGAATGGCATTCTGCCTTTTGGTTTCCATTTCACGCTCCCCAGCTGCTACAGAGACAGTTTGAGTATAACAAAGTAGCAGTTCTGGGCTCTGGAAGTGATGTGGAAGTGTGAGTGCCTGTGAGCCCATGCAGAATAAGCAGAGGAAATGCAACACGTACAGTTCTCCTGGTTCCTGATGGAATTCTGCACCTCATGCTGTCTGTGACTAAGTACACAGCAAAAAGTTTTTATAAGGATACTCTGAGAATTGCTTCATTTTCGTTTCCTTAAGTAGGAAAATGTTAGTGTATTTGAACTACTTCATTCAGGTGTCCAAGTGAATCATTTTTAAATCAGAAAAAGTGGAAATACAAGAAAGCCATCCTAATACACTTTCAAATTATATTTAGCTGATCTTCCCCTTTTTGGAAGGATTTGCTGTTTGGAAACACTTAGCCTTGCTGGACTCAATTCGACAGCCAGAACATACAGAAAGAACAATCTATCAGGCATGTCAAGAAAACATTCCTCTGATGTGTCCAGCTGTACTTTCCATGCAGAGTGGAATAATTTGCAATGGAAGAAAATTGGCTCTAGATGAGGTCCTCTGTCACTCTGTGTCACATGGGTGTGTAAATTTACTGCTTACCTGAGTAAAGTGAGTGGCATCAAGAAAGTCTCATTGAGCTTAGTGGGAAAATTAGTACAAGCAGAACTTGAATCTGTAGCATTATCTTTTTTGCCCAAAGGTCAACATCCTCACCACAGCTGCCTGAGGGCAATAAAAGGAATAAAGACATTAGTACCAGCCTGGTCTTAAGCTCTGGGGAACAACGCAGATGTCTTCCTCTGCAAAAATCTTCAAACTTGCAGCCTTTCTTCCTGCTTGGTTTCTACTTCCATCCCTTCAGACTCAACAAAAGAAGAGCTGCTGGGAAATATAATGCAGGCAACAAGTGGGTTGTAGGAGTGCTCCCAAGTTGGTTTTCAAAATGGTTCTGTAACTTTGTTTCCCTCCATCAGTGAAGATGTACGTTTGCTAATGCCATATAGCCATAAATCACATACTGTATGTCCTGAAGGAAGTTCAAACTTTTCATATTGGGATTTTCATTTTCTAAATGACAGGTAAATATTTCTACAGGTGTTCTGTTTCTTCAGATGGCCTATCCAGAAAAATCAGAGTACATTACTGTTAGTTTGAATTGTTCCCTGATATTTTAGATTACCTGAATCTTAACTGCTGTTTAGTTGGTGTTTAGATGATGTCAAAGATCAGTTTCTGTAAGGGGTCAATTGAATCTTAAAAAACCCCTAAACACCTTTATGTAATAATTAATGAAGTCTTCACTCCACCATGCTCCTGCTTCTCCTTAAAAATAAACAAGAAACAACCAAGTGGAGAGAAATGAGACCATGATTCAGCATGTTCAAATATAACTGTGAACATATATGAAACTATTTCAAGTCTGAGACTAGTAAGCCACATCATTAATATTCCTTGTTGGCAGCAGGAGTTATATCACTTTCTTTATTTTAAGCATAAGATTTCATCATTTCAAGTGCAAGGTGTCTAGTTCTTGACAGTACACCCTGAACCTTTTCTCACTTGAATGATCACTTATTCTGCTCTTTTTACTTTTTTCAAGAATTGTTTATTTCCCTACTAAACATGCTGTAGCATGATTAATTGAAAATTCCTTTAGCAATGAGATCCTGGAAAATGCTATTTCCATTTAATTGTACTTTTCATATTGGATTTTGTGATTAGCACCCAAAAACTTAAGGATGTCATTCTCAACTTCATTTGATGTTTCTTCCACAGCTTAGATGTTGCTGATATTGTGGTTTTCTTGGTCTTCAGTACAACAGTAACCTAGAAGACTGCTCATGCCACTTACAAAATGGGTTGTGCCAAAGATGCTTTCATGTGTGCAGATCTTATGATTTAAAAAATAAATAAAAGAAACATGAAGCTGTGATTGCCCCACATTTTGAATGTAATAATTTTAACTTAAGCCAGGGTAATTGCTACTTAATACAGATTTAAACCATTAGTTTCACTCCCATACTATGGCCACAATAACAGTAGCTTCCCACTTTATAGCTTGCTTGCTTTTTTACTTCTGTGCAGTTGCAAAAACTAGCAAATATGTGTGGGTTTTCTTTTTCTTTATTGGTTCTGAAGGAAACTCAAGATTTGCATTTTACAGATACTTTTCTGAGGTCTCAAATGTTAACTTTGATTTTTTTTATTCCACTACTAAATTAGGTTTTACCTCTGATTCAATAATGTCATTTTTCACTTCAGATATTAAGACCCTGTGATCTTGGTGTGCAGGCAAAAGATCAAAAGTAATTGGAGTATCCCAGTTGAACAATTTACCACTCACTGCCTTATCTGATCTTTTACTTCTAACCCTTTGCCTATGAGAGAGAAGAACATGGCTTAAATCTCATCAACAGCAATTCTGGATGCTTGCTTTTGCAGCTCTATATCTTAAAAGCATAGATTCTGGCAAAAAACATAGATTCTGGCAAAAAACAAAATGAGAAGATAGACTATAAAGAGAATGCTGCAGTGACAAAAACAGGTCAAACTCTTAAGTAGCATAAATATGGTAGATATGCCTACAGAGAGCACTCACCTCTTTCCAGGAGACACAAAGTTCCTAATGCAAAGGAAGCACCCTTCTACATGATACATATTCTGCCTCTGTGTCATCATAGTTGTTGAGGGCATTCACAGCCTTGTTTCAGAAAAAAAAACCACCCACATTTAGGTGTCCCAGCTCTGAGCACAGTGCAGATGCTAATATACATACAAACATCATTAAATATTCACTGCATAATGTCAGTACTCCTGATGGGACTGGAGTGTTTTGGAGATAGCTCCATGGGTAAGTCTCTCTTCTAGCACGTACTTAATTTAGAGCCCATCAGAACATTTCTGCATGCAGAGAGGAAAAACACTCTAAATAATAGCTCCACAGATACCACTTAAAAATTTCCTTGAACATATTCCATCTAACAGGGACTGTCTGTACTTTGAACTATATGAAGCAGCTGGTTTATGTCTACATGAAGCAACAGTAATGTGAGCGAGTGGCAGTCAGTGGATTCCTGTCAGTGAGAGGTTTACTTGATAGCACCTTCTCTCCCTTTAATATGGACATGAAAGTTCATGAAATTCATTAGGCTTATATGTTCTCTACCCATGATTTAAGCCACAGACAGAAATCCAGGTTGGAGTGTGAGAGTGTGATGCAGCTGTTCACCACACAGAGTGGCAGAGCTTGACAAAGCAAAAGCCCAGCTTCCAAATCTGAGTTTATTCAAGAAATGCATTGGACTGAATGGACCTACTGAAAACTGAGTCAAAACTTCCAGATCAGGCTCCAGATAATTAATTTCCAGTAATTTGGCTTGGCACGCACTGCTGATTTACAGCCAAGTACACAAATAGTAGTAATTCCTTGGCAGTGGGGGCAGAGAAGGGGAGTGTGTTAGGATTCCCAATTATCTGGAGAAAGTTCTTTTGTGCTGTGATTGCAGATTTACATGATGCTCAGCCAAGCACCAAAGCAGAAAGCACTGGTACTGGAGTGCACTTTTTAGAGGCATGCGCTGAGCTGCAGCCACCTCCCCTGCAGCGGCTGTAACCAAAGCGTCTGCAACCACCAGTTCAAAGCACTCCCATCTAGACAGGCGGCAAAACCAAATACAGAGGGGGGATTTGATGGCTGGGTTCTCTTCAGCGTGTTTTGCCTCAGGAGAAATCTTGATGCTTCACACTTCTACTGCATCTTAAGGAATCAAAATTGACACCTCCCAAAAGCATATCCAGTTTGAGCCAAAATACTTCAGTGATAATACTGGTACATTCGCTCAGGTCAGTGATGTGGAAGAATTCAGTTAATGAGAGTTCAAAACTTACCATGGAGGCTAACTGCTCCAAACAGGGGGATTTTATTGATAGCATCACTTTAAACAACATTACATTACACAATCACTTTCTTGAACTTATACACTGATGACTGGAAAATATGACAGATCTGCTTTCTGCCTGCAACATGTCTAAAGCTCATGAAAAGTCAATGGAGAACTCTCTTCGTTTCTGCATGAAAAAAGTCAATAGCAGGAATATATGAACTTTAAAAAACTGGCATGGCATTATTTGACTTCACTCATCTTGAAATTAGTTTTTGAAAGATACAGTGTTTTCCATCCAAACCCTTGATTTTAAAGAAAGCTAAGGTTTTCCTCCATTTATTTCCCAGTTTCTTCCGTATGTGCATTTTGAGACCAGGCATAGTACTTTTTTCCAGCACAGGGAAAAAATGAAAAGAAGATAGAAATGCTTGTGTCTATTGTTATTGATATGATAAACGACAATACCTGACAGGAGTTTGGGGAAAAATTCCACTCACAGTTTCACCAAAGAAGTTATTTTTATATTTGGAGAAATTATGGCAGCGTAACTTGAACTTTGGGTACAAATTAGTGAAATTCTATTAAGAGGAATCCTTTTCTCAGCTTTCAAGACCTCCTTATGGCTTCAGGTAGAGCTTATATGGTACAAAGTTTAAACAAATGACACAGAAACTATCTGCAATGGTGGAAGACACAGCTGGGTTTTAATGAAGGTTTTTTGTCAATATGCTATGGTTAACAGAATCTATGAAAGATTTGTAACTTACCATCCTCATTTTCTTCATTCTTAAAAATCCAGTGCCAGAATGCACAAGGAACTCTGCTCTGTACTGCTCTGTCCAAAAAGAAATTTATTCTGGAACTCCTGTCTAATACAGATTTTGTGCCTCCACAATATTTCCACCTTCCCTTATATATAAATTATTTCTATTAAATCACATGTTTTGAGGTCTAATTCACATGTGTTTCTAAGGAGCAGACAGCCATGGAATGACTGTTCTGTGTAATGACAAGTAACAGTGCAGAGCACAGCAGTGGTTGCCAGCAGGAAATGCAAATTGACAGGCTTGTACAAATGGCAGCACTTAAAAGAGATGGGCAGTTAGCTTTGCATTTACATTCCCTGTGCCAAGAAGGGGGAAGCAAAGTGTTTCCTAAGAAAGGGTATGAAGTGCAACTTCTTTCCTCTTGCTAGACAGGTGTGGTGCCATCAGGGTCAATCCTGTCAGCCCTGGCCATACAGAAAGAATCTCTTCTTGGCACCGCCAGTAGCCATGGTTAGCTGTGCTAATAGTCATGGGGAACATCTGGCTTACCACTGTAGAAGTGCAAGAAAAGTTTAAGGACCATACTGAGGTCTCCAGCTGGTACCCAAAGGTAGCCAGCTGATCTATCCCATCAATTTCTCAAATCCTAACCAAGCAAGTAAGGGGCAAGGACATGGGTTCTGGAGAACACAGAACTTTTACAGACACACGATGAAAATATGGTGTACCAGCGAAAAATGGAAGGGCAAAGGACACCATGGATTTCTGGCATGAAAAATTATTCTTTCAACAGTAAGTGGATCTGTATGTTTTGAGAGGTGGGGTTTGGAACAAAATATATAAATATAAAGCAAGTGAACATTTGCAGAACTGAAAGGTATGTCAAAAGAAATTGCTTTCAGAAAAGTATGTGGATCAGAAACCCATCAGCAGCCTTCCCGCATTAGAGATCCAGAGGCCACTTAGCAGCTGCCAACAAAATGGTTGGTGGGAGCTTGCCAAAGAGAGCCACACACTGTTGCTGGGAAAAATCTTTTACAACTGAGCTTGGCATATATGCCTGGGACTGCCAGGGAGCAGGAGAGACCATCTAAACTGCACGCTTTCCATCGACCAAAATTAGTATGAATATACTTAAAATCAGGAATGTAAGTAAAGCTACCAGCAGCCCTGCACTTCATCTGCATGCACCTCTGGCTGCAGTTGAAGTGCTGTCCACATAGCACCCAAAGAAATGAACTGATAGATGGACAGCAAATGAGAATGCAGGCCAAAAATCTCGGTGGCACAACAGTGCCAGATCCCCATGCTCCCTCTTTTGAGAAATGTAAGGTCTGTGTTTCTGTTGGGAACGGGCACTCAGTAAAAGGAACATGCAACTGTTGCCATGTGAGAGTAGAACATCTTCACTGCCAGTATCAAAAGAGGACGCTGACTGATAACTTAGACTTGGAGCCTTTGGTCATCATGGGTTTTAGAGAAAGGCATATGTGAACCACCATCTAGCCTCATTCTCAGGGAAGGAGAAGCCAGGGTTACAGATGTCAACAGATCCAGCTGTTGTATGCATGAGCTATGCAATAGTTTGAAATTACCCACTTTTAAATGTCTGAAATACCACAAAAGTCTTACATCCCCAGGTTTATTCTTTTGGTACTACATGAAAGAACTTTCTTCACAATTGACACAGGTGATATTCCTGTAGCAGCTGCTGTACTCAAATTCTGTAATATTGGTGGGAATAAACGTATCCAAAATACTTTTCAAATAAATAACACAATATCTTCAGTTATAATGAAGACTAGTAGTGTATTCCCTGAATACACAGATTTATTGAGAATCACATGATACGTGCATTGCTCGAGACTAAAATCTTTGAATCACACATTGCAAATCATAGGTCATTTACACAGAACGGAAGACTATAGATTAGATCATTAGGAGGACAAAACCAAAACAAAGACAACATATATGAGGTGTATATACAATGTTTCCAAATGAGCTTAATAGAAAAAATCTGTCTCTGTCTTACAAGCAAAGAAAATTGAAAGTGTAACAGAATATTCCATTTCTTGCACTTGTCATGAGAGTTTACACTCTGACAGAGTAGAATATGGTAATTTCTCTGCATAGACAGAACAACTTCCACTATTTCTAACAGGAAACAGTGATTTTAGGTTACCATCTCAAGAACATCAGTCTCCAAAACCTTTCTCCAATACAATTATTTATGCATGACATTCAATCAGCAGTATTCATTTTTTCTTGCAGAATGTTCCAGACATGACTTTCAGGTCCCAGTTCTTCCTGTTTGAAAAAGCTGAAGTCTCTTTTACCTTTTGAAAAGAAATTGCTTCAGCGTAGATTAGTAGGTTCTGGAAATCATCTCAAAAGAGCCTTGAATGTACTTTACTGGTTGCTTTGACTGTACTCACAAGGAGTGCCAAGTCCTCACTCAGAAATTGCTAAAGAAGGCAGTCAAAAAGGGCTATAAGAAACCATTCCAGGAATCATACAGATCCAAGTACGTTATAATACTTCCAAATAACAGAATTACTGTCATTCAGCTTTACTCACATTCTCACTTAAAGACCAGTACAACAATCAAGATTCAGGGGTTCCTGGCCTTAAGACTGGATGTCTTTAAAAACTAACTTTGCTTCATCTGATTTCTATTACCATTTATTTAAATGATTGCCATGAAATGAGGTGCCATATGGATACCAGAGGATGTTTTAGTGCAGTTACATACCTAATAATCCATGTTTTACTAAGCTTGCTGAAAATTGGAAAGTAGATACCAAAATGAGCGCGCATTTTTTCCTTTCAAAGTTTCCAGGGCCTTTCTTCTTCTAAGCGAGCAGATATTGCCACTAAAACATTTCTGTTTTAATATTTGACAAAAGAGTGGACAGATACAAAAAAAAGGGAATTTGTTTAAAACTACAAATGGTATAGGCCAGTCACAGTTCAGCAGGCAATGATGTCTACTTATCAGCATGCTGAAGGAAACACTCACAGTGATGGCCTTGCTCTGAATTAAAATAACCAGATCTGTGAAATGCAATTTGCATTCTGTTGAGCATGCTGTTCTCGTCTGGAGCTTTCTAGGCTGGCTTAATTGCCTAGCTGAGGAATCCAGTGTGATATTTCCCAGACCTTTGCTAAGGGACTTTCTACCCCATAAGCACTTCTATGGCTGAATTGCAAAAACTGAGCCAGAATCCTTCTAAGCCAAGCACTTGCATACCTGCTCTGTGTTCCCAATACTAGTAGGACTTAACTTTTTGTTTATGCTGCACCTTTGGTCTAAGCAAAAATATTTGTATGTAAGAATTTACAGGGAAAATAAAATCTTTACATCAATGATTACAGAATTTTAAACTTAAAAAGAAAAAAATAATAGCGTCAATAACTGCATTTTTCATCTTTAAAGCACCTCATAGTGCCAATATTTTTAGCTGCTGAAAAAGCAGGTATAGCAGGTAAATAAATAATATCATTGATGTTTAACACATAACATAGAAGAGGGAGCTGAAATCAATTTCAGTCGCTAGATTACTTACATACTACACCACGACTAGAATGCAGGAGTTTCCAAGACCTTACTTAGCACTTGTTTAGTCTCCTCTGTTTTGATGCTTGACTACAGCAGAGCTAATTAGAACAGGAAGAGATCATAATAGACAATAGCTGTGATATATTTTCTTTCTAGACCAAGCAATGAATCCTACTTGTCACAACCAAAAAGAGAAGAAACAATAGTGGATTAAGCATCAACTTATTAGGTGATGGTTAGGAGCAATTCCTCATACAACCTCTTAAGTTTCATTGATACCTGATTAAACAACATTAATCCAAACAATAAACTTTATTAAACAGAACTAATGGGAATAAAAGGGAGGCAAGTGAGATTCAAAACAAGATAGACTTAAGTATGGCAAAAGATGTACCTACCTGATGAAAACAAACCAACAACATTATTTACAAATTGCAAGATTAATATTATAAAAGTATGTAAACCCTTCGTAGCAACTCGACGATTAAATCACCCACACGCAAGGGAAGTTCAAACAGAATTTTTTGTCATTTACCAATTTTATTACGCAAATTGCTAAGCACAACATAGGCATAATGAAATGACAACTCTTAAATCAATCTGCCTGCAGGCTACTGCAAATGGGTCAGTCCCACCCTTTTCTGCAGGTCCTATTGCAGTCCTGGCCCATGCTTTGTCTCAGCCCTAGCAATTATTCTATTTCAATACACATCAGATAGTATCACTAATCTAATTTAAATCACTTCTTAATTTTCAGTTAAATTTCATCTGGATGAGCTTTCAGCTTTTCCCATGGCCTCCTGAGAGCTGGAACTGGTGTAATGAGGCAGGAGCACATGGCAAGGGCAAAGCTGGGCATGGATGTTGTTGGCAGCACAGCCTTGCATCAGCCCAAGCTCTTTATGAAACTGTGACTGTGTGAAAGCAAAGTGGCTACCATAGAAGGCCAGACAGATGTGAAGTTGAGAAGATCAATTAAAAATCAGTTTTAATTGTTCTTAATGACTTTTGTGTGAACACATTTTATGCCACTGAAATACTGATTAATGTTTACCTGTTACTGTATTACAGAAATTTTGAAACTGAGTAAAGTATCCAAACATTTGGTTGCTTTACATAAGAGCAGGGTCCTTGGAGTCCTGCTGATGTCCTTATAGAGCCGTCTCCCAACTCTACCTGCCCTGCTTTCCATTTCTTCACACAGCCTCTCAAAATCATTAATAAAGTACCACATATTTACAGTGAAGCAGGAATTAGTTCCTAAGGAGATGTTCACAATAACAAGCAGCCATCATCATACTGAAAATGGCTATCATAGTGGAGGTAAAGCGACTGAAATTTGGAACAGCTGGTTTTAAGAATATTGGATTTTCATAAGTTCCATAAATTATTTAATACATATTGTTGCAAATCATGTGAGACCTTAACCACTAGTAGAAGATAACATAATTTTACGTACGTCAACAAAAAAGAAATAACATAAAATGGCATAAGCATTTTTCAAAGGAAAGGTTTTGGTAAATATCGAGATAAAAAGCTTAGAAAATTAAGATTAACTTCATGTGCAACTCTGAACAAAAAGGGAAGTAACCAGATATGAAGAAAAAAAAAATAAGCTCAATGAATGCCTGCCAACAGCAAACAATATCTGAGTCATTAGCAACAAATCATCCACTGCAGCTTGCATCACTGAGATCCAGCTAGATGACATTGCAGCCTTGTACTAACCAGTGATTCTCCACCCCACACAAGCAGGACAAACTATCTCCCAACACTATCTGTCTTTTCCGCAAACATCACATTTGAAAAGATAGGTCCCTTATGTAAGACTAATTCCACTGGATTCATTTACTGAGTAATAAAAACAGATTGAATATAAAGTCACATAAATAATTTGAAGGTGAGTCCAGTGGATTCAGTATGGATACTCAGGAAAGATCTGTCATTCTGGGCCAGCTCAACATACACATCATCAAAGATGGATGTCAAAACTGAAAGTTCTTTTCACTCCCTCTGATGTCCAGAAGCCACTACTACTCCTGCTCATGAGGCCTAACACATCTGTCTTTTGTCAATGCTGCATTTCAAGCACAGTTTTCAGGCACCTTTAAAATGCTAAGATCATAGAAATCAAACCACAGAAATGTTGGGTGACGAGGGACAAGAGATCTATTTTAACTCCTAGCTGTGAAAAAGAAGCATGTCAGTGTATATATACATGTATGTGCCAATGTGTATAAGTATCTGAAGGAAAGGTGACAAGAGGATGGACACTACTCAGTGGTGCCAAGCAGTAGGAAAGAGGCAATGGGCAGAAACCCACCATGTTCCACCTGAACATGGGGAAGAACTTTACTGTGCAGGTGACCATGCACTGGAATGGATTGCTAAGAGAATTTGTGGAGTCTCTCGCACTGGAGATTTTCCAGAACCATCTGGACACAATCCAGTGCCATGAGCTCTGGGATCATCCTGCTTAACAAGGGAGGTTGGACCAGATAACACACTGTGATGCATTTCAACCTGACCTATTCTGGGATTCTGTGAGTAAGCTCAGACTGTCCCTGGCACTTATGTGTTCTTAAAAATTCTAATTATGGAGATTCTACAACCAGCAAAACCTCACCTGTCCAACTGCTAAAGTATCCTACAAAAATACTTCTTTAGAATTTAATAAGAACCTCTTTTATTCATGGCAGCTGATTATCTTCGGTCTTATCTCAGCCAACAGTGGTAACAGTTTATTGTTGGTCTTCTTGTCAAAAATAAATTCATAAATGACTGCATCTTTCATAATGGTTCTCTTTCCTAGACTAGCATAGGGTAAGATTTTAGACTATTTCTTTTATTTTCCCCTCTAGTCAACTCAAAATTTTTCTAGTCATTTTTAAAGGATAATGTTCCACACTGGACAGTAATCCAGATGAGATCTCATGAATGCCAAATTAGGAAAATAACTATTTCCTATTCCTACGTACACATTTCTGCTAAATTTATTCCAGAGATAGTTTTGGTGGTTTTGCAAAGACGTTATACATGTGATTGAAAAATAAGCTGTGAATCAATAATCCCAAGGTTCCTCTCGAGGTCCCTCCTGTGGCCTTCCCTTTCACTCCCCCTAAATGGAAGACCTCACGCTGTTCTCACTCAGTTTCAGCATATACCTTTCGAATTGTTTCTTTTTATGATGGGAATTATTTGTCATTAGAATATTGCTTTCTCCTAGTTTCTTGACTGTGCATCAATTTCATTACAGAGAAATCCAAACCCATAAACTCTGATTTTTCTTGCTGTTCTTGAGAGAGACTTCACTAATAGATGGCATTAAGGAATCAACACTTGTCAAGCAAGAAGTATTCAAGAACCTAATTCAAATAAAGATTTATGGATTCTGACATTCTGTAAAACTCATTTCAAGGGAAGCAACACAATACAGACAAAACAAGGAGTGCAGGGCATATTCTTAACTCAGTTTCAAAGACAGAAATATAGAATCCCTGTAGCACATATAGAATCCACATAGCAAAGATCTGCTAATATGATGAATTATCACTATTATTTTTGTGTATTGGCTACACCTCCTCATCACCCACAAAGTTATCTGCCAGATGAAGATGAACAATTATGTTCAAGTGCTAATGGGAGAGGGCTGAAAAAGGCACATTAAAATACCATTAATTCCTCAAAATACCTAACTTAGTTTGCAGCACAAGCCAAGGAAAATGTCCCACCAGGCTCCAGTGAAGCTGGTAAGCACTTTGCCCATGGCACTCACAAGATCTGTATTTAATGGATTGCAATTGTTTATGCAGTTGAATGTAGCAGTGTGGAAGTCATGATGAATCCAGCTTGTCTCTTTCCTCACCTATAATATCAAAGTAAAAAAAAAAAATATAGTGGTAGTCAGGGCTTGAAACAGTCCAGAAGCCTGTCAGAAAAAACTTTCTTTCGTCCTTCAAAAGTACAAGAGCCAAAGACACACAGGAGAAAATGTTCTTGTTGTGATCATCCAAACCTCCAAGCCTTTAAATCATGAGAAAGCTTTTAGGAAAGGTAGCTCTAGTCTGTACTCAGAATCTCTTATGTGAGATTGTATCTCACACAGAGCACATCCTGAATGTAAGGTTAGGAGCTGTAAATGACATTTTAGTGAAAAGGTAGTTTTATTTCTTTCTATAAAGGCACACAGGATTCAGTACCTATAATTCAAATAAAATATTGCTCAGACACCTGAGAAAGACTAGCAGTCCAAGTAGTCCTCTAGAGTGAGCGGACTACTTCAGTCTGAAGACATCTAATGATAAATATCAATGAACAGCCATTACTTCCAAGACCATGAGCTTCTTTGCAGCTCTCTATATAAAATTATAGGTTTATTTAGAGGCTCCAGCTGGACAAAATGACACAGGACATCCTATGAATAGCACAATCTGCCATAAAAACAGCTGACCCACCCTCCCTTCACTTCACTGGCCACATTAGTTTGCTGCACCAAAGTTCAAAGTCTTCATCTTTTACCTCAAAAATACTCAACTTTCTGACAACATGCAATAGAAATTTTTATTTTAATTTCATTTTATATTTCTTTCATTTTTAATATGCACTGAAACATAAATACAGGTTCTTATATTTGCATTTTTTATACTTACATGATTATAGATTCAAAGGGAGCTTTGACTCACTGTACACAATTCAGCTGCATTGCACACAAGAAGTAAAAAATATGTCCTTTTGCACAAGAAACGGGACAAAGTAGAGAATTTTTATAGAAAAGTGCATTAAGAACATATCCTAGATAGGGTGAAAAGTTGACTCAGAGGGTCCTGCAGAACAGGCAGGTGAAAAGGAAAAAGAGAGACACAGGCCTGAAAATTTAAAAGGAGAGGGTAAAGAATATGAGCAAGAAGCTTGGGCCTGGAAAACCCACTAAAGGAGCTAGAGAAGATTTGGATTGCTTTATCTTCAAAAGGAAACAAACAAGCAAAACCTTAATAAAGTATCAGTACCCAAGATCTTAGTCATGTTTTGTAACATAATAAAAATTATTTAAGTAATATAAACAAATATTTAAACGAATATGAAAACCAATATTAAAAAAATATTTTTAATGAGATATTGAAATGTGGTAAAAATAAGTATCTGTCTATGGAATGACTGATTGGGGAACTTTTTCTTAGAAAAAGAAAAAGCCGGAGAAGTTAGATGAAAATGTATGTATTAATGTAGGTAGCAACAGTCCTGTAACACAATAAAAATTGTGTGAAGAGGGTATCAGACAATGTGTATCAGGCCTTAATCTCTTGAATTCTAGCATCTCTTAAATACTAACAGACAAAATAAAATCCACAGATGGGGAAGGCAGTGCCATGTCGTCCCTTGTTCACTGAAACATCTGGAATTCTGTGCTCCCGGGTGCATCACCCTGGGCTTAAAATCAGAGTCACTATGGCAACTCCCAATATCATGAACAGACAGACTCATAACAACGTAACACCAAGTTGCAATCAAATTTAATTGAACTTCACAAAAAAAGGAACAGGTCAAGAAGGTTTATTTGTGAAGAGCAGCAACACTTCCCTCTGACCATGCTCAGAGAGATCCTCCTACATATTTCTTTCCAATATTGTAACTCTTGAAAGGCTCCCTTCCATCCAACTCCAGGTAATTTTCTGATATTGTAGACAGTTATCCAAACAGTGAGATACATTTAAAGTAGAAAAAGACCTTGACTGAGTTGCCCAATTCATAACAGGTTCTATCTATGTAGTTCAAAGGCTACTTGCCCCAAAAGACTTTGCACATCTTAGTTAGTTTTGAGGATAGTTTCAATGGAAAAAAGCTATTGGAAGAGGGAAGGAGAAATTTACTGTTATTAAAACTTATTCAATTAATAAAATATATTATTTTCATTAAAAAATAATTGTAAAGTTTATTCTACCAAAAAAGTGATATTGGATATTGCATTTATGCTTTACAATTCATTCTTATCCATATGAAGTTCATTTCCAAATTCAATTTGATACTACGTCTGAACTAGAAAGAGCAGAGGTTAAACAGAAATGAAACAGGAAATGGAACAACAAATAAAAGCTCTGAAACAAAGCCCTGTGTTTTCTGTAATCTGGTCACTAATGGCTTTATGCAGGAGGAACATTACACATGGCAGGGGGGGTATGGAAGGCAGCAAACTGTTGTGTATCCAAATTCTGCCAACCTACTCAGCAGAAAGCTGGCTGGTGTCCAAAGCTCTAACTAGGAAATACAAAAACACAGTTCTAAAAAATCAACCCTTTCAAGCTCCCTGATCCACATTGCTGAGTTTTCTTTTGGACATCTTTTTTTTCTTTCCATTTCTTTACAGAAACAGCTGCAGAAACATTCTTTTTTAATAATTCAGAAGTTTACCCCAAAAATGGATTAGAAATGACATATCTGCTTAATCTTGGACCAGAAAGCTTAGGGCAGATTCTTTATAGACATTTCTGGCTACAGCTCATGCCCCCACAAACACACAGTGCTCATGCACAGTCTCTTGGCTGCCTTTACGTGTAACCATCTGTTCAGCAGAGTCGCCCATTCACAAGCAGTTCCAGCCTGTTTCACAACTGCCCTGAACCCAAGCGAACGCTGGCTGAGATACACAATTGTGCTGTTGCCACTCACAGGAAATATCTTTGGCCTGACTGTAATGTCAATCACACTGATCTCACATATTTCTATAGATTTTATCACACTTAACAGACCTTAAAGCCAAAATGAGCAATGAGTGGATAATGTGAAATCTGCTTTGTAGGCACTTGTAGCTTTGATGTTTTGTAGGAGAAGCTGCTCAGTAACTTAAGGAAATTAGGCAAAGAAGTGGCCCCAAGAATCACTGGCCGATGGGCAATGGTACTCATCTAATCCCACCTTTAGCAACATTAGATTTTAAGCTTAAATAATTAAGTCTCGCATGGGTATAAGCAACATGAGAACAAACCATGAGTGGTGTGATTGTTGACATAAGACGTTAAAATACAAGTTGCATGTATATCTTTTAATGGAGGTGTAGGAAATACACATCAAAACTAAAAGAGTCAAGTGAGACCCATAATTACATTTTAGTAAATTGATGGAGAATCTGTGAATGAGACTAGTGTTTCCTGTTCTTTCAAAGACAGGCAGATTTTGCACCACATTTGATAGTGATACTAAAAACCTCCTCATAGTTAACATTTACGTCTTCACTGAAGTTTCTCCTTTAAGTGGTTTCTTAAACAAGAGAAGACAGATGTTTGAGAAACATAAAACAAATCCTTCCATAGAATAAAAAGTGAAAGACTTTTTATCATTTCTCTGGGATGGATCATTCTTCTCTATTATTGGTAAGGCAAAAGTTGCTGTGTAAGGTAATACTTTAACTAGACCAAGTGGTATAGCTGGAAAAAATGGATATGCTTTCAATACAAGTATGCTAAGTACTTCCATGATCTGCCTGCAGCACATGCCAGTTCCTCTGATTTTGGAGGCTCACTATTGCCAGGGCTTGCTCAAATTTGTGAAAGTATTTGGGCATATGTCTGAAAACTCAGAGCACATTGTGCATGTAAGTGCTACCATCTGAAAATTAAAGCAGTTAAGCAGGTGTTCAAGGTAGCAATTACACTCACAATACTCATTCTGACAGGGGCCAGAGACCCAAGGTGCTCCATCAGTCTGCTTTCTTACAGGAGTCTCAACAGACTGTAAATCCTACTAGACTTTGGTAGAATCCTTCTGTGGGACATCTCATCCATTACTTTGTCCTACCCACTCTCTAGGACAGCCTGCCTGCTCAATAATGCTTCTTTAATGTCTTTGCAAGATTGGGTAGGAACCACAGAAAACAACTTGAGCTTCTCTTCCACTTGTCTTTAAACCCAATATCATTGCTCTCCTATCAGCAAAAAACCATGAGGGATCAGTGAGTTTGGCCTCAATCCCAGCCTTCAGACAACTCTTGAAAGTAGGTGAAGATATATATACTACATTTTGCTGGATTAAGGCCAAGTAGTTCAGTATTTTGCAGGAATATCAAGACCCTGAATCAAATCAGAAAATTTCCTTGAACTTAAAAAAACAGACTTCTAAACACATATCGAAATATGGACCATTCTTTAGGTTATTTGGAAGTCAATTCTGTCATGCCTGATGTCAGAACAGTCTTAAGTCTTGCCAGTCAAACAGTAGACGCAGCTGCCAAAACTCACATTTATCTATATTCTTGAGCAGAATTTTGTGTCTTTTAGTTGAGCATATTAATAAGCATCCACTCCAATTCATTAAAAAAATGTAAAGTTCCTAATTGCACACATCAGTTTGACATTAATTTTTAATGGAGTCTTTCCTCATCTTTAATATTAGTCAGTCTATTCATCTGAAAGAACTGCATATTTTGGAGTTTGTCATCTGACTTCTTGTAAACTTCTCATTTGGCACTAAGTGCAATGACCATGTTGATTAGAGCAACTGTATGACATGGGACTGGAATTGCTGTCAACTCATTACAAAAATATATAAGGCCTCACTTTTAATTACTCACTTAGTAACAGATTAGTTCTTATTGCCTGCCAACAGCATGACCTCTCTCTTTCAGGGTCAACATAAATCAAAAGAAATCTGATGAGCTTGAACTTGTTGTTTATTCACTTCTAACCCTTTCATAAGAAAATCTGTTTAACAAAAAAAAAAAAAAAAAACAAAAAACCAAGTCTCCATTCAATAAAGAGACCATTATTAGGACTAAAGAGCCAAATTTCCTGCTATGTTTTTTTTCTGAATAGCCTCAAGTAATATTCCAGGAAAAGGGCCCTGGTACTGTTTTCTTTGTGGAATAAAAAGAAAATCAGCATTAGAAACATGAGATTGCTTACAGGTTTCAAATACCAGTATGAATAAGGGTTTCCTCATTCCATGTTTTAAGGATTAACTGTATTAAGCGCTACAAAATGACATTTGTCATGTGTACCTCAGCTGTCTTGATCTGACAAACATCTGCAAGCCTTATAAATACAGGTTGTATGTGACTTTTCTGAGATTGCTGCTGAATACTGCAAAAATATACAAAATGTATCATTTCACCTTCAAGAAAAAGACTCAATGAATAAAAAATCTTAAATACAATTAAATACTACTGCTTTGATGGTTAATTATGACTTAGGGATATGAAAGACCTAGCTGCACCTGTTTGTGTCAACAAAAATTCCTTCAAGGTTTTGCTGTCACTTTGATGTTTACCACCTAGATTTTCATTAATTATAAAGTTATCTTTGTGGGCCTTCTGGCCATGATGAATGTGCTTTACTGGCCATGTACTACAGACTGGTTTTACAAAGAGCTTTGTATTTATCCAAGTGCCCAGTCAGTTCAGATGGAGAACAGGTGCCCAAAGGCCTGGACCTCATGATGTTTTTGTTTTCTCATAAATATTTTCAGTAGGTCTCTCTTTTTTGTTGTTGTTGGGGATTTTTTATTTTTTACAGGAATGCTTTTTTTGGCCTCTTCTATAGCATAATCCATTCTAACCTCTGCTAAAATTGTGCCTTACACTGATCAAACTTATTTGCAGTCTCTTAAGAGGAAAAAGCCACGTTAACAGAAGTACAGATACACCAGTATCTCACACCCTTTACACATCCATGTCTGGAAACACATTTGATTAACACATGCAAATCAGTCCTTACTCACAGGACCCAGTGTGTTAGTCCAGGTTGTGGATACCCATGAAGCTAGAAGGAGAAACTAGATCAGTTTCCCAAGTCTTGGTACCATTCTTCATCCACAGGAATGTGAAGGATTTGAAATCTGCCTCTGTCCTTCAAAGAACATTTATTAGTGACATTGGATGAGATAGTTTAAACGCTGGACTTTATGACATTAAAGTTGTGTAGTTAACTGGTAAAGAATACATATGATATACAAAATGCATTAAGGGACACATTCATGTTCATATTCTGAGATATACTAACAATTACTAAGGAATAATACTTTCCAAACACAGACATCTTTGGCTCTCATGTTCAGATGTCAAACTATTAGTGAAGCACCTGACAAATTTATTCGTTCCGATATTTCTTCAGTGTGATTTGCAGGTTAATTTTAGCAGGAACATTATCATGATAAATATATAGACAAAGCAGAATACATTATTCATATATGCAATAAAACCATTGAATGTATAGTCATGACTTATTGCAGTGCAATGTGTATGGCCTTTTTGGCCAGATGATACACCAGATGTTTCTTTTCCTTTAGATTTGAAAAGTTCACGTGCTGCAGAATCAGTTCCTGAGGGTAAGGGTGGGGCTTAAGTGTTTAAAGTTAAATGCACAAATATGGATAAATAATGAAATATTTTAGTCATAAAAATTTTCTGCTTAAGTCATTTTTTTCCTGTTTACCTTCTTAGAAGAGTGTACAAAGTGTTGAGACAGATTGTAGGTAAATTCTTGATTAATGCTTTTCCCTTTTCCTGCTCTTTCTTCAGTTTTTCTAGTTTAAAATAAATAGCATTTAATTTTTAAAGCACAAAAAGGTCTGAAGTAGCTATGGAATGCATAACAGGTAGGAATATATTGCTTTCATATAGTCATTCCTTTTGCAAAAAAAATCAAGGGTGGATAAAAACCAACACTTTATTTTAAAGTATCGAAGACCCACCTGCTCTCTAGATATATTTTGCCCATGAGAAGTATGAGCAAGGCATTGCATAGATACAAACCTGTCATTTAAGCTCCTGGGTCTTTCTCTATATCTCCAACTGACATGTAAATAGAATGCAGGCTCAGATCCACTGCCAGTAGAGTGGGAAATGCACTCAAGCCATCACTGAACCAACAGACAAGGCAAGAATATTGCCAAAGCTTTCACTAGAAATAAAACACATTCCTTCCGCTTTGTTTACTTCCTCTGAAAGAGAAGGTGGCCAGGCCTGCTCCACTCTAATGAAATGGGAGCTTTGGCCTGGCCCCTTTCCACATTTCAACAAAATTGACAGTAGCCACCAGTCCTCCCATTAGCTCCACAAACTTCTAATTGAAAATTCTGGAACACTCAAGGGCCACCACTAAACCTGGGCTAGCCCCAGCAATTGCAGAGGGACTATAAAACCCTGCAACATATACAGATCCCACCTTTCCTACCTGGCAAAAACTGCCAACCTCTCAGGAAGGAGGCAGAAGAAATCTTACACAATCCAAGATTTTACAGTTCTGAAAGGGGCCAAGGGGTTATAAATTCCAGCCAGAGCCCTGTGTATTGTCAAATTTTAAAGAGATAGTTCAGCAGGATTTCCTGGGTCTTACAAGTGCCTACATACAGGCTTCACAGGCATCCCAAAATATGGGCAGTAGAACAGGATGGGGTTTATATTTTTCTGATTCCATGTACCTATCCTGAACCATAAGAACATTAAAGTCTGGAAATAGAACAGACCACAATGGAACCTGTATTAACACTGCACTCTGCTGTATGTTACATGTTATACATCTTTTCTATGATTTCTTCTTTATAACTCTGTTTAACCTCAGGTAGTAGTTTGTACTGTGTTTTGTATCATGCCTGTTATACACAAAGAATAGGTCATTGGACACACTTGTGCTTGCTTCCTTAGGTTTCCAGAAAATTTGTTTTCCCATGAAATGAACGTCAATGGATTTAGATTAAAGTACTTTGCACAACAGACAGAAGCCAATTCTTCAGAATAACAACTCTCCAAATTGTACGAATTTTCCCTCCTTGACCCCACTCATCTGTAAAAGGGTGTCTGAGCTTCTTCCTGCATGGAGACTATCTCTTCGTGGTCTGTCTCCCAAATTCTCTGCAGCAGATATTCAGATCAAGATGCACTTTTATCTTCCAGTCTAAGAGAGAAGCTCAATTTGTAAGTCTGGTGCTATTTCGTGGGAAAGAGAACACTAAAAATCAAAGGGTTAAAAAAAAAACAAAAAAAACGCACTCGAAATCAAAGCAGCACTTATAAACACTAGGTGGCAGCACAGCAAATGGTATTTCTTCTTTCTAATGAAAGTCGTTGGAAACTTCAGCGGGATTTCAAAATCGGTGTATTACTCCAAAATCATATTACAAAAAATTGGAAATAAAATGAGTAACAGTACAAAAGGAGAGAAGACAACACAAAAACTGCTCTCTCTTCTCTTAAGAGTGATGCTTTACAGCTTGCCTCTTCACAAAACTGGATGGCAGCACTATTGCCCAACTACAAAGATCCAAAATGTACACTGGATGCATCCCTTCTTTCCTCAGGGTCCACACATCACCCCCAGATAACGTCATCCCCAGACTGCTTGTTGACTGGTCTGGACAATATGGGTGTCAGCTCTGTCTTCACCAGAAGGAAGTTGTCCCACACAGAGGGTAATCCAAGGACACTGGGAGAAAGTTGGTGGCCTGAAGAAGTAAACTGGACCAGAAACCGATTTTTCCCCCTTCTTATCTACTATGTAACCCCAGCCTTGCAGTTGTTTTATTTTTCTTCCCCCGACTACTTAATATCTTTTTTGTGATCTCATGTACTCTAGCACCATGCCAGGATTTTTCAGAAACATGTAGAATGCCTATCCCCAAGGGCAAGCCATGATCAGCCTTGGCTCTGACCTAAAAACAGGCTCCTTTGAAAGCAATCCTGATCTTCAGCCACATCCTTTGAGACGTGCATAAGCATACACACACACACCTGTGTAGATACACACATATAATCATATGGCTGGCATTCAGTTTAGCAAATTAATTATCCCAGAGTTGACTTCTGCAACTCTTCAGCTGGTGTTGCAGAGAATCACAGAGCCAATGTAACTGCAAAAGAATCTTATAGAACTGAACGCCTGAGCAACTGAGCAGCAAATGTAACTTGGTGTCAGTAAGTGCAGTGCAAGATGGAGTGGGGAAAACAGGTACTTAAAAATTCTTAAATATAGGCCAAGCCTGTTGTAAAGGATTTTCTGAAATAATCAGCATCTTGCTTAGTGTCCTAGGTTACAATGT
>VXBU01007111.1:0-194450 GCA_013400315.1 Bombycilla garrulus
TATATATATAAATATAGAAATACATCTAGAAATATGTGTATAATATATAATAATATGATCTATTTTTGTTTCTCAGCTGAAGACAATTGCTGTGTTGAAAAATGCATAAATTAGTTAGGTAAGAGGCTGAAGAAAGAAAATACTACCTTCAGTTTCTAGACACAGCAGAAGGGAAAACAAAAACTGAGTGCAAGGTTCCCAGGTGCATATATAGAACACAGAGAGGAAATCAATAGGGAACTGCATTTATCCAGGTAGTTTGTCAAATCCCACGTGACCTTTCAGTGACAGCATATCTATAAATGAAAGCAATTTGCTTAACTTCCTACAGAAACCTATGCCAGAGGTAAGCATTTTGTTCCAGCTACCAGAATGTGATGCTGGTGTCTTTCTAGGACAAGTACACACTATGCTGACATGATTCCACAGAAAAATGATTTCTCTGCTATGAACACTCTGGTTTACAATGAAGGTTAAATTTTGTAGATGGATAAAAGTCAAAACAGCCCACAGGCAAATTAATCATGGAATCAGACCTTCAAATAGTGCTACTTGTGCACACACAGGGAAGGAACCTGCCCCCGTATGAATTTCTTGTGGGTATTGACTGATAATGTGATATCTCTGGTCTCACATGCTATGATTAGACAGGCTTTCCTCTTTAAGCACTTTAACTTCAGAAGCTTAGTGCATTATCTGCAAAAGCTATTTTGAAATAGACCTAATTTAAAAGGATAGGTTTTAGGAAGGAAATAGGAAGGAGATGTCTTCAGGAGGAGGTCTGAATCCTTGACTTCAGAGCCAAGCATTAACTTATTTTTTCAAATGCATCATTGTTCTTGAAGATCCTATATCAAATAAAGAGTCTTCCACACTCTGCTGCCGAAGTTTATGGCTCAAAAGAAACCATCCCCAGGCTGTAACACAGTCCATATGGCTGGCTGTTTGAAGTGTGCTTAGTGCTCCATTAGGGATTCTCGATTTGTACTTCTCAATCTGATTTCGATAAGACACAGGTTTCCTTTAGTGGCCTGACCTGGTGCAAACACATAATAGATTAATTCTATAATAAATTATGGTGGCAGTAAAGCTTTCTGGACCATTTTGCCTTTTAAATAACAATTTTTTTTATGTACTCTTATAAAGCTGAACCAATGTTTCATTTGTAGCTCACTTTATGTATATACAGAACTACTTGAAGCTTGGGAATGTAATTTTGTGCTGTGTGCATTACTTCTGAGTGTATTCCATTTTATTGTGTTTCTGCAGCTACTGACATGTTGAGGAATACTAAGAGCTTTATGAAACAACATTACGCCTAGAAAAGTGTTGAACCGCTTTTCAGGAAGCTTCAGCTGGTTTCTGTCTTACCGGTGGCATAACTACACAATTTCTTTATGCAAAACTGCATTTCCATAAAATCCATTATTATCTTCCATTTGTATGTATTGTTTTTACATTATACTGTTATTTTCAACCATCAAGTTTATTTTAGATTTATTATATACTTAGTACTTTCCATAATTCTGCTGCCATTTTTAAATTCTCTGGTACATAAATAGTAAAAGATGTTATTTTAGGCATTGCTGCTAGTCAGAATTGAGGACCCCAGTGTGCTTGCTGTCTTTGTCTGGGAGAATTCTAGTCATTTCAAGAGAAGGCTCATAGAGATAAGGGACAGAAAGAGGGAAAAGCACTGTAGTGCTTTTAGATATCTTGCCAATGGGGGACAAAGGGTGCTAATCTGTTAGCTTTTATCACCCTTCCTTTTCAGGCTCATGAGCTCCATGATATCTCTCCCTTTACAGACCCAAAGCCACTTTCTTACTTTGCCTTAGGCCTTCTCTTAATTTGATTATGATGGCAAAGCAGGAAAGGCAGAGACTGGGAAGGCTTTGCAAACAACGAAATGGTGACTCTTAACCAGAAATAGCACTCAAAAAAATTATACAGCAACATACAAAGATTTGGTGTTCTATTTTCTGTTTCTTTTAGGTCACATACCCTGGAAGACACACCTGCGAGGGTACTATGTGATAAGACCATTCTACAAAAACCTCAAGAAACACCAATCACAAAGGCAAAAATCCCACTGACCCGTGCAGTGTTCTTAGTATCAAGAAAGTTCTGAGATGAACATCTATTGTTTCATCAGCTGTCTGCCAAGAATTAACTGCACACATCAGAGAGGTTCATCTACACCTCACATGTAAGGATGCCAGGAGATGAAAAAACATGGAATGAATGAAAAAGATACGTGAACATTTTGGGTTCTGTGGGTGGAGACAGAAATGTAGATAAAGAGGAAGCAAAGATGCAACCTGAAGAAATAGAAGAATGATCTCAACTACAGGCAGAGTACTTCAGGTGCACATGGTATGAAACTTCACACTCTTTGTAAGAAAGGAGGAAGTAGAGAATAAGGATTAAAGAAAAAGTTGCATCATGAGAAAAAAATGGAAAGAAAATACATAGGATATTAAAATCAGAAAATTAAAGAAAAAATATAAGATCGTGTATAAGAGTAGAAGGAATAAAATCTACTACAGCACAAAAATCCAACAGAATTAATTGAAAAAGACTGATGTCACATACTAAATATTTTAGTTTACCAATAATAAGTATGAGAGACAGGGGCACATAAACGTTTTATTTTTAGAGAGTAATAAAATAACATAAATCCAAGCATATAACTTACCATTTTCCAATGAAAAATCATAAAGAGAAGCAAAATATTGCTGCATTAAAGACAATTAGCATTTAAATGAATTTAACCTTAATACCAAGATCAAGTTAATCTTTTAATAATCAGCTGAAATTATCTTTTTCCCAGATGGAAATGCTTTTTGTTTATTTCCCAATGGCTTTCAGAAAACTTTGATTTTCCTTATTAAGCAACGTTTCTGCTTTATTTGAGCTTTTTAAAAAGCCTCAGTTATCATTACAAACAAAAGACGCTGGCTGGCAGGAATCAGGAAGGATTTTTGTGGATCACTTAGTAAACCCATGCAGGTAAAGGAAGGCTGAGAACATTCTTTGCCAAGTCCTCATCTTACAAAATGTCATTTCATGCATGAGCAATCACAATGAACCCATGGTATTTATCCCAGTACAAAGATCTGTGCAAAGGCAAAAAAAAAAGCTTGCATAACTCTTTTAAAACTTCCACTACATAAAAAACCCCAAAACTCAACTCAGAAAGTGCTACTCTACACATCATCTCCAATATAGATTAATATTATTATTACTTGCACTGATTAGATTAGATTAAATTGCTTTACTTTTCAAAGTAACTATATTTATATTTAAAGTACTAGATAGATATAGCTGCATAGGTACCTTTCCCAAGTTCCATGCACTTAGGCATACTTTGCCAATTAATTCCAAACTTTAACAGAGCTGTGTGATGATTCAGCATCTACTGTGAAAAATTACTTTTCATCATCCAGATTCTCAGCTTTGTTCATAGTCACTCTCTTTGAGATGACTTTGCCTTGTGTGTGGAAAGTCATCAAGTGAAAGAAAAGGATATTCTTTTTTGAATGACCAAGATAGTGAACATAGAAATTCTTTCATTATTTTGATTTTTGAGTGTAGATATTGAGGTAGGCAAAGCTTGTTAGTGCTTTCAAAAACTCATTTCCTTATCTTGAAAGTATGAGACCAAGGTATCCTGGTATAGGGTAAATTTGGGAGGAAACCCTTCAACACAGTAAGAAACTTTTAACTAAAATAAAGATCCATTTAAGTATGTGGGGAGTTAAACCCTATACTAGCTAAGTGTTTTTACCACTCGAAATAGTCAAAATTATCATTACAATGGACTTCCTGACATGGTAGATGAGACAGGGGAATTTGTGAAATAGTTCTCACCTCCTACATGAAAGTTAATTATTTCTGTATATTGAAGACTTTACAGCCTAACTCAATCCTGCCTAAAATGAGCAGCCAGTGAAAGCATAAAATAGGGCAGTAATTCAGGCTTTCCATGGGAAAGGGAGTGGCTGTCTCTGCTGGCCGTCTTGGGGACCTGGGGCAGATGAGGAAGCTGTGTCAAAGCTTCTCACCTTTGACCAGGTATATCTGATAAGGCCTAAAATTGTTGCCATAATTCCAGACTAGTTTCAGCTAGAAGTACAGAAGAAATAAGGTTTTGCACATTTGTGTTACGTTTGTTTTAATCTTTTCTCTCCTATGAAGATAAAATGGACTTTGGAAAAAAAAAATGCACGTTTGAATTCAAAGCAGTTCTAAACTAAAACTCCCTTTCCATTTATATATGTTGTCAAAAGTGAAGTATTGATTTTCTCCTTGTTTCAATTTGGGTTCACAAATACATATTAACTGAATGAAACCTTCTACTGTTAAATTACTTCCTCTATGGAACCACCGATAATAATTGGAATGACTGGGCAGGGGCGTTTAACTTTTGAGCACAAAAGCTTGGGTCATTTAAAGCTTCCTGGGTGATGTCAAATTGGTTCCTTCTATCTTTTAATATGTGTGTCAGCACTCCATTTTTGCACACAGTTTGTTCTAGAATTTCCTCCCTCCCTCAGAGAGAAGTAAGATAAAGGGTGTCTGAAGTAGGAAATTTTTTATTATCTCAATATCAAAAGATGCTTCAGAGAATGCATCTGCAAGCAACAACATTTTTAAGATACTTTCTTCTCTGAAACTTTTATATTTGGAACTGATTTTAAGACACAACCAGTTCTGGGTGACAGGATATCCAGGGGACCATTGTAAGAACAATCCTTCTGTTGGAACCAGCCTCTGTAAGTGCATCTTCCCCTGGGACCAATGGAGGAAACTCACCTAACAGGCAAATTTTGAGCCATAACTCTCATTTATGGATCAGGCTTAAAGATTGTCCTTATCTCTCAGCTGGCTCCAGACCAGCTCAGAAATAGATTCACTAATCAGAAATAGTATGTGTCTTAGAAAGCCAAAGTCATTGCAGTCATTACAGTGAACTTTGCTGAGTATACAGCTGGGGATAGCAATGTCACATAGGACAAAACATCTTCAGGCTGCTGACTGAAAAAAATGGGTATAAAAACTGACTACATATTCCTGGAGTTTCTTTGGAAAAGTAAATTAAAATTAATTATTGTTCCTGCACAATTAGTCATATTTGTTTCTAGAAAATTTTCTTGTAATTAAAATTTTAAACAGAATAAATATATCCCATTTTAATGTCCTGGCTTATAAATCTTTATGGATTTTTAAACCCAGGATTATTTTCCACTAAAAAGGAGGTGAAATACAAACTTGTAAGTGATTTGAGAAGGGGATAAATGGGGGGTAGAATTTCCATCTACTCAGAAACCTGGTCTCAGGTATGGTTCTTAAAATTATTTCTTTCATAATTAACATAAATCTAATCCATCCATTTTCACTGAGCTGTGTTGAAATGTGAAGCTTTTCTGAGCTCAATGCTACAATATTATCATTATATTAATTGGCCAAAATTTTGGTCTGTTTTATATCCAAGTTGAGACCAGCAGAAATAGTGCAGGCTTGTAATACTATTATAGAGGACAGAATTTATTCTAATCTGTTTTGATTCTTTTTTCTTAAACTGATTTTGGCATCATCAAGTAATGATGAAAGAATCTGGAAAATTGCTTTTGCATTTTGATGATTATTTATGCAATTTAGCTGGAGCTCAGAATTCTTTGTATAAAGAACATGCCTGTGAATTGCTGAGAAGAATTAAGTATTTGGTACATATTTTGCAAGCTAACTCTGAAAAGGGAGCACTTAAAAAAATGGCTGACTAGCGAAGATTAACTTTAGAGAAAATGAATAGAACTAGTATCTCAGACCAGCCTCTCCCTGCAAAATCAGTAATATCCAGTGATCTACTTGGAGAAGTCCTAAGAAGTCCTAAGTTCCCACAGCAGTGATTGACTTCAGTAATAGCTGTGGGTTCTCCACACCTTTTCAAAATCAAGAGCACAAACACATTAGGCCTGGAGCTAAGTCCTAAAATTCAACCTAAGTATCTCAATGACAAAAATAAATATTCTACAGAGCTCGCTTTTTCTGGGATTTATAGAATCCTGTCCTTGATTAGCCTCACAAAAGGAAGTGATCACAAAATGTAGTCAAAGTATAAAAATATGAAGCATTTTTGGAGGTTTTTTTTTGCAAATCATGATCCTAATCTAAACAGAATATTAAAAGAAAGAAAACTGACTAGAAAAAATGGGAATACATTACTAATGAATCTATGAAATTTAAATTCAAAAATTTCAACTCACTTTACAATATGAGGAAGCTTTTCAAGATGTAAGTACAAGTTAAATCAGGTTAGATTATAAGTCCATCTAGGCCAGTACCTGTCTTCACCGATGTCTAATTCACAGGTGCCTGCTGGAGAGTATTTCTCCAGAACAGCCACACAGCTTTAAGCAAGTTTTGCATCAGGGACTTAAGCCAGCAATTGTATTATTGTCAATTGTATTATTGTCAAAAGCCATTTTATGTACATTTTAATGCAAGGGAGAGTGACTCCAGAATGTCCTCATCCCTTTTTCTATAGACTTCCATCATGCTGAGTTTTGTCTCACTTCTTGTGTTTTACTTTCTTTAACTCTTTCTAGCAAATGTTCTTCTAATCCTTCTAGTTTTTCTGTAATTCCAGGAGGAGGGAACTTGACAGTTACCTAGACTTATATTCAGGATTTCTCTTTGGTTATTCTTTATCTTTCCCTTAAAACGTCAATATTTTTTCGCTACTTCTAATCACTGAGACCTTATTTTCATAAAATCACATATCAAACTTCTAAGATCTTGCCCCTGGGGGACAAGAGACCATTACTTTATTAGCAAGGTCAGAATAGTTTTTCTCATATGCACCACAAATGAATTGGTATATCCATCTGCAACGAATTTTGTCTGCCATTCTAATGTTCAGTCACTTTCTCTAGTAAGGGTCTCATAACTTTCCCCATGTTAGATTTTTGTCTGTACTGTCCTGAATAATTTAGTACCATCAGTAAACTTTATCATCTCAGCAGTTGCTTCTTTCTACACATCGCTTCTGAATATATGCAAACCACAAGGAAAGACACAAACTTTCATGCAGAACTCAACCTGCAAATTTCATTCATTACAAAACCCAACCGTTCACTCTGCTTCATATTTTAATTAATTGTAGAGCTATGTGAAACCTTCTATTTTGTATTATTTTAGCTTTCTATCCTGTACAAGCTTTGCTGAAGTGCTTTTTTTTAAAGTTTATGAAGTCCATGTGACACATAAAGCAAATAGGTTTTGCTGTTGCAACTTGTAATTGTCAAGGAAGTGGGAAATTTGGCCAAACTTTGTCAGCTTATAAAAAAATGGTGTAACAAAGTTTTTTGGTTGTCAAATCTTTTGTATGGTCTGGCATTCAGAAATCCCCTGATAATTAGATCCTGGAAAAGAGATAGAAGCACCTAATCTAATGGAGACAAGAAGAAAATTTGCCAAAAGCATAATCTCTTGAGGCTGTATAATGAGAATAGGGAGGTTCTGGGAAGGTCATCAAAGTCAATAATGAGTTAACATTGAAAGAGTTGCTTCAAGAATGCTGCAAAGGTCACAACAAATTATTCTCAGACAGCAAAAAAGTAAATTTGAGAGCTGGCAAAATACTTTCAGTAGAGCAAGCAAAGATGAGAATTATACTGTTGAAAAACAAAAAAGGTAAAAAATAACACCTGGGAATGCAGTAAAGGAAGTTGTTAAGTACAGTAGAAGGACAGGGACTTGGCATTAAAAGAGAGAGTGCAGTGGGTTGAAGAAAATAGGCAACTAAGAAATTTATTAGGGAATAAGTGACTAAATGTGAAGGCAATCAGCTCTGCAACAAGTAAGGTAATTAAACATTAAGCAAGCAAGAGTGGTAATTTAAAGTATTTGAAATCAATTACACAATTAAACAGTTGATAATGAGGCAATTTAGGGAAAATAGAACTAGGGACTACAGAAATAGCTGGTTCTAATCAGACAGTTACATTGGAATCCAAGAGGAGCAGGGCGCTTACCAGGTAATGGTCTCTAAAGGAGAATAGGGAATTAAGTCAATACACTGGGGCTATGCTCTCAGTGCTGCACAACCCTATAAAGGGTGAGACCCAGAAGAGGGCAGTGGTGCTCCATAAAGACCATAAAATGATGGTGGCCAAGGGTTTTAGTGGCTCTGGTCCGATGCCCTTCCTAAACAAGAATTTCCTACAGAAGACTGGAGGCAGGAACAAGGTGCAGCAGAGTCATGTTTAAGCTTGGGTCTCATGGAGGTCTAAGGCTCTCCTCCAGCCCAGAAGCCAAAACATTTAAGCTTTCTATCCTTTGATATATCTTAATTTCTGAGGGGTGGCACTTGGAAATGTGGTGAGCATTGGGCTTCCATATCACAGTAGTGTTTATCTCATTTCTCCTGGTGCTTGTCTAAAGAGACTTGATACAAAATGACTCGCAGTGCTTGGCCTTCATGGGAGAAATGGTTCACTGAGATTCCTGGGGTCCCATTATAAGTTATAGCAGCTGTAATTTCAGCCACTTTATGGAGCAGTCCATTTGTGTCTGCTCCAGTTCCTAATGCTACCAGCCAGTTTGTAAAATGATCCTAATCTATTACATTTAAGTCATTTGAGTCATCTTTTTGAAGATTGTTGAGTGCGGAGATACCCATAAGGAAACAATGTAAGTTTTCCATATACCGCATATGTTATATGTCTGGTGAAATGTAGTGCACAGATTTTAAAAAGTGACAGTATTAAAAAACTGACAACTTTTCATGACCTTTTGTATTATAATGTATTTTAAACATATGGTAGGATTCTGTTCTCCTCATGGATGTGTCAGATACAGTATGAATATTTCATGAATTGTCTATGCATGTGAAAAAAAATTACAATAAACAAGACATTCAAGAAAACAAATTAGACTTTTACATTTAAAGTGGGAAAATAGCTACTGGTTAAGTATATTATATTGAATATTTATAGAGAAACAGTGGCTATTTATTGTGTAGCAGTGAAAATCAAGAGGAAAACAGTAAAACCAAAATTATGGTGTATATTCCTTACTTTTTCCTCTAGTTTTAAACTACAAGCTCTTTAAATCTTGACTTATGTATCTTGATCTTCACACCTGTCAGTTATCATACTCAATGAAATGTAAGATTAATTACAATTAGATGTTCCTTATACCTCAAAGTATTTTATGCATATCCTAGGGGATTCCTTCTACTAGATCTACAGAAACAAAAAAATTAGAATATATTCTCTAGTCAGTGTTGTCATACAGAATCTATTTCCTACACTTGGCACTTCCAACTACATATTAGTCAATGCCCAACAATTTTTAGTTAGGCTGCTTATACTGAAAAGAGAGAAGCAGAATGCAGATTTCTACACTAAGGAGTACTGATGTTTAAGGTCAAATTTCCTTCAGATTAATATGCAGAAAATTTGACTGAGTTTTTGGAGGAAGTGTTACTGCAGAATTTATGATTTAGAAAACAGCCATAAGAGAATTAAGATCTCAGTGTTTTTTCATGTTTCTTTCGAAGCTATTTTTCTCAGGTTCTCTAAAGTGCAATTTTGATATACTCCTTGACTTGTTTTATGAATCTAGAGAATAGAAAATATCTGATTTTTTTAATTGAAAAGTGTAACTTTTTTTTTGACAGCCATAAGTATTTTGAGATTCATGTAACAATGACAATTTGTAATGCATTTGAATGACAAGGTTTGTGGGGGTGAGATGGGGGCTACAGGGGGGGTTTCTGTGAGAAGCTGCCAGAAACTTTCCCCATGTTTGAGGGAGCCAATGCCAGAGGGTTCAAAACTGGTCCACCACTGGCCAAAGCTGAGCCCATCAGCAACAGAGATAGAACCTCTGGACAACATAAGGGAGGAAAAAAGCCCAAATTACAACACAGCAGTTACAACCAGAGAGAAGAGAGAATATGTAGAAGAAACACCCCTGCAGACCCAGGTCAGTGCAGATGGAGGGTGAGGAGGTGCTACAGGAGCCAAAGCAGAGATTCTCCTGCGGGTGGTGAAGGTTAGAGGGGGGTAATATATAGTACAGGAGAGAACAAGTGACCAATCAGGGTAAGAGAAGGCTGATGTGGGATGTATTTGTTTGGTTCAAGTAACATCAAAAGTCCAGTTGGATTCAGTCAACAGAAAGTCATCTGTGCCAGGGAAAATCTAAACTCAGCAGGATGAGGGTGAGAGTCACCTGATCCCGCTGGGATGTTAACCCTCTTGCGGAGGACTGGAGTCGATGACTTCCAGAATTTCCTCAACCCCAGTACATCCTGTGGTTCTAGGGCTCTGTGAGGTAACAGACCAATGCAAAAATTTTTATCTCTGTAATTTCTCTCCCTCAGTGTCTGAACGCATGTGGATGGGAACATAGACAGACCAATGCAGTCTTACAGACAGCAAGATACAAATTGCTGTAAGCATGGTGTTCATATTGGATGGGATTTTCTCTAAAGATAATAATAAAAAAGTGTCAAAACAATTGAGTAATTTCAAACTTTAATAATGCATTAATTGTTGATAATGAAAAAAAATTATTCTTTTTAGTCCAAGAGGTGTAGTTATTGATTCCAGAGGGATTCTTTGCAAGTTTCTTAACACTTAGAATACTTAATGCACAAATCACACTTGACAACCCATGTTTGGCTATAAAATGGCCAAAAAACCCTGTAAAACCTAGTGGTAATTTCTCAGTGTTTACAAAAAATGAAAATTTGAACACATTATGTTTTTATGTTTATTCTTCTACCTCTAGTGCCTGTAGCTTGTGTGCATTTTCAGGAAGCACCTGCCATGTTTGGAAGTTCTAACATAGAAGACATAAATTATAATCCTTGAAAACTTCTACTTTTTAAAAAGCATTTTACTTTGTTTAACTCCTGTAGTACAGATATATGTTACCTTTTATCTTGCCAGTTCAAGCAGCAAGATGACCTCTGCTGCTAATTAGATGTAAATCACATTGATAATTCTTTTGGAATTTATTTTCCACTTGTAATTGCAATGTAACTTCTTCATGCTCTTCAGACTTTCACTTCAGGGTCTGTGTTATGGCAGTCTTTCATTTTCACAAGTTTAATCAGTTTTCTATTATTATTTTAATTACTGTAATACAATAAGAATGTGCCAGAGACTACAGATGTATTTTGCTAATCAGAGCAAGTTTTTTAATAATGTTTTTAAATGACTAGCTGCATTTGAATTTATCACAAGATGTGGTTTTAGAAGAGAATGTCTGCAAAATCTGGCTATTTCAATTATGCAAATTTTCCAACTCTATAGTATTCAAGGCTTTATCTTGAATATTTTTTTTGTAATTTTTTAATTTGTGGGATATAAACCAAGCAGCGTTAATGAAATACATTGATATATGCAGTAACTATAGGACCTTATAAAACTGGAAGAGTTCATAGAGAGCTTGTAGAGCACGTCTGAGAAGTACTTGGAAATCACAGTCTGAAAGAATAGATTAAAAAAAAAATCTCCAAGGTAGTCACAAAACTCCTAATAAAGCTGATGATGTAAACACTTGGATAGTGCAGCTGTGGAAAGAAAGACAAAGATAAATGCCCTGACTAAAGACTGCTGGTTTTCTTACCCAGAGAGAATCATAGGGACTGGGAAGCCACAGAAATGTGTCACAGGTAAAACTGCAGGAGCACATCACTTCAGTTGGTGAGACCCTCCCTGATTCAGCAGAGAGGAGTGAAGAGGTTCTGTTTAAGACAGTCAGTTTTCTTCCTAGTTGCTGGCACAGAGCTGTGGTTTGGATTTAGGATGAGAATGGTGCTGATATCACACTGATGTTTTGGCTGTTGCTGAGCAGAGCTTACTATAGGTCAAGGACATTTCAACTTCTCATGGTTGCTCTGCAGGGGTTTTTCTCTCAGCTTATTCCCTTCCAGAACCAGGTATTTAGAATGCCATCAATGCAGAGGAGGTTACCTGAGGGAAGCTAAATTTAAGCTCTGTAAAGAGAAAAGCAGGAAATATTAAAAAAAAAAAAATCCTTCCCAATGGCTACATTTTTTCTAAAGTAATCCTTAAGTAATTTCAACAGAATAATGTTTAAAATAATTAAGAAAAACCAGCATATATGCAAATTTTTTTCAATGACTTTCATAGGATACACACTTGGCAAGGAATTGAAAGCACTATTCAGAGGAGTAGCTCAGAAAAATCCTCCCTTATTCTACTTAAACACCTGAGAAATTTGTCTTCCTTGATCTATACATCTAAATGCTCATCCCATCCTGTGTTCAGTCAGGCCATATCCCAGTACCTAATTCGGTGCAGCAGCCCAGCCCTCTGTGTGAATTCAGAGTAACCTTTGGGAGATCCACGCACACCCTGCAGAGCAGGAGCAAGCACAGTAACTTTTCAATTTCCTCAGTAATATCTTGACTTCCTTTAGACCTGGGTAATATCTCAAACTTCCTTTGGACTATTCAGTGTAAACTCACAAGTTCATTGTTACCCCTTTCTTAATTAAGGGTTACCATTGTGAGGGAATTACCTCATGTTATGAACACCCCTTTTTAATCTCTTCTCAGAGTGTGCATGGGACTGAAGCTGTGTAATCCTTTGGCTGGAACTTTGAAAAGTGTTTTTGGCTCACTTTATTGTAAATCCATTAAATACAAGGAATAAACATAACACTAAAATATAAGTTACTAAGGCAAATTTCAACTTTGTGTGTGCAGTGCATATCCATTAGATTGTTCCATCTAAGAATATAGAAATATGAATAGCTTAGGCATGGAAACATGGGAAAGATGGGGAAAGTAGAATTTTGCCCATTGGGCAGCCAGAAGGGAAAGGATTAATCCAGCCATGTAATCTAACTGTAGATTGACAAGCACTGCTCTATTTTGTGTTTCTGTGCTTGGACTGCCCTGGACATAGGTAATGCTTCTGAAGGGTTATAATTAGCACACAAAGGTCTTCAAAGACTTTCCTCAGTGAGATAAGGTTGGACTGAAGATTAAATTAAAACAGAGCTCCACATCTGAGGAGCTTCAGGCATTTCTATAATTTCTATATTTATATAACTAAAGAATCTGGTCAGAACAAATGAAATACAACCGTTATTATGTTGTTTTCTTCAAGCAACGTGTTTATCCCTTCTTTTAAATAAAGCCAAAAGGACACTAGTTTTCTTGGGATATTTTGCCAATATTAATATTTTTGATTATGCTAAAATTCAACAGGTTGTGTGCAAGTTACTTATCCTTACAAGTAGTAGGGACATTTTCTGTTTCTTGCTTCATTTATCATGAAATAAGTATTCATGCTTTGTCTAATATCCTTTATCAGAAAACATCCTGAAAATGTTTTTATCTTGTTTCAATTTTTGCATCATTTTAGAACATTTGAAGAGTAAATTATTCCTTTATGAATCAAAAGTATCCTACTGTCTTCAAAAATTATTAGACAGTTAGAGCATACAAGAGCAGTCAGTGATCAGTGAAGTGCAGTCCCTGAAAGCAAAGACAGCATCGAACCACTGCGGTGGAACTTTGTACCTCAGGAGAATGATTGAAGATCTTGGCAGGTGTCATTTACTGTGTCACTCACCTTGAAGTTTCCCTGGCCAGACATGTGGTTACTTTACTAGCAGATTTCAGACTGCCAGGGTAGAAAAATGTTCAGTCTCTCCAGCTCACTCAGCGCATACATCCAAATTTATATTTGCCCCCATGGGTGAAAGTCAGTGCTATTATCCATCTGTCCTGTATTTTCTCCTTGACCTCTTCATGCTCACTTCCTGCTCCAATGGGATAGTTTAACTACCTGTGCAATTTCCTTTTATCAGCCTTAGAAATCTTACATGCACTTTCCAAATTCAGAAAAGCAAGAAACTGGAATCAGATCTACTAGATGATAAAAAATTCTGCAGTTAATGGCATGTTTCACAGGAAACATAAAGGACTTTGCCTTTAAAGTTATATATGCCTTAATTCAAAAAAGTTTATAGTTATATATAATGTGTATAAAAGCAAAATCTGTTGTTACATGGAGCTGTGTTCTTAAAGCAAACTGCCAGTGTTTAGTAAATAAAGCTAACAGAGATGGTACACTGCTCTGTGTTAAATTCACACCAATTATATAAGTTCTTTTACTCACAGAATTACATTGTTCTTTTTTTGAAGAGCACAGCATAAAGACCTATTGCTCATGTGAGACCTGCCCTTATTTCCTTTTGGTGTGCAGGACTTTGGTGAATCTGTTATGATCACCATTTCCTATTGAACTGTCATGACGGACTTGGAGAGATACCATCCAGGATGCAGGTGTTCAGGGTCAGCAAGGGAGAAGGAAGTTCAAAGGCATTCCCTCCCACAATTTCTGATGCTGTGATGCCAGCACACTGTGTCATGGGAAGTCTCTGAAACACCCATGTGAGGATGTACTCACCCAGTGAAACACATATTTCATTGCAGCTGAAAGTAAAGAAAAAAAAAGGATAGTTTTTTTTTCTTGTTTTCTGAAAGAAAGCAACTTGTTCAGATATACTGGGAAAGCATGCTGAATGATAAGAGTCTTATACTTTTTCTTTTATAAGACAGTCAGCCTCATCACCATATCCAGATTTTCTCTCTAAATTGCAATAAAAGTTGTTGTACAGTAAGATTGTCAGCCTGGCTTTTATCTGATTGCATATAATAGCCGGAAAACTCTTGAAACTCCTTACGCCCCTGTTGTTATCAAGAAAGCTAAAATTCTTTAAGATCTCCTGGGGGAAAGAGGGTTGGAATTAATTCTTCCTCCCTCTTCTCCCTGGAGACACACATGGCTTGTGCGGGTTTAATGAAATTTGCTAAGATTTCTGTATGTGTCATTAAGCAGCTCTGTGAAACAATTACCATGTTATGCTGGGTGCTGTACAGCTATCAGTCATGGCCAAACAAGTATGCAGCTTCTCAGTTCACATCAGCAGGTGATCAGTGCAGAGAAGGCCTGCTCTGTGGAGGACTGTTTGGACTGCAGTGTAATACAGATGTAAGGCGTTGTTGGGATGTCAGTTTAAATGGAAGCCATTATGTCATCCAATAACAATCCCTATTGAGGCCGTAGGCACTGGTGTTAATATCAGCACGTGGGTAGGAACTACAGATAGTATGAGAAAACATGAAAAGCAGCACTAGAGCAAAGTAGGTGTAATAAATAACTTTTATGTAAGCAAAATTTAACAGATACTGAGCCCGGAGGGAAGGTGATGCTTACCTTGTATAGTAGGATTTATTAAAAAACAACAAAAAAGAAACAATTTTTACCAAATATTTTATCAAAACATTCCCTTTGCTGTAAAATAGCAAGGAAAAAAAAAATCACATTAAATTTTCAAATGTTATAGAGAGGCAACATCACTTTGCTTTGTTAAAACTGTGGCTAGTGCAGATTTTTAAGGTACTTTTTTGTGTGTGATCAACTGTGTGATCATGCGTTTTATGTTCAATTTCCAAAGCAGCACCTTAATGACCACTGCCCAGGACTGTTGGCTTTCTCTAAATGATCCCTGGAGTAACGTTTCACTTATAAGCATCATTTTAAATGTAGCCTTCTGTAGCACTTTCCTTGTGATCCTCAACCTCTGCAAAGAGGTTATGCTTTAAAAACATGTGGCAAATGCTGGCCACCTGTTAAGAGCTAATGATGCTGAAAGCAAGCCTGTTATGTCAGGACATTTTCTTAGGGAAGGTAATAAAAAAGACAGAAATCCTTCAAGCTAGAGCAGCATTAACTTTAACCCGTTTTGGACTCCGCCCTTATAAAAGCTACTTCAAAGGTAGGCATAATCCTCTTGAAAGAATTGGGAGAGGCTAAAAACTGGGAGGTTTTGGCATAATAATTGCAAATGTGCAATTTTCTGTACAAGTTTTATGCTCCTATCTAGAAGGGAGATTTATTTAATCTCCCTTTTCCTCTAGAGAGTACTGGATAATAAAAAGATCTATAGACAGATTAAGATTAATCTGTTCAGTAACCATGGGTTTGTCTTTCCTGGTACACTTGGCATATAACATTGTCAGCAAAACAGAATAGATAGATTCCAAATCCACTTGAAAATGATACCACTTTGGTGGCAGAGATATCCTTGAATTAGCAGACAGGAGAGACAGATTTACATTTGCAGAACTAAATAAATGGATAAGACATTATAAATAAGGATCAAAATAAAGGTGTAAAATCACTCCCATTTTCCCAGTCTCCCCCTTCAAGATTATACTTTTATAAGATTATCAAGCAGATATTGAAATGAATGGTGTCTGCTTTACCTTTTGTAAAAATTCAGGATGAGATTTTTTTTAATGTATATAAATTTAAATCTGCAATCAGTAGATTTTAAGAGGGAAAAAGAGGTGGGGTTAGGTAGAATTACATATTGCTGGAGAAACTGGAGCCAAAATATTATAAACTTGGCTTCAAAATATATTTTTTCCTTGTCTCCAGATGCCACTAGCAAAATGGATAGTTTTGATCCACAAAGAGAAGAAAGGGTATATTTGTGCCAACATGTGTTTGACATCCTTATTTTTGTTTGGCACCTTGGAGAACATGCACTTCTCATGAGACTCAGAGTTCAAAGTTTGGTGCCACTTCTGTAATTACATACAGATGCATAAGTAGGATTACAGCAGGCAAATGAAGGGCTCTTTTACATAACAAGGTGCATTTGTCTGTGTTTCTTACTAATCAGTCACAGGGATCACCATTGTTTTAAGCACAAGAAGAAATTACAACGTCAAAGAATGTCTTGCCTAGTAACCTTTTGGAAACTATTTTTTTCAGAGTAATCAGCTAAATAACATCCACTTATATAGAGGGTCCTTTTTCTTTCTTGGAGAATTTATGTCTGGATTTAGGTTGTCTCATTCTCTCATTTGTATTCATCCTGAGTAATACTTTCTTCCATGACAGTCCAAGTGACATTAGCTATGTTGTGAGGCCACTTGGATTATGATTGATAAAATTTTCTCCTGAAACTTCATGAATAATTCAGAATATAAACACAAGTATACAGAAAATTCTTGCTTGTATAAAAAAGAAAGCCAGTTCAAAGAATTTTCCTTTCTTCAATGATCTTCGTTTTCATACAGCCCAAAAAAAACCCCCATTTTTATTTTATTAATGTCATATTCAGTTTCAAACAGAGAACAAAGACAACACATATGGCATTAGTATAATCCATAGAAATGCTGCCCTTTGAAGCTCCAAGAGTTCTGCAAGTGCTTTCAATGGAAGTATATGTTCATAACCATAGATACTTGGGTTTGGAAGTAAAGAACAGTAGCATTTAAAAATTACATTCTAAAATTACACCTACTGAAACATAAGTAAAGATGCATTATTATAGCACCAGCAAAGAAGCATTATGATTACTATTTTTAGTAGAAAATGTGACACTTGAGCCTGCAATTGTACCTTGACTGCAGCATTTGTTCATGGTATTGAAATGTTACTCATTAAATTAGAACTCATTAAAAAGTTTTACATTGCAGCACTTTTAAAACTGAACTGGTTAAAAAAATATGGAAAAAGGTTGATCTTTAGAAACAAATTACTTGCTCAACATGTTTATAAACTACTTCAGCTAATGATTTGCTAATATCTACCTTATTTTTCTGCTAACTTCTTTTCTCAACTGAGATTCAAGATGTTTTATATGCATAATTTCAGTGAATTTTATCTATTTTCTGTGGGCAAGAACAGTGAGTCTGGAAAGTTCCTTAGCCTCAACAGAAGAACTCAAATGTTCCTCATTCTCTGGAGCCATCAGTGACAAAGGAAGAGAGGAGGCTGTGTTTTCACGCTCTGCACTGGATTTTATCAAAATTGGCAGGTCCAGCAGAGGGAATACTGAGCCCCATCTGAACAAAAAATCGGGTGGGGAAGTCTTTAACATCAACACATTTTGTCAAAATGTTTTTAACAGGAGTACTATACACACATATATAAAGCAAGTATAGTATATACTACAGCATGCATATATAGCAACAAGCCCTGAATTTTTAACTAAAATAAGTACTGAATGAAAATTAAGTTTTACCTAAGTGTATAGCACTTGACTTTGTCTGCAAGGAGAGAATCCTCCATTAACTGCTGAATTCTTTCATAAGCAGTGTATTACATTTTCCATTGATGTTAGTGGAAATTATTCTGTCTATTATGTTGAAGTGGCAATTTAATAATGTAAAACTCTGTAAGAACATCAGCAATAACTCTGAATGAATGGGAAATTCCTATCTCAGTCCAGCAAATGAATGCTACTTCTGTTAAATATTATTTTAAAATCAAGGGAAGTACTTTAAAAGAACAAGCAATCATCTGATAATAAATTCTAGACAATTGAGAGGCTTCAGAGTCTAAATTTCACTTGAGCAGAATTTTTGGCCATCTAAAATGCAAATACATAAAAGTAACAATGTGATTTCCAAAAATCCTCCTCCAAGTTTCCTATCTATATATGCTTATGTATTATCTGTAAGGTTATTCTTTCCAGTAAGGGGAAAGAATGTAACATCTTCTAAAAGCATTAAACGTCTTCTAAAAGCATATAATTGTCTCCATTTAATGTTTAGAACACTTAGGTTTCTGTCTGATTATCCATGGACCAGGTGTCCAAGTCTAAGTCATTTCTGTGCTCAAAGCCTTAATACCTAACTTACTAGGTAAATCCAGGAATATATTCTGGGCCTTTATACCGGCCTTACAGCAGTTCTAGTTTTATCATGTGCATATGTTAATGACTGAAAATTGCAGTGGAAATCTATAGCCACAGTAACTATTTCAACCACCCTACATAAACATTTCCCCTAAGGTATCTGCCTTGCCTCTTTTTGTGCTGAAATTTTTAAAAACATAACCTTTTTTCCTGCAGTATTCTTTAACTAAGGAATGCACATTTTATTGCAGATGTAGTAAATCAGATCAGTATTCCTGTTGGGAAGTAATATTTCATGGGAACAGTAGCATAGAGACCTATGATAAAGTTCATCATTGTAACTCTTTCTCTCCTTGGTATTCTTTGTTTAACAAAACAGGTGTCATTGGCATTCAGAGCCAACATTCATGCCTGAACAGCTACTTTCTAAACACATTTAAACAAAAGACAAAAGCAGTCATTACTTTGGAGTTACCCTTTTTATTTTATGGATTCATACCTTCTGGGGACAAGAGATAAATGAAGGTAAGATGAAACCTTTAGATGTTGTCTTCATCAGTGTTGACACTCTTCCTTGGGGGCTGACAGCTGCTAATGAATTAATTTTAAACATGACACACATGAAGAACAAAAATGCTGTTTTGGTTTTGCTTCATTATTGTAAAAAGAGTAAGAATAGCAAGTAGCATTGATCATAATGTGAAAGCTAATCTGTACTAATTAGTGATCAAATAAAAACATGAAGAGATAAATAAAAAAAACTCCACATTTTCCCAACAAATGAAATTAAGTTGGCACTTTTGTTTTAATCTGGGCATTCTTCCTGTTCATAAAAAAGTGTTGTAGCTATAATCAAATCAGTGATACAGCCAGAATTTCAAATTTGGTGAACTGATTGACCGGAACTCAGATATCTGATGTATTCCCTTCATTTAACAGTCTCTTCTCCATCACTAAACCTTTGACCTTTTTTTTTTTTTTTTAATATTGATATTGATTACATTTATCTTGACACTACTTTTATATTGAAAATTTTACTTCTGATATAAAGAAAGCATTTATAAAGTTTTTTGCTCTTCAACTGAATTTAAATTCTTTTTGAAAATACCATGGTCCATACCCATAAATATTCAGAATTGTCTCTGACATTTTCTCAGAACCATAATTTCTAATAGAAATTATCTTGGCCTTGTAAATTAGTACAGTTTGTCCCCACAGCTGAGTGCAAATGTTGCCATGAATCTAAGGTCAGACTGTAGCCCACTGACCTCCTCTTATTGGTAACATCTGTATGTTTAAATGTACACTGTTCTTTAGCCAAATGAAGGACACGTGATCACAATATATTCATAAAAAGAATTGCTTCTGGCTTTTGATTGCATTACCACAGAATACCTAATGGCCAGTACCGATTCAAGCCTTGTTTTCAAAACCCTTTTCAGAAGATATGCATAACGTGCAAATACTTCACACAGTGAAAGGACATGGAAATATAAGGGGTTTTTGTCAGCTGAGTACATATAAAGGTGTAAAGTTAATTATTCATGCATTATGAAATGAAAGCATTCACAAAGCTCTTACTATATATGATTCCCATAAAAAGCTGCATGGAGCTTAATAAAGACCACATATATCCAATTTCCTCTGGAAAAGATCCTTGAACATTAGAGGCAAGATTGGAAGGTAGGGTAAGTGTGACCTAAGGAAGAAGTCACATTTTTATCTGCACAAGAAATTGCAGAACACAATGATGCCAAAATTACTGTACTCTCCAAATTACTGTACTCTGGAGAGCAGGGCAGGTCTTGGTAGATCTGTGAGATCTTGTGAGGAGTAACAAGCACAGCCCTGGTTTTCATCACTAATGCTTCAGTGAGTTCATTCAAACCCAGGGAATAATTTATTTAAGGAAAAGACGGACATGCAAATACAATGTAGTATTTGTTTCTGAAGGTGTAATATACTCTGCTAGCGAGTTTGCCTGATATGGGTAAAACATCTCTCAAAATAAAGGTATTTTAAATTTTCTTGTGAAGAAATGTGAGTCAGGTGGATACAGCTGGAACTCAGATCCAGGTAAATACAGAGAGACCTTTGGCTCTTAAAAAACATGCCTGGGTATAAATATGTTTTCATAAAACTAGTGGAGGGAAATGGCATAAGTGTTCTCTGCTTTTCTCGTATTAACCTGTCCATTGGTCAGTCAGAACTCAATTTCATTTACACATTGTTAACTTGAGAACCACATTGTGCAGTTCAGCCCGTAGGTATGTTTAAGTCTTCAAGTCCTAATGGTGATTTAGAGATAAAGGAGGCATAAAGTTGAAATACCATCAATAAAGGAGATGTTAGTATGTTTCAACATAAAAAGAATCATAGTAGGAAACTTAGGCTAAGAGGTGATGAATCCAGAAAATAAGTAGACAGCATAATTTTCCAAAGTTATATTAAAATAACTAAAAATGTGCATATATACTTATATATTGTATAAATACTGGATGTAACTGAGACACTGGCATAGAATAAAATATACTGTAAATTTTCCAGATTGTTTTCCAAAAATATTTTATGTGGAAGCATGAGCCTAGGCTCCTTGATCTTCCCTTTCAGGTGGGATTGAATTTGAAACAGAAAAACAAGATTAAAATTTTCTATGTTAGTTTTCTCCCCATGTCANATATTTTTATACGTAAATTTTTTTTTTTTTTTTTTTTTTTTTGCTATTCTGTGCTTTTTAATTAAATTCAGAAAGAAAAGAATGAGATAAAAACTTGAGAAGAATTAAACTTGCTGACAGAAATTGCTCACAATTTACTTAAATGTCTTTCTTTTTTTCTACAATGTAAATTGTAAATGCACTCAACAAAGAAAAAGAACGTTTTCAGGTTCCCACCCTTTTCTGAAACAAATCTTGTACATGGGTAGCTATTCTGTGGACTTTTTCAAAAAGGGCCCTTCCTCTTTCTGATACTGTCGTTGACAGCAGATCCTGCAACAAATTTGATTCACAAAGATGCCATTTAAACAAGAAAAAAATTCATGGGGATATTTTAATATATATTTCTGGTTTTTGTAGAATGCCATTTCTATGTGCGTATACTGACTTTCACAAGTCTATTTCCTTACTATCAGCTCTGATCTACATCCAGGGTTCAGGCAACTTTTTGCCATCATTGGAAAGGAGTTGCACTTTTTTCTAAGCAGGCACATTTGATGAAAAAAGCTGTGTGCTGTATTTGCACATTTGATAGAGATTATTTTGTGCCCCTTTTTATTGCCAACAGAGATACCAAATAATAGCAGCCATTATTAGAGAGAATGGAACATAAAATAAACTTTTTATTGCTCTAGAAAGAGTGTGATTCTTACCTCTCCATAATGATACATGAGATTTCTGCATGCATTGGCAACAGATACCTTATAAAATATTGACTTTTTCAAACATCAGGCAAGTCTATGTCCTTTTGTGCTTATATCTGCAAGAATGAATCATATAAATTTTTTAAACTAAGCAGTTAGGCAGCATTTAACTGTTTAAAACAGCAGTTCTATTATTTTCAAAACAGCTGTACTCTTGTCATCTGCAGGAAAATTTACTGCTAAAGAGAAGTGTCAGGCGTCACATCTATTGCTGTTGAGCTTCATATAAATGAGATCACACCTTCTGATCCCTTCCTAGCTATAGTGCCAGTGCTTAACACTTTGCCCAGAAGTTGTGACAGGACACAGTATGACTTTACACTCAAACAAGCAATACCATAACCTCTCCTCTCCTGGACAAAACAACATGAAAATGTAGATTGTTCACAGACACAGATGTACTGAGTGAAGGAGAAATGTTACTAAAAAAAAAAGAAAGTAAATGAAATTTTGGCCAGGAGGCACAGAATCTTAGCCCTCCCCTTGCACATTTTGGGATTGAGCCTTTAGTATTGAATAGATATGATGCAGAAAACGTACTCCTAATTTATTGCCTTCAGCATTGATTTATAACATTGACTGAATATTAATGTTGTTTCCTACATTGTGTCCTTCAAAACCTAGAGCATCAAAAGATACAGAGTAAGATCAGTCACAAACAATACCCTTTTGTTTCCCTCTCCCTTTTCACTCTCCAAACCCTACACCTTCATCCACTGCTACTCTCACTCCGCACAGGCTTTCTGCCCTGTGCACTGAGATTCAGATTTTGAAAAATACCTCCCTTTGCTGTTATGTCCAATGTTTTTGGTATTTAAGAGCCCCAAAGTAATATTTTTCAAATAAGAGTCCATTTCACAATGCTTGAAAGATTGCATAGTCTAAAGTACAGAATAATGAAACAGTAGGACATGGGAGGACATTAGTGGCAGTAAACAGAAGGTGGTCTTGGGCCTTTCCCTTTTGCCTTGTGTTTCCTTGCCTTTCCATCCTGTGCTTTGGGACTGTAAGGACCAGTTTAGCTATGAAATCAGGGAGAGGAACATATAATACATAAAACAAGCTGGTGTTCAAAAGTCTTTTCAGAAACTCCTGCAGCTGCTCTGCTGAGTTTAACTTCCATTTAGCTTGTGACTAACACTTCCACAGATTTGCCAGCTGGGAGCAAATTGTTCCACTCTTTGATATTGGAACTTCAGGTACCATAGAGCACCCTGCATGATCCAGGGTGCACAAGAGAAGACACCCCTGTTGGACCCCATTTTACTCTTGCCTCTCTCCCGTTACCACTGACTCAATTAATTTTCTAACTGTACTGTGCAGGCTCAATTTCTGAGTGCTACTCCCTGCATTTTACTTTATCTCTAGGCCCATGCTTTCATTTCATTTTTTAAAGACTTAATAAAAGGCAGAGGCTTACTTTCCACTGAAGAGAAACTGGAGGAGGGAAATGTGTCAGGAAATATCTATGTGGCATCAGTCCTTTCCATGTTATAAATAGCACACATCCTTAGTGAAATAAAGCATTTACGCCCTCAGAAAGAAATCTGATCACTCATGGATTAAAAAGGAGACATCTCCTAAACTTGCCAGAAAGGGGCTGATGAAAAAAATAAAAGTTTTGGGGTGGAGATAGAAGTTCATTCTTAGGTTAGATTCCAAAGGCAATATAAGATTCTGAAAAGTATTTTGCATTTATCTTTCATAGCTGGGACAGTGCTCTTGCTGTCTGTATAAATCCTTAGTTTTGAAGACTGTAATTCCCTCTTCCACACAGATCTTGTCATTAGTTGTTTTTAGCACAGTGACTTGTGTGTTTAATATTGCATTTTTGTGGAGCAATGAGACTCACAGTGATCTTATTTAAATTGAGATTTTTGGTGTGTACAATTCTAGTAAAATCAGTGCCATATGACAGTAAAAGACTTAGATGAAAAACCCTCCTGGGTTTTAATGTCGAAAATGCATCTTCAGTAGTGTTAGCAAATAAGAAATAAGATAGATGGGGAACACTCACTAAAAACAGAGGATCTAATGCTTATAAAGGAATTACAATATAGATTTTAGAACATTTTATGTGGATTTCATGTGAGATCATTTCTGCCATAGAAAGTCAAATTGCAAAAGGCCACACAGCAACTGGCATTCTGTGCCCATGGACATGATAATTTCTGCGAAACTGCTTAATCTTTTCTGACTTTCAAATCTTGTGTGATTTTCTCTCCTTTATTGCTAGTAAGAGAAAGTGTATGTACATTAGAGATCAGTTTTGGTACAGTTATCAAGATTAAACTCTTATTTTAATTGGACAATTTCTTGGGTGAGTGGTCAAGACAAGTTCAGGTCATTTTGCAATGTCATTTTTGACTTCATCTGTGATCTTGGGCCTTTGTGCTGCTGTGGGATAGCAGGAGATGCTGCTGACAATACTGATATTTTGTGCTTCACCATCACATCTATCAGCACTCAGACCTATTGGACTTGCAGACCTTTCCCACACTGAATGGAGGAACAGCTCAATCCTCAATTCCTAAAGAGGAATGAGATCTCTCACATATATTTACCAAGTGGATATAATATGTAATTAAAGATCATGCAAAAAAGGGCTACTGCGAAAACTCTAACACAGCGTTATCTAATGCTTTCTATGGCATAAATTTGTGTAAATCTGAGTTAATCCTCCTACAGTCCCATTAAAGTCAAAGAAGAGATACACAACAGACAGAACTTGGTTTCTCTGGTCTGATCTACACATTTATCTTGGGATTGGATGAGCTGCTCTTTGGAGTCAGTCTTTTATCTGCACTGACTGTGAAAGGGACTTAGGATCCCTAGGCTCACACACTTCAGCGTTTAATTTTTAGATACCTAAGACATAACACATGAGTTTCTTCCATTATCTCCACTTCTGGCATAAAACTGTTGGGTTTTATTGCTTCATCATCATTCTTTGAATATTTGTCATTTTTACATTGTTATTATAACCCTTTTTTTTCACTAACATATGGAATTCTCCAGTAATGACCTGAATTTACAGGGAGACATGCTAGAAAATGCAATTTGCTGCAATATTTCAGTGGAATATTTTCATTATAAAATTCATGTTTAACAGCTATTACTCAATACTTTCATTGCTAATTTCAGTAGTCAGCAAAGGTTTTCTGTGCTCAAATCAAACCTGAAACACTCTCTTGACCTGTTTGTCATTGGAATCCAAGCGAAATTACAGACCACCAATTAAAAATCATTTAAGTGCACTGGTTTATTTTGCTTTGTGGGGTTTTTTTTTGGTGTGTTTTTGCACAGTCACAGTCTTTAACACATGTGGTTTTGTAATTGCAATATGCTGGGAAAGTTCAGAGTGCTCATTGGCCTTTTAGCTCCTACTTCCACCTGTGTTCTCATACATTCAGTGTTAATAACTTGGGTGTGAGTCACACCAAATAGCTGCCTGGAAGCTTGCACTTGTATTTTCTTTGAATTTGCACCACGTCAAATCTTTTCTTCAGTTGCTAAGACCCAACAATAAAATATTACTAGAAGTGAAGAACTACCAGAAAATCTCCTCTCAGACTGATTTTTACTCTTTGACTGTATTTTTCTTCTTAATTTAAATGATACAGTCCTTAAAACAGAATCCTATGAGGTGTTTGTGTCCTGGCTAGCATGTTGAAGGCCTGTGTTTAATAAGGGACTTTAAGTTTAGATTAACAGCAATAAAAAATTGTAAGCTCTTCCCATATTTAATATATTATCTTTGATTAACCGAAGAATAATTATTTATCTAGTTTTGAAGACAGAAATAGAAAAGTGCCAGTGAGTCATAGATCAGTATATGTACCTGGGATGCATGAGACCAGAATGTAGCTTTATCCTTCAAATCAGAGAAGGGTTTTGTGTGCTTCCACAGCATATACTGGATAGATTTTATTTCTTTCTCTAATTAGATATGAGACAGAAACATTCTTGCATATGCTTCTTTTCATCTGATTGTCAGTACCAACTGTATTCATAAAATGCAATTTAATCTGTGCCCAGATTTCTGCCTGGTTTTCTTCCTTATTAATGTGAAATAATGCACTTCTATGAAAATTGAATGCTATTTTGTTTCAATATTCCAAAACATGTGACTCCTAAAGACCAAACACAGAGATTGTATAAACACTGTTTTAAAACATTACGACATGTATTGGATAAAACATGTATATATAGCATTTTATCCCTCAGTAGGTAAAATCTGTGGAAAATCAGTTTATCTGACCCACTTCCTTTTAACCCAGTTTACCCTAGATCTTAACAAAGGCATTCACACTACACATGGACTGACTATTTTCTTAGTCCCTAGGTATTTTGTAGTAAAATTCAGTTTTCCATCAGCAAGCTGTTAGAATGTCCACCTGCTCTTCTGTGGTCCTGTAAAAGTTGCCTTGACTGAAGACTTTATTCCTAACAAGCTCTCTTCCACCTGCTTGGTTTTAACCCTCTATCCTGAACACAGTTGGTATAGCAGTGTCATGCTATTCAATAAAACTGCTTTTCAAGGCATTTTTAGTGCAAAACTAATTATTGGTTCAATTTTTTTTTTTCACAGTTTTACCTGTGTCGTGATTACTATCACTGGTACTGGTTTGATTATATTAGATATTACTGCACTTTTTCTAAAAGAATTAATGAAGCCTTGCAGGAACCAAATCAACTCAAACTTTGCAAAAGGATGTAAAGAAGGTACCTGTACACTGAAGCACAGAAATGCTTTAAATGCCATGAGTCACACTGTCATAACTGCTCTTGGTTATTGAAATTACTCTGTACATGTTCTGTAGTTGTTGATTTTCTGTAGCATTGCAATACCTTAAAAAAAAAATCTGTGAAGATATGTTAAAATGAAAAACCTTTAATCCAAATTATAGTTTAAAAAAGCCAAATTTAGAAGTTACAGCAATATTAGGTATTAATACTAAATCCTCATGCAGGAATAGGACACTAAAGAAAATTTAGACCTTATGACCTACAGAAACATGCATAATGCATCCAGATTTTATCAGTTTTTATGTCTTATTCTGTGAGCATACTTCATCCAAAGGCAAAAAGTGTTTGCAAAATCCTGAAAGGCTTTTGCCCCATAATTGTGGCTTCTCTTTCTTCCTTCCACCTTTGACAATGCCATCAAAAAACAAAAAAAACCCAATTAATTATATACAAGGAAAACTTCTACAACAATCTACCATCAATGTGTAGTTTTAGATGTGCGTCATATTTGTAAATCACTTAACTTTCATTGATAAATATGATTTAAGAAACCAAAGCAGGGAAAATAAGTCTAGTTCAAATCTTCAAAGTATTTCATCCCTCCTTTCCCAGTGAACTATAGTCTTCATTAGCTCAGATCAGTTCAGTTTTGTTTGAGCCTGTTAAAATGTGGAAACTGAAATTCTAATCTTAATTCAGCTCCAAAAACGGAGGATAAATTACAGTCTTATCTAAAAAGCAGCAACAGAAAGGCAATTAAGAGAGAGAGACTCTTAATTAATTGTGAGGGAGACTGTACTACTTAGTGAAAAAAGTACTGGACCTGACTTAGGGAGTTCCTATTCCCAGCCTTGGCATTAGAGTGAGTGAAATGCCTACAGACTTTTTAACTCTTAAATTAAAAATTCTTTTTCACCTGACAATTTTAGTTTTGTCATTTTGATTTGCCTAAATCATTTGTCACAATTTAGAAACAGAAGCCAAAGAAACACCTGCATCATAGGCACTCATTGCTCTCTACTAAGTTACTGTTACCTCCAGCGTATTCCAGTTTAGTTGTTCATGGTGGATTTTAATGATGACAATGGTGTCTGGCCTTCTAGATGATTAATGGAGAAATATTATTGATATTCTCATTCTGCTCAGTTTTTGACATCTCCCTTCCTTTAATAAACAACTTATCCCTGCGAGGAGCTCGTGAGTGGTCAGATCTGCTCTGCTCTGCACACTAACTGTGTAATGGATACACTTTCCTCTAACCTGTCAGCACACAGAACTCAAACTTGATTCAAATCTGCCTCATTCTTCAGTAAGGCAGGAGTAGCTCTTTTGAAGTCACTGAAATTCTTCTGGTTTCATGTACGGGAAAATGAGACAAGAATAAGGCCTTTTGTCTTTTTCCAGGGCAGCCATGCTGCTTAATAAATCATTATATCAGCAGTTGTTTTTCACTGGGGAACAGCACAATTGATGCCACTGTCTAGAAATCCACAGAGGCTATTGATCAGACCAGCTTGTTAGCATTGCGGTAAACCTATGGCACAGGATGGGAACAAACAGAATCGGAAGAAATGAGAATATAATCACACAGTCATTTGCAAAGTGCATTTTAAAATGTTTCAAATAAAATTGAATTACTACTTCTGTTTGTATTTTATACGCTGTTCTTGTAAATATATCTCTTTACTCACAGAGGGCAGCACAGCCAAAATTAACATTTCTGCTTACAAAGCAGGAGACCCTGTAAACATTTTATTCTCTTTACTAATTGCGAAGACTAACAATTTATACCTGAATGATCAAGCACATACTATGCAATTAAAAATTAGAGACACATGTATAATGAGACTGTCATCCTCGAGAAACAGCAGCTAGGGGAAATTCCTGACCTGAGAAGAGTAAAGTTTTCTAATTTAGACATATTTTCCCAGGCTTTTCATTTGGAATTCATCTGAACTGGTTTGTAATAAAGCTTATAAATAAAAGTTAAACAGAGCATGTAATTTCTCTTGAATGCCATCTATCCACCAGTATATCTTGAAGACTAGAGACTATGAAGATTTTCTTTTACATTTCTAAGAACAGTATACAAATAATTGCTAGTATACAGTGAAATGTAAAAGATAAGCTGGTCTGTCACTGATCAACAATATTATAGGAGAAGTTTTGACTATTAAAAAATTCAGTGTGCGTAACATATATACCTAGCAAAACCAGAGTAGGTCATAAAGCATTTAGTAGTAGTAGTGTGTTTAGAAGAGAGCTGTGACTTTTTGATGACATGGTTCTGTTGGAAAGAGCTGACACGGCAGCAATGAAAATGAAAATAAGCAAAAGAGGGCTCCTTTAACTGCATGGAAAAAAGCATATATATTCTTTCTATAGTCCAACTTTTAAACCACTTCCCTTGAAAGGGTGTCCTGTCTGCCCAAGGGAGATGTGAATGTAACTCTCTGTCCCACATATGTTATTCAGCTGTCAACCTTCTGCTACTTTGCAGGAAACTAGAATTTTGATTCATTCTGCCCCATCCCAATCTTTTTTTTCCTTTTAATTATTTTTGTTTTAAATGTAAGTGGACATGACAATTATACTTTTAAAAATAAGACTTAAAATTCATTTCTCAGCTAACAATAGAACATGAAGCAGAAAATAGCTACCAATACATGAAATTTATGGTTAGGAAATCACTGTTTTCACTTCTGCAATAGAGCAGGGGCTTGTAGGTCTGGAGGAAAAGAATGCTCATTAGTCAGACATTATTACTGAGCATCCTAGAGAAGAGATTTACTCATTTTTCAAAAACTGTTATTCTGAAAACAAGCCAGAAGATAGTCCTTGCTTGATCCTCTCTATTATGGAGCTGTCTGACAATTTATGAAGCAACACCTGTGCTGATAACTCGCTGTCCTCCCACTTCCTTCCTCCATTTGCCTATTTGCTCACCTGTTACTTGGTGTCTATCCCCATTTAGAGATCTCAGAGACTGCAGTTTATTTTTGTTCACTTTAATGAAAAACTATGGTTTGTTCATTTTAATGAAACTCTTAATAGGAGACTTTTAAACAGGATTTAGGAGGGCTATTTCAAGAAATACTATGTATCTATTTCTTCTGCAGCAGAAATAAATGCTATAATTAGGGATAAAAATTCAGAAAAAAAATAGTAAAATAAATTGTTTAGTAAAAAATGAAGGAATGGATAGTAATCATAACTCTAGTTTTCCTGGTATTTTGATATATAGTACACCTGCAAGCAAGAAAGCCAAAGGAAATAATGGCAATTACTGGCAAAAACTTTCTTGGGTGCTACAAGGAAAATAGAATTTATATTCACTCTCTCTGTGAAATCACTGCCCAGACCAGTGTGTTGTATGAACAAATAGTTCTCTGTATCCTCACTAAGTTTTAGTGCATTCTGACAGTTCATGTTCCTGATTGTAATGGAGCTGAATAGCTTTTTGCAGCTGTTTGTTCAGCAGACCCCAAAGCTCTCCTCCTACAGTCATTACTAATTCAAACAAGCCACACTCAAAACCAATTACATGTCTGCACCTTGGAACAACACAGACCTAATTGTAGACCTACTTGCCTTCTAGGCTGAGAGAAAGAAAAATCTAAAACACGTCAATATGGAATATCCCTGCTCCATATGAAACCCTGGGCTGTTTTTACTGTGTATCCCAGAGGTTGCACCAAGTGGATATGGAATTCTTAATGGAAGAAAGAAGTGGAGCAGGTGATTTGGAATTACAAGTGTTTGGAGCTGCCTCACATCCAGCTGCACTGGGAAAGTGCTCTGTGTGTGCTCCCCAGAGATGCTGAACACACAAAAATACTTGGTCTTCTTATGGATCAGCGGTGAGACTCCTCACAAAATAATTAATGGCCAAGGTCTCCATTTCTGACAGCTCACATTAAAATTGCAGGCAGCTGGCACAGCTGGCATGTCTGGGCAGAGGGGATAAAATAGATATGGCCTGCCAGAAGAGTGGTAAAAGGATATAGCACTGGAAAGGTGTTTGTACAATAAAGATAGTAAAAAAATATAGCTGTAAATAAAACCCACTAATAAATCTAACTCTAAAAGATATTTTTGTGTTAAATTTCATAGAAGAGTGAACTGTAGGAAAGAAAATAATGTGAATACACTAAGTAGCAACATTGTGTGATATGCACGTAACTTATGTCTTCATTCAACTTCTGTTATGTAGAAAAAAATAAAATGTGTGACCATATTGTTTGTTCTTTTTCATGTTCTAATAAGAATGAAAGCATAATGATGTAGTCAGAATTGAATTACTTGCTTGCCCAATAGTTACACAGGTGACCATCATGGTCAGTGACAACAGTTCTTCAGGTTTATAAATTTACTTTCATTTTGATAGAAGTTGTAAAGAACATACATTATTACAAGCCAGAAGGTCTCTGAATTTGGGCCTTTTGGAAGACAGAATTTTATTCTTTTCACTTTTCTTCTATCTCTGGTTTGGTTTTTCACTTTATCACAAACTCTATGGCAGCATTTTACCTCTTGATTTTTTTTACCTGAATTTCATTTTGTCCCAGTTACTGATAGTGTTTGGTGAAGCTTTACAGAAAGATTTCAGGGTATTCCAAAAATGTTTTTATTGGCCTAAAAGTGTGCTTTTGTTATACCCCTACTGGCCATAAAAAATCTGTGCAACTATCCTGAGGTTTTCCATCCTGGATTTTTACATGAGACAGTTTTAAGGGTAATACAGAGGTGATGCTTGCAAAAAGGATATGTGCTGTTTATAGAGTGAGAGGAGTCAAACACAACTCACAACACTTGTGCATGGACAGGAGTGACAAAAGTGCAGACTGGGATAGCTACAGAAGGGTGGTAATTAGAGCAGTTGCCTCCACAGCCAACTGCAAATGTAAGTTTGCAAATGACCAAAGGATGAACTCTCTTTAGAAATGTAGAGAAATATTTCACCATCATTTGCTGCTGGTTTGGAGACAATGCTACCAAGATAGATAAACTTGTCAAGCATGTTAAGTTCCTTTGATCTTGTGCCATGGCATAAATGTACAGCTTAGTGATTAACTCTTTCTTCTTATTAGTCATTTTATTACCTTTTCTTCCTTTCATATCCTGCTTTGTATGCTTTCTCTCAAAATTTATTGAAAGTGGGCTCACTGAAACAGTGTTCCATTCCTCAACTGTTCAAAGATTTAGATTCTAAATTTGGACTAGAGGAAAATCACTGGAGAAAGGACATTTGTCCTACAACAAAAAATAAAAAACTAGAAGAGGATTGGTCCTCTAAGAGTTGTTGTTTCTTCATAACCTCTTTGCAGTTCCTTTCAGAATGTTTTTCTGATGTACCACATTAAAATTGAGTTCAGCTTGATATCTCAGTTGTGGATCAATTTTTACCCAGTTTACTGATCAAGCCCCTCATAATAATTCATTTTCTACAAAAGCTACAGAAGCTTTGTAGTCAATAGGATGAAGTATTAGAAAAAGCTCTGTAAATTAGCTTTATTTCTTTTGCCTGCATAATAACACTTTTATTTTCTGTTTAAGGGAAAAGGAAAGTGAACTGGTTTACCAACATTTCTGGTTTATACAAGAGCACTGGTGCCTGTTTATATTTCTCACAAAATATCTGCTAACTTGCAGATTACTTGACATACGTGGTTATTCACATTCAATTTTCCAAACCAGATTTAGTTCAAGCTAACACAGAAAGCGGAAACTCAACTGTTCATGTCAGCTTTTTCTTCAGCAATGGTCTAGACAGTTAAAGGGAATAAAAGTTGTTCCAAATTTGTATCTGTTGGTATGTGAAACAAAATGATACTAAGAGATGATATGGAATTCAGAACTGATGCAAAAATATAAAATATATCTTAGAATAAGTTAAATCCCTTTATCTAAAGAATGAGATTTACATTTATATACAAAGATTGGATAAGAAGATATACTAACTCATTATGGGGTTTCATTTGGATTGTGATTTAACAGTGCAAGGAAGTTCAGTTTCAATTCTGGCCTGTTTTTATAAGAACTTTGAGAGAGTTTGCTGATATTAAATATGCCAGTCTTGCCAGTATATGTATATATAATAAACCTGATTGTACTGAAAATAAGTCTTCAACTGTGTTGATTGATTCATGATTTTTGAATATTCTGTAAACAGTGAATTTTCTCTTACCAGGTCTGATCTTGAAACTGTTGTAAATCAATATTTTATAGACAGTAACAATCTTTAATCATTCAGAGTGCAAGGAGAGCAACTATTATATCGCTACAGAAAATAATAAAACCTACTTTCCCTAAATTTTTGTAGTTACATTTTCTTCTATGAAGTAGCTGATTTGCCAGGCTATTTAATTGTTTTTTCACTGACAAAAAATGTGAGGTTGAATTTTTTAAAATTTAGAACTATGAAAGAATTTTATCTGATTAATTAAATCAAATTAAATGCAATTCAAAAGAATATATTATGTTTGTTTAATTTAATTTTTTTAAATTAGCAACTTAAACTTGGTGACCACCTACATTTTTAAAGTTTAGCCAGCATCCTAATAGGTGTGTGTTTCTTTCAATAGCTTCTGAAGTCATCTGTATGGCAAATAGCATCAACATCTGGAAAATGACAGAACAATATGCTAACTTCTCCTAGCAGTAAGAAAACGGAGCATATTTAAGAGGTGATAAAGTGGGGAAAAGAAACCAGAGTAGAAGGAAGAAAGGGCAAAATGTGGATAAAAGAATATGAGAATACGGACTGATTTGGAGATAAATTTCATCATATATTTCAGTTTGTTCTTTGGATTGCATGCAGTAATTTTTTTAATAGGTTTGTACTAGAGAAAGGCTCATTTTGGTATGTCTCATTAAAAAAGTCCCATCTTTGTGGTGGCCAGTTTGTAACATAATTTGAAGAATCAGAAAACTTTGTTTTTCAGAGTGCTCAATTCCCAATTAAAATAAAAAGAAACAAGACATTTCAGCCTAAAAGAAGGGTCCAGGATCCTGGAGACAAGTCCCAGAAACCTGAAATCCACATCCTTCTATTTCAAAAAGCTATATCACAAAACTTTAAATGGATTAGTCACAAATTAACATATTTATAACCAAGGAGGGGACTTTCTTCAGCCTTACTCCTTTTGGAAGGATAGGTATTTTGTCCCGTTCTCTCCTTGCTTGTGTACCACAATTGTTAACAGTCATCTGTTGAGTATTCAGTGCAAGAATAAACCAATATTATCACTTCCTTTTGTGTGATCGTGAACTACTATCACATTATGGACATGCTAACTTCATGCATTAATGTTTTGCCACCTTACTCTGCACAGCAAAGGCAAAGCAGTTTTTGGGGCAAGGGTGAAATGAGGGGCAAGAGGAGATAATTAATAAAATCTTTCTTATAAAGGCAGAAAGGGGACCTTTATTTTGGCTTTTGAAGAAAAGTATTTCTGTGGGCATATGTAAAGGGTAGAGCTACATTAACAATGGTGTCCCAGTTCTACTTCATAATAGTAATAGAAATGGGCTTCATGACATTAAAATACATGAAAGTTTACATTTAAATGCATGTGTGTGTGTCTATATACTGATAAGTCTACACAAGAGTGTGCTGTGTATCCTTGTTCCCCCATCCTGTTCACTGAGCTATCTTCAACCCTTTCACCACAATTGCATGCATCCCATTTTCAGACATATAAAACAGGAGAACACACTTGGGGGAAAGAGGAATTTCGTCAGACTCCCCTAATGTTTCACAGATTGGATTTCTGTGGCTTTTTCCTAACTTCCTTTTCTGGGAAACAAGGTACCAAGTAAATGGGATGTTTTAACTCTGCATTTATCTGACAAGAATCTAACCTGCATGGCAAATTTTTAATGCCTAATAGGAGTTTGTTCCAAGATGTTTTATGTCAGTTCTACTATACCAGAGCAGGAGAAGCAATGTGACATTAACATTGCAGTGTTTTAGGTCCCCTCCTTGAACAGGATCAGATTAAGTTCACTGCATAATTCATGGTTGTGTGTTCCATGTCTGCCATGTAAGAGAGAGTCTTTTGGTTCACCTCCACCTCAGTTTGTTATATCAAACAAGTCATATTTGCTTTTAAATTGCAAGGGAAAATTGAGTGAAGAGGAATGCAGAAATACTTCCTGGGGACCTTTTATTCTTTAAAAGGAAGCATGAAATCAGAGTTTTGATTGCTCAAGTGTTGTTTACCATTTCATCTATCTTGATAGCGCAGTAATTTAAGAGTTCCCAATATCTTGCTTCAGACACTTAAAGACTTTGAGTATTTGTGTTCCAGCTGAACTTTTTAACTCATGCAAGGGGGACATGAAAACAGTGACCTACCTCTGAAATCATCTTTCTAAATCAGAAAAATGTGCACTGTATGACTGGAAAGAGAATTTTCTGAGTATCAAAATGGGAATTATGAATCAAAGCTCATGGGCTCCAGTTTCCTCTAAATGAATAAGCAATTGCAAGCGACAGGATGTGCATTAGCTGGCCAGTGTTTGTGAAACTTGGGTGTAGCGTTGTGCCTTAATACAACGTATACAGATTGCATATATACATACATATATAATATACATTGAATTATAAGAACAGTCCATGGGCTTACTAAAACTATACACTATTTTATTTTTGGAGAGGAAAAAACTGCATGTAAATTTAGAAAACAATGTTTAAAAGCTTGCTTTAGAAACAAGCAAGTGGTTCTCTAAGGACAAGTGCTAAGGAAAATAGCAAAATTACTTCTATGTACAATAAAAATTCATCGCAATGCCTTTCCCTACTCTCCCTACACCAGCAGTGTTTCAGATTCAAGTTATTTGTACAGTTTTTCCCTCCATTTCCATTCTGCCTCTCACCTCCCAGTTACTTGGAAATGAGCACTGTTAGAGAAGATTATTAAATGCAGAATTTGTGTCTCCTAAAAACACTAAGGAATAAGCAGGAGGGTTAAGCTAGATGATCTCCAGAGGATTTTCCAACTCTAAAATCCTGTGGTTCCCTGAAAAATTCAAAAAGTGTCCTTGTTTGGATGCAGACTACAATCCCACATACCTCAGAGCTGTAGGAAAGCACACCTAATCCACCATCACCTTTTCTGTTCCGCAAACACTCACCACAGTGATTTATCCATTCAAAATGGGAAGTCTCCTCGCAGTTCTTAACCTAACAATGTGTTAAAATAAATAATCTAAAAAAGTGAGGTAATAAAGGATCAATAATATTCAAATAAATAATTGCTTCAGCTCCTGATTTCAAGTATTGATATGCAACCAAAACCTACCAACCTGCCAAAATCAGAACTGTGCATATGATTCTATTTCCCTTTGTGCATAGATTTTTCAGTACTTCGCTTTTCAACACGTAACAAATTATTCTCAGGAGAAAAACTAAATTTAACGTTACAACTTTGCATGTGAAAAAAGCTAGATTAGATTGCATTCAGTCATCTCTGAGTATTCCTTCTCTTCAGGTGTAAATAACCGATGGTTTTCATGTGGATCTGACAACTTGACACAGTTGCTTTAAGAAATTCTGTGGATCTCACTTTTGTCTATTACTTTACACATGCTGATTTATCACCTAATTTAAATTATTACTGCAAAGATATTATCTATAAAATACTTACTTTTCATAATAATAGCAGACAAGGAAACTGATAGACAAAAGCAGCAATGTTAGTAATGTAGAAATCGCATTCATTGTGATGATTTCATCAGTGAAGAGTAACTCTAACTGTAATTACAAATGAAAAAATCATGATAATTATACATATAAACCCCCCTGCAATCTAAGATTTTTCTTCTCCATTCCAGTTAAATACAGAAAATATATCACTGCTAGTGCTTAGAACCTAATTCACTTGGATGAGAGATATATTGTCAGTCAAAATATCCTAAACCTGTTGATTGCCCTCATTGTAGCTTCATATGCTCAAAGTTTTAATGATATATCTACCATAAAGTGTGATGTGAAAAAGTGGAAAGCCATATCCAACAATGTGTCCAAATGTTTAAGACTTTTTAGATACTGAAACACAAAGAAATTCCAGACTTCAGGGAACCTGCTCAATCTTCTCCCTACTGCAAAGGCCGCTGGCATTCCGATTTGAGGTTTCTGGTATGTATTTCTTCATGAATACACAGGTGTCCCACAATCTAAAATGGCAAAAAATGCCACTAGCTTTGCAGAGAAATTATAGTCTCTTGTTTCCAAATATTCGTAAATTACTAATTTTGAACTTAATTTTATTTTCCAGAGAAAAACAAAAAATCCATAATATATTCTCATCTGTTGAGCTGGCATGAATTCAGGTTAAATCCACTAAAATCAGTGAAGTTTCTGTGAATTTTCATCCTAGCTTTCAAGGAAGATCCTCATAGAAATCAGGAGAGATACACTGTTTTATCAGCTGGAGGGATCTGCTCTCTGTCTGTACAACAGGACAGTTTAAAAACTGGTATGCTATGTAATATATAGAGATAGCCAATTAATATTAGACACTCAATAGCAAATTCCTGTTATTGCTGGATTAGCAACATCCACAGTGGGGAATTCTCTTTTAATAAATAGCCTGTTGTTGAACACAAGCCAGTTAGCAGATTGAAAGATGCCATCAATTTGAAACTAGGGGATGCTTTTACAAGCTGCAAATGTCTTCTGACTAATTTCTGACTCATTAAAGCTTTTATAAATCTTGCCAGATGTTTAAGGCCTAAGGGAAAGTCAAATGTACATGGAAAGATGGCAAAAAAAAAAGAGGTTGAAGGAAACACTGAGAATTATGTTGAGTGGAAGCTGCCTTATGTTGTCCCAGTTTTCAAAAAGGGCAAGAACAAGGATACCTGTCAGTCTTACTAAATGCACAGTAAAATCATGGAAAAGATTATTGTGGGAGGTATCGAAAACCACCTAGTGGACAACTGTCATGGCCTCTCCAGAGCACGGTTAACTCTCTGGTGCTGGATGTTAAGTCGCCCACACAGGTGTCCCAGAGGGTGCACATGGCGTGTGTGGGGAAGGGCGTTGGCGCAATGAGTACCAGGCACCCGACCTCGTGAGTCTCTGCTCACCAGGGGAAAAGCCGCTGACCGGTGAGAAGCAAAGGGGAAAGAGGAGACCTTCACACCAGGATATGTACCAAAGCAGTTTAACAGCCAAAAGGATCCAGCACAAAAAAGAGAACAACAGCACTGTGTAGGGGTTTAAGTACAGGCATCGAACAGGGGGTGGACACAACTGGGGAACCAATGGGGAGGTTGACAGGGAGGAGAGAGGGCGGAGGAAAGGGATTATCTCATAGGTAAAGGACAAATTGCAGCAGGGGGAGGAGAGACCGAGGTCACATGGGCCAATGGGGCGTCGAGGTTTAGGAGATTTCCAAAGGGGTGGACATTTCAGGGATTGGACCTTGTGGGGATTGACAGGGAAGGGTCTGGAAGAAAGGGAGTGGTAAGGGTAACTGACAACTAGGGGGTTGGAGCTAGGGGAGGAGAAATGGATGGGAGGAACCAACTTTAACAAAATTACAGGGGAGTAGGGATTAAACCCTAATGAATAAAACAGAACAAAAATAAGAGCCATAACAGACAACACAGTCATAAGTCCAACAAAATTGTTTAATGATTATCTCTTCAAAATTCATCTAAACATGTGCTATCACAGAATTTTAGTGAAATTCCTTTGAAATGTATATTATTGATATTTTCATAACGAATTTCTACAGCAGCACTGCCATAGCAATCGTGGATGCAATGCAGTAGTCAAGTCTATGTTTAATTCTGCTGCTGCCACAGAGCACAGAACACTCCTACCAGTCTTGAAATGCAAAATGAGTCGGCAGTTCAGAGCTTATGTTAGGAATAGTGGTCTCCTGCTTTCTGTAGACAGTCTGTATTTTCTCATCAATTAATTTCAGCAGTGTTGCCACAGAGGAGGAGCACCTGCCAGGCTGAGAGGAGGGCGGGTGGCAGCACAGCCTGCAGGAACACACGGAAGGCATTCGACGCCAAGGAGATGGGCTCATGCTAAGGCAATGAATCTCCCTTCCTGCAGCTCAAGAGCACAGAGCCAAAACACTCTGGCTCCAGACTCCAGCAGAATTCAACATTTCCTCTTAAATGATCCATAAAGAGCCAGGAAAACTCTCGCCAGCACAAGCCAAAAAAGAATTGGATGATTTAAGGGATAAAGCAAAAGAGTTTCTACAGTGCTACAGTGGATATTAATACTTCCATGCTAGGCACAGTTTTGAATTTACTACAGTAGCTTGATTACTTTCCATCTCAGCTAAATCCAGTCAGAACTGTAATAAAACCTTTTAGTCAAAGAAGAGAGGTTTAATATCACATGTCTGTTGCAGCTGACAAAAACCTGAGTTGGAGCAGCTCCTCCAAGTGAGGAGGAATGGGATTAGACACTAGTAGAAAATATGCCCCTAAAGACCGTCTATAAGACCACAGCTCTGAAGTGATGAGTGCTGCATTCCATTAAGATATTTGACACTAAATAATTAATGTATAGCAATACAAGGTGATAGAAATGCAATAATTACATTTCTTGGTAGCGTGTTCACTTTTGTCAAATATTTTAAGTCCAACGTGGGCCATACTAAACATACATGTCAAATATCAAAAAACTTTCAATCTGCTTTACACATAGGAAGTTTTGTGTTATATTTTGGTGTGCTTCTTTCTGTATATAGCTCTCTCTAATCTGGTCTTCTGAGAGAATTCTATTTACCAAGAAAGGTACTTTAAGCAAATCACCCAATACTATGAGCAGCATCCTGTAGGAAATTGAAAATTAAACTGAAATGAGGGTCTGCTTCAATCTTCTTTATCAACTAGTATAGAAACAGAAGGAAACAGCTCATATAATTTGATTCATATGTACAGCACTCTCCAGTAAAATCATTAATGTATCAGAACAGAGTACTGGATAATTATTTCAACTATTGGAAAATCTTGGCATACTAAGTTGTAATTGGAGCTATTAAAAGCAAAACTTTAGATTGTTGAGGAAAAAAATATGAAGAAAGGTCATATGGTAAGAATAGTTACACAGACAGACTGGGAGAGACATAATTACTGTCCCACCATTGTCTGTGTGTGAAGACTTTATGGCATTAATTACTGAACATATGTAAATGTATTTTTACAACTACTTTAATTGAGAGCATTAAAACCAAAACCACTGTACAGCATTTATGTGCTATTTTTGGCCTGAAACCTTATCTAAGGCAGTTTTTAGAAGTCTTATTTAATTAATTAATTAACTAATTTATTTATTTATTTATTTATTTATTTATTTATTTATTTATTTGGAGGGTTAAAGAGTTGACTAGAGGCCTTGCAAAGTTTTTCAACTTTAAAGCTGTGTTTTCAGATACTCTTTTGCCTTTAGATTCAGCTACCTCATCAGTCTCTGCTTGTCCAATTGCACGTATGAATTCCTTTTCTAGTTTCTCCTCTCCCTGCGTTCCCTCACTCCAATACGCCTGGGTGAGATTTTAAGCTGTAATGCTAAATGAAACAGTTTCCAGGTCTGGAAGTGCAAAGATTACAATGGCTTTGTGCCTTCACTGTCCCTTTCTGTTCCAGGGATATTTCCAGAGTAAACAGTAACTCCTGCTTCAATTTAAGCAGCGCTGAGGGCTCATTTGCACTGTAGCAGTCTTCTTATGCTTTCCATATTACAGTCAGTCCAGCAGAGTAGGTTTTTTTGACAATATATTCACAGTATCCAGGTTTCCCTTAATCTTCTCTGTTCTTTCTCTTTTTCTTGAAGAGATGGGAAGGGTCTCATCCTTCACCTTCTGACACTTTTTCCTAGACCAAGAATGTAATTGCAATTACTGCACCAAGGTATTTTGTCTCACATAGCAGCGCCAGTGTGCATGATATTGATGAAAAGCAGCAGTAAGGAAATGTCTCATTCCTTTAGAGGTGGACCAGATTTTGGGGGTCTACTTAGATTTGCTTCAGGTTTATTTTGACTTTGGAGCTAGCCACAGTCGGATACAATAGAAATTGCTAGCATGATTCCAAGATCAGTGCTACGCTTTAGTATTTTTTGTTAACCAGTGCCAGCTTTTATTTTTCTTCCCCTAACTTTCATTACGGTTTTATATCAGATGACTTTGTAATCATTCAAATTTCAGCTTCCCAGACCCCTACCTCTCTAACCCTTGTTCCCTTTTGTCCACGTACATGCCCACATTACGTCTGGATAGAGATACATTAAACAGAATCCTCTGAGTCAAAATTCATTTGGGATGGAAAACAACAGGGCATCCCCAGTTGCTGGAAGTAAATTCAACTTCTGTTCACAGCAAAGGAATTTCTAAAACAAAGTCTGGGGAAATCTCTTTAGACTAATAGCCACTTACATTCATACCTAAATCTCTCCCTTTGCTGATCACTCGTGCAGGGATTTTAACAAGTGATGTGCTCTTGCCGGCTTTTTAGGATGCATGTTTAAACAAGCTGGTAAAGCAGAAATTTGCTGAGGGACAGGCTTCTCTTCAGAAGTCCAAGGAATCATTCTTTATTTAACAGGGATGAATGAGCAGGAAACCTTTTAGGCTCAAGCAGATGTCAAAGCTGTCTCACAAATGCCTCGCACACTTCCATAACTATGCATGGTACTGGAGGAGTATAAATAGGATTCAGTTGCAAAAAATATCAGGAAAAAAAAGACTGTGGACTATTTTGGGGAGTAAAATGTATTTTTTCCTCTAAACTTCTGTGTTTTATTGTAAAACTGCATGATGTTTTTGTATGCACCTATGCTCTGTGGTAGTACTTTATTTTTTCAGATATATTTCCCTGAATACTGAAGGAGTACGTTGGTGTTTTACATTTAATTCTTAATGTGACCTTCATTTTTATTTTATTTTGCATTTGATGTATTTTGATACTCTGTATTAGGCAAAAGAGGATGCTGAATATGACATAATTAGATACTCAGTTAATTAAAAAGTAATTTATCTTAAAATATCATTCATTTAGAGGCTGCTCCATTTTGGGAACATTTTCAAGTTGGAGTCCTTTCATTCTTCATGCTTACAAAAATGTGGATGCTCTGTTTCGAAAACGAAATTTAAACATATATAAAAGACAAATGTATTAAATATCATTTTTCATAGAAGAAATTGAGACTGAGAAGTTAAAAGGTACTTGTCTAACATCTCAAAAATAACTAAAGATATCTTGATCTTTGATGAAAACCCAGTGGATAAATGGTGAGAGGAACACTAAAACCAGCCAGAAAAGTGACCTTTTCCAGTTTATAGTTTGTAAATGTAGTTCGGGTTTTCCACTCTTCATAGAATGGGTTGGAAGAGACCTTTGAAGTTCATTCAGTCCAACCCCTCTGCCATGACGAGGGCTACCTTCCACTAGACCATGTTGCTCAGATCCCAGCCCAGCCTGACCTGGAATGTTGCCTGGGATGGGGCAACTACTACCTCCCTGGGAAACTGCTTCCAGAGTTTCACCAGCTCATTGTAAAAAAAGTCTTTATCTTATCTGAATCGCCCCTTCTCTAATTTAAAACCATCACTTCCTGTCCTATCACAAGCAGCCCTGCTAAAATGTCTGTGCCTATCTTTCTTGTAATAAAGTCTTCCCAGAACCTTCTCTTCCACAGGCTGAAAAATACAAATTCTCTCAGCCTTTTCTCATAAGAGAGGTGCTCCAGCACTCTGGTCAACTTGTTGGCCTCCTCTGGACTTGCTCGTTAACATCCTACCTGTGGTGAGGACCCCAGAACTGCACACAGCACTCCAGGGGTCTCACCAGAGCAGAGCAGAGGGGCAGAGTCACCTCCCTTGACCTCTTGGGCTTCTTGTGATGCAGCCCAGGATAGAGTTGGCTTCCTTCCATTCTCTTTCAAAAGAAGATAAGAAATGGCAGAGATAATTGAGTTACCATGAAGATCTGCAAGTATTGTAATCGAAAACAGCCTATGAAAAACCTTAGGATTGAAATATTTCTATTCCTTTCTTTATTCTCCTATAGTAGTCACACCAAAAAAAGTATTTCTGTGATTTTTTTTTTTTAATTCCTCTTTCACTTGAGTTGATTCTGGTGACAGAAATCTTCTCCTTGACAGAAAATACTCCGGTTTATGAAAAGTGTATTATCAGAAAGGTATACAGAGCAAAATGTCTAAGCAGTCCATTATTTTGAAAAAAGACACTAATATCTACCCCAGTAACCACTGTCATATTAACAACATCTTGTGAAAAATGAGATAGTCCTAAAGAAGAGTTTTGCAAAAGTGAATATATACTTCATCTCATCTGAAGATTAGTTTTGTTTCCAAAATGCAATTCTTAGATTTATTGCAAAATAATCTGGAACAAATCTCTAAATACTATGACAAGTTAATTTTTAACAAAACAAAATCTTACTTTACTATTCATCCATTGCTATGTATGAGGCTTGTGTCTGCCTCTGAAAGCTGTTCTAAGAACAAACAGCTTCTAGGCAAATCCTTCTGTTGACTTCTAATTTCCTAGTAGTGTACACTTTAAAGCGCTGTTTATATCAGAATTCAAGGGACTGATTCTCCGCTTAGTTACTCTAACGTAAAACATACTTAAAAAAGATTCTATAATTCCCATTGGTGAATAATGTTGGTTTATTTTGTTCTGGGAAGATTTTTTTATCTGGAAGGTTTGATTCCTAGTAATTTTTTCTATATCCAGTAAATACATTAAAAATATTTTGAAGTCTAAAAAACAGTTAATTTTTCATTTATAGCATAGATCTATTTAATTCTACTCTAATAGAAATAAACTGTGTAGCCAATAGCTATCACAGAAAATAAGTGAGGTTTTTGGTTGGTTTTACAAGAGTCCTAGGACTTGAAGCTAGCAGAAGGCCCTGCAGCAAGTACAACCCTGTTTTGTTTTAGGGATTTTGAACAAGTATTATTTAACATTTACACCCAATATTTATTCTACTGAGATACAAATAGCGTCACAGAAGCTTCCTGTGGGATTCCTGTTCCCATGAAGAGCTGATATTCAGCGTCTGATGTGGATTTAGAGGGTTTAGAACCATCCTTCCCAAATGGAGGTTCCCATACTGAGCTTTGTTACTCACAAGGTCAATACAGTTTCCCAGAAAACTGATAGCCTTAATTCTTCATCCACCTAGTGAAACCGGATTATTGCAGACAATAATCTTTCAGATATCATGCTTATCTAATTTCCTGACAGTTTTTGTTTAATTGTTGTAACTATCATTTCCTGTGATGCAGTGCTATCGTAACACCTAGATTGAAAGGATGATGTCAAACGTGTCTTTTGGTATTTTCAGTGGGTGTGCTAGTGAAAAAATAACCGGAACACATATTTCAGCAGGTGTGTTAGTCTTGGCTGTTCTTCCAATCTGTATTTCCTGATGGCTTTTGCTGTTCTCACATCTCATCCCATCTCCCACACTGGATGTGCCATTTAAGAAAGGGCAACCCTTTCAGGGAGGAGTGTGCATGCTCTGACCTTTAGAAGGTTTAGTAAATAAGAAGGGACATATGAAATCGAACGAGGGATTTATAGTGTTTCTGGCATTGCAGGTTAAACAAATACTGAACAAACTCAAAACAGAGCTGCACAGTTTAACACTTCAGCCCTGCAGAGCGACTCAAGGGAGGCTGTTGGAGGGATATTTGCTTATTCTGGTTTGAGCTATGAATTGAGCACAGCGTTACCGGAGATTGAAGGGCTGTCTGAATGTGCTTGTAATGAGCCTCCCTTTGCAAGTCCAGGTCAAGCTCCATGCTTTGACACTGACACTCAGCCCAGAACATATAACCATTTCACATCCTTAACTCTCAGTGTGGCTTTCAGCAAAACAGAGGTACAGGAAAAAGAGTAGGGACCACTCCAAGTCTTTTCTTTTGCTGTAGCTAGCCATGGCAAAGAGACTATTTTATGGTATATTTGAACAAAATTAATTTTTTATGTCTGGGTCAAAAAAGGTGTATTATTGGGTTTTGGCTCTAAGAAATGTCTTGAGAGCTATTAACCCAAGATCTATTTTTTGAAATAGATGTACCTCAAAACAAGCCACTCTCAGAGCCCTTTTGATACACTTGGCAACACTAATCCAGATTAGGATTTAGGCATTTTTCAGGTTTCGATGCAATTTCAAATTCTGACTATGAATTTGTTTAAGGTCTTAGTAACTCAATCCAAACTCCATTGAAATGTGTCTGACCTTAAATTGCATCTCAGGATCTAATAATTTAGAAGCCATTAGTGAACTTTTTTAGCGTGAGAGAGCTTCTACAAAGAGTAAGCATGATTCAGAATGGAATTTTACAATAGCAGAGAGCAAAAGTTTAGGGACTGAGTAATCTTTTCACTTGTGAATCTCGTAGGGTTATTTTAGACAGTGGAATATAACTTCTCAATAGGAAAAATGAGTAACAGCACATGGAAGAATGTTTTATCATTGAATATTATAATAGACCTTTACTGTGCTCATGAGGAGGCTTTATTATTGTCACAGCAAGATACACCAAATGCAATTCCCTAAGTGTAATAGAGATCTGTAATCTCATCTATTCTTACAGATGTGAGCTCTCAGGAACAGAGCATAAAAACAAACAAATTTTGGCTAAATAAACTAGTGCATACAATGTACAAGTGCAAAGAGACCATTCCCTAACCATGAAAAAGTTCAGGGCATGAAACTCTTGCTTTTATTACTCGAGATCCCAGAAGGACTGAAGTGTTTACAGATTATTCTGCTGATGCTATCAACCAATTCACATGTGCTCAACCTGTTGTGCCAGTGGCAAACTTATCTTAAGTGTAAAGGCAGAGCTTCTAATGGGAGAGCCACATTATTTGAGCTTTCTTTTGCTCTGTGTCATTCCCTCGGCAAACTGTAGTTTTATCTGTCATGGTAGGAAGTACCACTGGCTTTTGATAAAATTTCCAGTTCAGTCATTGAAACACAATGAAGGCGGCATATTCCCATTTGGGAGCCCTGGCTTCAAGGCCTAAGTTGAATAGACCTGTGGGAGGGTTGCTACGTCAGTACATACCCAAGAGCGCATCTGAGAGTTGTTACCTCTGAGAGACACATTCAAGCCGCATTTCTACTACATCTTTCTTCAGAATGTGTTAGGATGACAATTTAGTGATGATGCATCTTTCTGCATTTTCCTTCCAGCTGGGAAAGAAGACAGAATATTCCAGATATTCCTGCAGCCCTCTTACTTTCTCTTATATAGGAGACAATACTGAAAATTTGTAATTTCTGCAAAACACTGGGTCATTGTTCTGGAAATCTGTCAAAGAAGAGTGAGTTTTCAATGTTCTCAGAAACATTTTATTTAGACTGAAGTTTTAAAAATATTCAAACAGATTTGGTTTGTTTTATATAGTGACAGATTTTTGTTTAATTGAACACTGCCCAGCAACTGGAATTCTGTTATTTACCTAAGGGCTAAACTGGGAAATTGTTTTAATAAAGAAGATGAAGTGGCTAAGTTAGTGGTGTGTTTCTCATTAATTCTCTGTCCACTCTTGGGTTTTTGACATGCTGCTGTATAATATACTGCAAACGACTTGTTTATTATTTTCATTGTTTCCCATTTATTAACAGTAAGTTTGACCTATGCAATACTATGGTCAACTTTCTAAGATCACTTGTATTTTTATGTCTGGTAGGTTATAAGAATAATCAGGCTTCTGTATTGTTTTCCTCTATTTTCAAGGGGAGTTATAGAGATTGAGCTACCTAAAATTAATAAAATTAATACTTCCTGCCTTTCTGGAGAGATTTAGACAGAGTTGTTAAATTTCTTTTGAAGATTCTGTTAAAATGACTGAAATTCTTATGGAACGCTCAGCAAATAAAGAATTTCACAAAGGATAATAAGCAAACCAACTGACTGAGATTTATGTTCTGCTAAAGACTTTGATGGTAAAATCTGAGAATTTTGTTGACAGTCTTCTACTTTCATTTTCAAAACCTTTGGTCAGCCTTTAAAACTAAATCCAATGAAAAATTGCACAGTTATGTATAATCCTTTGGACAGAGCCTATTTGACGAGCTAGTTCAATAATAGGTTATTGGATAAGTCTATAATTAAATGCTGGCCTTCAAGAAATTGTCTTTCTTGTTTTTATGCTTCAAGCTCTCTGAAACATAATCCAGCAATGAGTAACACATAAATCTCATAATATACCTGTAATCCTGTTGAGGTAATCTTATCTGCTGCTATATTAAAGACAGAATATTCTCTTCTTATAGACCCTTAATATAAAGGTGTATAATAAGTTTTAAATGGCAATCAAGTCCTTTCTTCCAGCTGTTCATGGTTGATCCTCAAGATTTAGGAAACTATTTTATCTAAATTCTTCAATCTAACATTTTTTGCTGATTTAGCAGACTTCAGCTATTGCAGCATTATTGGCTCCATTGTACTTTAGGAATCCATTGCTCTGTGAATCATGTGAGAATGTGCAATGCACCAGCCCTTCATACTGATGGAAGGAAAGTAGCAGGCAAAGGTCAGCCCAGTTTTATAATCTGTTTTTTGACTCCAAATCTGAAAAATATTCCCAGTCCTATTAACGTCTTCCTATGTACTCTTGAGCATATTACCTGATGCAGGATTTATCACTTTAGGTCTTTGCAGACAAAATGTTGCCTAAGATACTTAATTAGATTTTTTACATAGTCTGGAAAGCAGTATTTCCGGGATGCAATCCATCTCACCTAATTTAGATCTTTCATTCAGTCTCCCAGTTAATAGAGTTTTGGGGGTCTTAAATTACCTGAGTAAAATTGAAAGTCAGCAGTAGCAAAAATAATTTTGGAATTTCACAGCTTGTCAGCAGGTGTTCCCAAAATGAATGTGCTGATTTTTCTTTGTTTTTGTTTTTCAAATTCTGCCATTACTTCTACAAGATATATCTGCATTTGGAGATATATCTCAAGATTTGGAGCTGGACACAAAAATACTTGTGAGTTCCTTACAACTCAGGATATTCTATGATTCTGTGATTCAGATCACAGCAGAATTTGTGGGAAGGACACGCAGGACACCATCTCTACATAGGATTTTTGAGATAGGTCCACATCAATGGTTGTTCAGCATGTTGAATTGGGAGCCACTTGATTTATTTTCCTTCCTGCCTTCATTCCACTCTTCAGTCTTATCTCAAGCTGAGAAATGGTAGTTCCCAAAGGGAAAACAGGGGGGTGGCAGGAGGAAAGATCGTTTAGAAATTAATTCAGAAGGAAGTGCTAGTGATGGTGAAGAGGGTGGCTTCCTGCTTTGTGGCTCAGCTCCCTTCAGCTTCTTTCAGCCCCTCCAAATTTGGCAAGACTGGTGATGCACAGTGGAGAAAATCAGTGAGGAAGATATGATGGTGGCTGAAAAAACTCACTGAGGCTCCATCAAGATTTTAAGCTTGTTTGTACATTTCATTTCTATTAATTTCAGTAAAATTGGATATTGGGTAAAACTTAGTGACTCACATTTTGTCTGTCTTTTCAAAATGGTTGCTTTAAAGTATTTTCATTGACAAAATAGTCCTTTTACCCTGCTAGGTGAATTGCTTGGATTTCAGCCAAAATTTTCAGTTCTGGAAAAACAAACAGATTGTGAATTGGAACAAAAATTCTTAAATACCATTAAATAAAGCAATTTGACTGAAATAATAGAAACATTTCGTTTTAACAGTGAAATTTTTCTTAAATTGTTCAAATTTTTATGTTTTTATATCTGTAAATTTTACATACATTTTGTATGATATCACTGTTGCACAGTATAGAATATGGAGTTACGCACATTCACTTTCTGTATCAAACCTTTGTCATTGACAGCAATACATTCTTGGGCAGTATTCTTATCCTGGTTGAAAAATACTCTGTGCATTTTTAACTAGTTTAAATTAGTTTCTCTAAACCAGGAAAATAATCCTACAAGCAAGGATGGATGCTTTGCAGATAGCTATTCAATTTAAAAACAGTATCAATTGTTTTCCCACAACCTTCAAGAAAATTGATTATTTTCCTCATATTTAATTTCCTCTTCTTTAAAATATGATTTATGCAAAATAGATATCCAGGTAAACTATTCAGATGCTTAACGTAAATATTTGAACCCATTTTTACTTGAAATTTTCAAATTTATATGGTCTGATGAACTGTTCGTAGATATCCATATAGACAAAGAAATAAACAATTTTAATTAGTAGCATGAAAATGTAGCTTTTCACCTTCAGCCAGCAATCCAGTCCAGTCATTAGTGGCTGAAAATTGTTCCCATGTGTACACTGAGAAGTACACTGTTTTGGTGGTCTTATTCTATTTCTTAATGGACAGAGGTCTATATCGTTAGAAATACCTTTCACAATTAGCATTAATTGGCATCAATATTGGAAAATTACCTGGATGGTGAGACCAATTTTCCTCTAGATGGTTAAGGTGAATTCACTAGAATAGAAATGAAAAATAAATGTGGGCAACCAAAGGAATTTTTCTTCTCTGTTTACCTGCTCAATTAATGACCGATTCCAGACTGCAGCACAAACAAATTGAAGAACTTTAAGTAGTTGAAATGCCTCACAAAAATAATTATTCAGGTTTCAGCAAAATATCCCATTCCTTTCCACAGAATTCTTGAATCTGTTTCTTCCTTCAGGAAAGAATTATTTCTTGCCGATAGATAAGTAATGCGGTTTAGCATATATTTTCCTTGTGAGGAGAAAGGGATTCTGTTTTTAATATTATTATCATCATTACTATTTGTTTGTATTTTTATAACAGTCTCTATTATTGTGCCATCTTCCATTATAAACATAGCTTTTCTGGAAGCTATGCCTTAAAAGAAAACACAATGTTTTTCATGTCTAAGAACTGGCTAAGTCTTTTTATTTGATTGACTTTTTATGGCATGGTGCTTGGAGGAAATCAAAATAATTCCATGGTTAGTATGAATAAGGGTCATCCATTAACAGTTTGCTTTCTAAAATGACATTCAGCCACTTTCTTCCCTTGATGCATTGATACTTAGAGAAAGCAAACATCTTCAAAGAATGTCAAGGAAATAAACCACGTTTATATATAAATATTTATAGCACCAAATATATCCGCCCAGACCACTGAAAGATAACCTTATTATCAAGACAGTTTATTCTGAGGAATATTAGCATTGAAGTGTAATTTTGGTGAGAAATACTTGGGCAAGGTTAAACTGATTAATTTTAACCAACACCATGCTTGGTAAATTAAACTAAAATATTTTCCAGTAAACCTTAATAATTATGGATCTGTCATTAGACGCTTAAAATTTCTATGTATTGCAGAAAGAGAAAAGTAGTTACTGAGTTAAGTTGGTGGGGATTTTGTACACATTTTATGCAAATGTAAATGCAGACTGTAGAGCAATTAAATGGCATTTCTTATATTCTCTCCCTGTACATCCATTTCTGCCCTGGGCAGAGACCCTCCATGGTCCCCCAGCAGTGGTGATACAGATGGTACAGCTGCACAAGGGGTCTCAGGTGTATGTTTTGCTTTTAAAAATGGAAGAGAGATGTTTTAGACCACTGGATTCTTCAAATATATTTACACTTGATTTATTATTGAAGTTTTCACATTACCCTTGAAACAGATTTGTAAACCGCTCTTTGGAAAAACAAAGCCGCAGGTTGCTTTCAATTTCAGTCATTTGTTTTTGTGAGTCAAGACTGCAGAAACAATAGAGCATCTTCAGTATCCGTGTATAACCCAACATCTGGGTGCTCCTAGAAGGATTTCATTCTGAGTATTGATTTAGTCATCAAAGCCTTAAATAACTCGGTTCTTACCTGCTCTAGAAATAATCTCACTTCCTGTCTTTTTGGTAGCAGGAGAGGTAGATCTTAGATTCTTACACGTTATAATTTGTCTGAAGTTAAGTCTTCTTTATATTCCAAATTTATTCTTCATGAACATGAGTCATGTTTTGATTAATTACAAAGTAAGAGGACAACATGAATAGAATGATGGACTATGGTTTTGATTGATTATTGGACTTTGAATGTAAGGAGAAAACTAACCTGGACTTAAATTTGGTACAAGATGCAGAGTTTTGTTCAATATATACTGTGAGATGGTTTGGTTTGTTGTAAATACAAAACATTTGATTTGTGCTGTAGTAGCATGAAATGATGAAAAAGGTTTATGATGCCAGCATTCAAAAAGAGGATATTTGTAAATGGTATTTTAAGGGGAAATTCAGGAAATTAAAATCCAGAGAATCATCATGGAATTTATTCAGGAAATATGGGATCCTTATATTTCTTAAAACAAATATATTTGATTGCATTGTAAGGAAACATAAAGGGATGAAATAGATAAATTATGTGTGCAAGAATGAGATGTTACATATCCCAGCTTAAATCCTAGAAAGACAGGACAAATAGCATTAGCAGAAGGGAATGTAAGGTTTGAAAGATAACATGTAAAAGAAGGTTAAGAAAAAAACTGAAGACATAAAGACAAAGAAATCCTTTAAATTATCCTGACAGATCAGAAGTATTGCAGAGGCAGCCAGTGGTCCTTCAGAGTACATTGAGCCAGTCAAAAAGCACAAGATTGCAAGGAATATGAATGGTCTCTTTGCATCTGTCTTCACCACAGTAGGTGCTGGAAGGATGTCTACATCACAGCTACTCTTTCCAGTTAATTTGATACAAAGGCATCAAAAAGAGGGGTAGCAAAGCAAAGATTAAACTTCTTAAAGTTCAATTATGGATTGCAATCTAAAATGTAGAACTAGAATAATTTACTATCTGCTTTAGATAGAAAAAGTAAATTATATATTTATTTCTTCTTGGTATCGAATGTTCAGGTGAACACAGTGAAAATAAAGCACTATCTATCACTGCAGAAGCACCTCCAAGGTGTGTCTTCCAAAAGGCATTCTGCATGAAACTAGGAACATCCATGAAAAATTAGTGTAGGATATTAATTATTCCACCTTCCCTTTATAGTCAGTGTTGAGAGAGGCAAATTACACTTCCATTTGGTCATTTCCTGAATAGTCTTCTAGAAGTGTTTTATGCAGTAATTCCTAGTTTAAATCTTCTTCAGAATCACAGTTAACATTTTTTTCATTTTGATGGTATTTTTGGACCTGAGGAATTGTTGCAATCAGACCAGAGAGAATATAGCTATGAAACCTTTGTGGCCTCTGAGCTAAATAGACACTAACTATGGATCAACACCAACATGATTTTTTAGGCTTTTGAAAGTGTTTTTTCATAAATTTTTTTAGACAGTGCCTAAGTTTTATCAAAACAAAGCAGGAGGGTAAAGCCTGGAATAATTTAAAATTTAGTTATAAGATAAGAAGCTAAAAGAATAATGACATTTTCAATTGGCACCATTCCTTTTATATTGCAGTCCACAAAAAGAATTTCACAGTGTTTCCAAGAACTTCCTAATCTATTTCTCTCAATATTCTTTGCTGACTAATTTTATTGAAGTGTAGAGAAAATGCCACAAGAAGTGATGCTTTATTTTGGAAGATGGTATTCAAACTGGCAAAAGAAAATAGAAAGGATCTAAATGTTGTAAAATTCATTAGTGCTCACTAGAAGCTCTTATTCAACTTCCTCTTTCATAATCTGTAGTGAATTTAATTTTAACAAGTTCAGCAGGCTTTCCTTAAATAATGTAGGAAAACGGTCCCCATTATATGGACAAAGAATAAGAGTGTTTACGTTTATGCAAATTGTTTATAACTTAAACCAATTATTTAAAAGTAAATGCTAAATTTTTACTCTTTGATGCAAGTAAATGTTGAGTTTAATTAAACCATAATCAAACCATAAAAAATATTACAGCATAATAATACATGTGTAAATGTCTCAACTCTAGAGATGGATTTGAGCTGGTTCCTGTTGTCTGGATGTTATTTTATTCAATTTTATTTGCCCTTATGTCTCTACCTATGCTGATTCTTTCAAGGCCCTCAAAATTTTGATGCTTTTAATTAGCAGTCAGCTCTATCTCTGATCCATGGTCTGGATCAGAGACCAGACCAAGCTGCCAGCAATAAGTAGGTACCACACATTTTGGGGCAGGGTTTTTAGGTGTCTTCAACATTTTTTTGGAATGAGACACCTGCCAAATTTGCACAGTGCTTGGTCAATTTTCATGACTCATAGGGTTGAAGGAAGACAGGGTTAGGGTCTTAGCATTTCACTTTCTGACTGTTGACCTTCTTCATGTTTTGGCTCTCCCCAAACCAGACGTACATGGGATCACAGCTTTAAACCTGTGCACACCTGCTTGATGCACACAAGAAAACATGTTTATTCATTTGAAATAAGTCAAGGGAACAATTGCATAGCACTGTCTGGATCTGGCCAAGGAGGAATTGCTTTATTGCTGCAGCATGTGTTGGATCTTTATTTTCTAAACATCCTGCTGGGAGACGTGCAATAAAAACCTTTTTGCAATCGTGCCTCTCTCCATGGCGCTAAGGGTTCCCTGTTCCATCCTATTCCAAATAACACATGTGAATGCCTTGCCTTTTGTTTTTAAGTTAGGACAGCTCCACAGGGCACATATTAACACACATTAATGAATGGATTATGGGCTTGTCAGAGCTTCCGGTGCTGAATTTAGAGCCCATTAAAGACTAGGCATTGATTGCACTGGAGACTGTAGCTCTCTGTTTAATCCCTGGCAGGTGGGCACTGGTGCAAGCTTCACCATCTTGCATCAGCAGTGAACCTCGAACGTGACCTCTCCAGAGGGAGAAGGGTAATTCATTTGCTGTGTTTACTTTATCTTCAGCTTCTTTTTAGAGGGAGGCTTCTAACTGTGCTGAATTGTTCTAAGTGAGGAGTGGCAGATGTGTGATGTGGCTCACGTTTTTGAAGGATTCTGTAGCAGTCTCTGTATGCTTGACCTTCAGACAGTTTAAAGTCAAGTCCCCATGGCTAAGAAATGAGTATATATTATGAGCTTTGCTAAATTAACTGTAGCTTTCTTGGTGGAATTTCACTCCCAGAACATACATTAAAATTACACTCCTGCATAGTGACTTAATTTCTGTTAGGTAAAAGGACTGCTCAGTTGTTGTAGTGCTTTTTTGAAATAGTACCTAATAGAGGGTGAAAACACACCAAATCAGGACAAAGTTGAAATAAATACTTTTTTCTTTTTTTATAGGATACTTATTTTTCTAAATCACAATGCAGTCCCTTGGATATCATGATAGTAATCAGATTAAAAACCCCAGAAAAACAAAAAGCCTCCCAAAAGCAAGAGGGAGGAAGAAACAATTACCTGTACATCCTAAAGTCTCATTTCATGCCAGACACTTCTAACTACCATCAGTCACTGAAAAATACTTTTGTCTTGAGTTTGTAGGAACAGATCCAGATCTGTTCCAGGCAGCTGCAAAGGTTAATGGGAAGAGAACGTAGTCCATTGCTCCTTAGATAATTTGAAGGGTGAGCTGGAAGATGGCACACACTTTCTAGAACCTCAGTGCCCAGATTCAGAGATTTTCACATCTATGCATGAGGAATGAATGCATTATTGTTAAACAGCCATTAAATTCACATTTAATTCAACCAGATTAAAGGAAAGTGAAATTAGAATTATTTTCTCACAAGAAACAAAATAGTTAACACTCTTACAAAGCAGCAAAGGTGGAAATGATACATGTGAGGGACTGAAAGTATGCTTAAATTACTTTAATCTCATGCCAAATTCAAATCACAGTGTTCTTCTGTCTTCCTCTTGCTGAGCTGATTTTCTCCCCTTTTGTGACTAAGTAGTTGCCATATGTCTAACTCTCAGCTTTTGGTGATAATTTCTCCATTTGAGTGACTTAATCAGAGAGCACCTGTGCTTGAAGAATGTTAGTTCCCACAAACTCTTCTTTGAGGTATTCTAATATATATAATTTATTCCGTAAAAGCTCTCAATTTCCTCATTAACCATGAGAGGCTTCTTAGATTTCTTTTATTATTTTGATATTAAACAGTTGAAGGTCTCTTTTTGTTAGACCAAGGACTGTTTCACTACATCTCCTTATCAATACCTTTAGCAAGGAACCAAACTCTTTTTCTTTTCCTTCCTGCTTTGGAGTTTTGTTGTTGTATTTTCACATGGAATGTACTTTACAATGGACTTCGTGTCTGTATCTGTGTTATAACCAACAGTTGATACAAAACAGCAGAACACATTTATGTCATTCATCCACTTGTTCTTGACAGAGGAAAAACATGGTGACAATTCATTCTCCCTCCAGTCATACCACCAGTTATTTTGAATTATTTTATTGTATTATTTCCCTTTTACTAGAAATGTTAAGTGAAACCAAATTTTAAAGATGAGAGAAATAAGGCTCTGTTCATTTACTTGGAAAGAAAAAACCTGTAACAAGGAGGTATGATTAAACAGGAAATGCCATCCCAAAATATAGATTATCCTAACCTTTTTTGAACCCAAACTTTACTTAAAACAGTTAATTGTTTTAACTCACACTTTCTTCTTTTTCTGTAAGCCTATTCTTCCTATTTATTCTTGCCATTTTTTTTTTTCCTAATTGAGGTTTTTACTTGATTGAGATTCTCTTCTGCAAATAACGTCAGCATAGATGCTGATGTTGGCACAATACACTTAGACATCCAACAGATGAATATCATGTGGAATTTGTAGCTGGCTCTGGGGAAAACAGTTTTAGATGGAATCTCTTTTGCTCTTCCTTCACTCAGGAAGAGCTGAATTTGCTGAGGCACTTTGATAGGTCTCTTCATGCTATCAGCACACAGTTACAGTTACATCAATACATTTTTTTTCCTGGAGTGAGGCCGTGTACAAAGAGCACCAGAGAGCTCCTGCCCACCAGAGATTTGGACTGTAAGACGCTTAAGGGGTTTTATGTTCCCTATGCCTCAAGCATTCCTCTGCTTCCCAACAGCTGGTCTGAGGTCTGATCTTTGTCTGCTTCAGAGACATTTTATCAGGCCTGAACTGGAGCTTAATCAAAGTCTATCTAAATACTGACTTGGAAGCTGTGAGTTAGACAACGAATCAGTCTATCTTGTGTCTCATTTCCCTTCCTTCCTCTGGCACTGACCTTGTTGATCTCATCACTTCCAATTTCTTAAGAGCATTTCATGCTCATTTTGTGTCCAGAGTCATGGGAGTTTTTCCTGTTCATGAGAACAAGTCTGCTGGTAGATTGTATCATTCTTAGCACCTGTCCAAATTTATTAACCTATATAAAAGATTCTGCAGTTTGGAGACATTCAAAGTGTGCAATTTTAGTTCAGTTGATTAGGTGTGAGATACATGTCACAGAGGACTACCTATGCAAGGTGAATGTCAACCTCTGCACCTGCAGGAGAGGGGATTTTCTTTGGGTGAAGGTGCAGTGCCAAGAGATGAAGCTCCGCTGCTCCATCTCGTGGGAGGAACTAAGCACATCATGATGCACTTGTCAGGGAGATGCAACATCTCTGTAGCCTGTTTAACTGCTCTCAGCAGGGGGATAAAACCTCTGTCTGCTGTGAAGGCAGAGATTCAAACAAGAGAAACAGGTGACACAAACCTGGCAATGCTCTCTGCAGGTAAGTTTTCACTCACATACAAGTTTTCTTAAGTCCCCCTTCATATTCCTCAAGAAATGAAATTCCAGACGTTGTAGATGTAGGAACAAAACTAGACCAGCCACCTCTACTAGCCTCAGTCAATAAGTGGTACCTAAGAGCTCCTGACTCATAGCTCTTTTAGCATCCAGACTCTCTGACACCACATAATCCTATGTCCTCCATCCTCACCCACTCTTTTGGAAGCTATTAAAACTTCATTTAATGAAACCAATGGCAGTCAGGTGATTTTCATGTCATTAATGGTGGTCAATTCTACCTTTGTTACACTGCTTTCCTTCCGTTTGTTTCTAAATCTTCATGTCCCTTTGATCACAGGATAGATGTCTGTTTCTTGGGGTGTGAGAGTTTTGTGTGATTGATTGGTAATGACAGATCACTGCCATGGATACTCCTAGGTGCCGATTTTATCAGTGAGAATTCCGGTAAATTCATTATTTCACTGGCATGGATCTGCACAGTCCCTCAATGACTGTTCTTCAGAGACTCCAGACAAACAGGAACATCTCACTGGGACAGAATTTTTCACGTAATTCTGTTGATTAGAAAGTATAAAATAGTTTTTGTGTTTGGTTATTTTGGTAAGAAAGAAATGCCAGCTAATATAAAATGTAAAGGAATGAGTTAAAAATAGTAAAATAATGTTAAAACTTAGCATTCTTAGAAAGAGACATGAAGTTTCCATACACACACTTTCCTTTTGACAAAAATCTATTTCCTCTGTTGCTTTTTAATGTACATCTTCATTAGTGCATACATTATATATATATATATAAATTATGAAGATAAATATACATACATATATAGNTGAAACCATGGAATTTGAAAAGAAAATTCAATGTGCTTTTTATATTCACCAATCCTTCAGAAGACAATTCTGATTTAAGTAAATACACCATGTAAGCAACTTTTTCCCTTGAGGACTGAGAGTGCAAGGCCTTCAGAATTTATTATTGAGAAGGAAATCAGCTGAACAGCCTCTCTACCTGAGTCTGGGAGGAATTCCATGAAAGCCGAACATGAATATTTTACTGGGGAAGGGAATGACAGTTTGGTTTGCAGTAACTTATTTATGAGTTGAATTTCCAAAGCTTTTTAAGACACATGCATGCTTTTTAGGTCATACTCTGCTTTCATTACATCAATAGAGAGAATAATTGCATTGTCTTCAGTAAGATCATGACATATTTACTCGGCCATGAAATAAATAAACATTATTAACAAACTTTGGTCTAGATCCTCCACTTTGCTTACTCACACAAGCTGAAAGAGTACCATAGTTTCAGGTGTTAGATGTCTTCAAGGGATTTAACACATCAGGTCTAATGTTCCCCAATATCATCCATAAGGAATAGAGTTTGTGTTTGGCCACGATCTGCAAGTATCTTTGTCTTGGCTTCCAACTAAATGAAAGCATGGTGTGCTTTCACTAATTAGTTATAAAAAGATTTGACAAGGATTAGAATTTCCCCCCCGCAGTCCAAAAATCTGTCTAAAATTCTCTGACTTGGGGTGGGGAGGTGGAGGGGGGGGCATAGGCTGAAATCTGTGACAACCCCATAACAGATAGAAAGAAAATTCTGGAATTTTTATTTGTAACACACCTTGCAGTAATAGTAAAATTTGAACCTAAGATTGAAGAACACCTGAAGAAAAAGAAATTGTGTCATTTTCTTACTTTTTTTTTCTGTAGTCCTTGATTTAGCAGTGAGTTTATAAGAAGGAGGAATTGTCATATTCTGAGATGTTAGTGAATGATTTATTAGGTGTCCAAAAGCAAACCTGTGAGCCACAAGATATAAAGAAAACAGGCCTAAAATTGTCGGTCCAGATTTCCTGCTAAAGACTGTTATATTCATTAGGGAATCTAACAAAGAAAAACAAGTATTACAAGTATCAAAACCACTTCTCATTTTAAGTTGTAAAAGCAGGAGTTTAAGAAATTTCAAGGTGGGTAATTTGTTAATATTTGCATTACCTCCATGGCATTGTGTAATCTCGGTGTCACACTCTTGAATGATAACTCTGAAGATCAAACTGGCCCCTTCGCCTCATGCTGGCTTTCCCATCCATTGCTAATTATGATGTTTGCCTTTGTGGGACTTTTATGTGCTTGGCATTCAAATGCTTTTTCCACTTGTGACCTCAGCTGGTGTGATCCTACTTCAACAAGAGGGCATGAAGCAGGGCTGGTTTTTGTTTCCATGTTTCTCTTTCTACATTTTCACCTGCCTGCTAGAGGTTGGTGTAATCTTGTCAGAAACGCCAGAAGTCCCACTAGGTCAGTAGATAAATACTCTGCTCAGAATATCCCTTACCTACCCTGGGTTGTGAGATTATTAGCTAATGTCTGCAAAGTGCTCCAAAATCCATGGATGAAAAGCAGCATGAGTGTGAAAAGTGATGCTAAATGTATATAGAGAATTTCAAATGGATGTGAATATAGATGGGTGTGTATCTGTGTGCATGCTTGAGCCTATATACGTATGGGTCCCCGTATACATTTAGTATCACTGTATTTAGGAATCTCTAGCTGCTGCATATCAACACCTTCCAAGAGACTTCCTGCCACCTCTCCAGACCTACACAGGAGACTCCCCTTTTCTGTAGTCAGGGCTGTGATGTGCATTTTTCCCAAGAAAGCCTATACAGAATCTTTCAGGGAAGAGAGTGATGTTCACTACTGCTACAATAATTGAAAAAATAAAAATAGCTTTTATAATAAATTGAAATATTCACTGAAGAAACTGTAGTCACACCCCTACATTTACATACTGCGGCCTAGAAATCTCCAACAAAAATTCCTTCCTCTTAATTGCTTTCATTGCTTTCAGACCTTACCTCGCATTTGCCTGAGGGAGAAGTGATTGTGCATCTGCATAGTAGAGAAATGTACAAGTACCCTTGTACAGATGCAGCCATGTACCCATGGCCTTCTGAACATACAGCCAGATATTCTCCTTTATTTTTTCTTTTTCTCCTAGACCTCAAGTGGTTTGAGCTTTCCCTGAGTATTTCTTCCACTTCAGTATCTGTGACTGCAGCATTCTTACTTGTAGGGTCTTTACAATAGATTGATCTGGTTTTCTTCTAAGAATTGTGATTTAAAAAAAAAAATTGAATTTAGGCAAATGGTGTGATTATGAGGTGGCACTCTTTTAGATTAATACCCAACAAAGACTATCATGGTTTGTTTCACTGATGAACAGTTTTCTTAAACTTTTCTTTATTAAAAAATATTTATTTCAATTCATTTGAAATCTGGAGCACATTTCACATCCTTACAGTGTTTTTTGTCCTCCTCTCAGCATCAGTTCTAGTCAGTAACAGATGTTGTTATGTTTCTTTTGTATCAACTTTGGAAAGTACTCTTGCCTCCTTTGGGATGAAAACTGCTTTATAAATGTAAGCTTGTTGTTATTTCTTTATGAGAATCTTTGACAGTTCACTGCTGTTGCCCATGGAACTTTGCCCTGGTAATAAAGCTGTTAATAATACACTATCAGTCAACCTTAAGAAAGTAATGCAGTATTTATTGGGTTAGCATCAATGTTTATCATTCTTGATTCAGTGATATAAATTACTTGAGTTGCATTTCTGATGGAGAAACAGGGTTGCTGTTGAAAAGATGGATCTGATTCTGCAGAAGGCTTGGTACAATCTTTGAATAGAAATACAGAATTTGCTTCATTAGATGTGATAGTCATGTAGGCTAGGGCTTGTTTTATGTGTGTCATTTACACAAAAAGTCTTAAGCTTGTACAAACAGGACAGCATTCCTTCAATAGATAATGCTGGGATGAAGTGGGAAAAAAAACCCTCTCTAAACATTTGTTAATTGCATGTTGATTTTGAAGCTCACAACCCTTAATTCAAAACTTCCATAGTTTGCTGCTTTGACAGATTCTTAGGGAGCTGAAGAACTGAGTAGAAGAACAGAGTATAAGAGACCTTTTTTTTTAGCAGTGTAGTCTTTAAAACTGTACTGAAATTTTTTACTCCTGTTTGGTTGATCAAATTTTTACTCCTGTTTTGTTGACCCAATAATGCACATGTCTGTGTACCCAGACTGCAGCACAATACCACAGAAGAGGAAAGAACAGAATGTAACAGAAATAATTGTCAAACTGCACTTTTCTGCCTGCTCAAACTGAGCAAAATCTTTTAAGTGCTTTTATCGTTTTTTTTAATGCAGTTTACATTTCTGCCTTCCTTCTGCTATCACACCATATGTAACAGATATGGGATGTAAATGCCCTAGATGCTCTAAAAACACACAGATCAAAGACAGCCATGTAAAGAGGTACAAAGAATGGACAGGCCAAAACAAAACAAATCAAAATAAAAAAAACCAAAACAACAACAACAAAAAACCACAATGAAAGTTCAAGAATGACATGTTTTCATTAGCATGGAAGTCAGAGTTTTAAGAGAGAATTTGAAAAGGGAAAAATTACATAGTCTTGTCTATCTTTATACGTAACATAAGAAGCAGCATGGGAGGAAGTAAGAAAATGCCTGTCTGAAAATGTAACACATAGATAGGAGAATAAAGTACCACAAGCCAAAGCCTGTTGCCAAATTCTTGATACTGAATGAGATCATCTTCTGCCCTTGTTTCAATTATTTTTCCATAAATCTTACTCACAAACTCTTAGGCTTTTCCTTCCAAATAGAAAATAATGCAGAAATATTTACATTTTATTTGATCTACATGTTTTATTTTCATTCTACACCATTTCTTTCCTCCACCAGGAAAGCTTTTTCCAACATTAACTATGGTAAAGCTCAGTTGATCTAAAACTTTTATTCTTGGTCTTTTGAGGAATGTACACCTCAGGGATTCAAGAAAGGAAAATACCTATATATTTACAATACAAATGTAAGTAGAAAATGGGACTATAAAGTGGAAAAGATTGGAAACTTCTGATATGAAGAAATCACAGTCTTCTTTTGTAGAAGTGTAATTAAGAATAGGTTCCAACTGTGAACTCTGCAGGCTTTAGATTTTCATTGAATTAAAACTCGGTCTACCATGTCCAGCTAAGTGAATATCACTGTACTGGAGTTACAGAAAAACAGAATAACAGACCAAAACAATATCAAGAATCCTGTTCTTTAACTTTTTTGTTTTTACATAGTTCCACATAATCTCTGTTGCCATGTGCTTGCTATTATTTAATTCAATTCCTTCAAAACCATCTAACCAACAAAAAAGCCTCAGTCTGCCTGCATGTGAATTCTCATTATTTAGTCATTACTAGATGTCAGCATGGAAGACTAAACAAAAACTGCACTGTGAGAATGTAAGGAGAAATTCCAAAGCAGGATTTGTCATGTGGTCTCTTCTCCATCATATATAATTTGCCAATACCTTTGTCACAAAGCAATGGAAAGTACACCCTCTTTTTATTTTGTTTTGGAAGCCAAGATGGTTCCCTTTGGAAATAGGTTTCTGACAGAACTATTCTTTACCTTATTTTGAATGAAGTCCATTTTAACTGATGTCACTTCCTATAATTTTTCCCTTTGAAATTCTCTTTACCTTCGTAAACCAATAGATCTAAAATGTCTTAAGTCTGATGTAATGGATGAATGTTTAAACAAAAGTGTGTAAAACCTGTGATTTCATTTCTGTAAACCAAGTCTGTTTCCAGCAGTATAGCTTTACAATTAAAGCTGTTCAAAGTTTCTTGAAAAGATGTTGTCTGGAAAGTTAGCCTTTATGGCTAAAAGAGTTTTTGCTAGATCATTTTAGCCTTGAGTGATGGCTTGTCACTTTGCATCTAGCATTGTTTAAGGAAAACTCAGATAAAGAATTATGGTAGGGAATCTTGTGTTTAAAACTGCAGAGTCCAAGAGAGACAGGAACAATACTCAATAAATTTCATCACCTATTTAGCAGTAGTTTTTTCATGTCTGAAATACAAGAGAGTTAAAGAAAAGAAAAAAAAAAGCATGTTGAACATAAATGAAAAAGATACTTTTGTTGTGGATTTTCACTGATATTATCTCTCCTTTTTTATGCCAGAATGAAAAAAAGGCACTTTATTGTTTAACTCTACTAGGAGTATGATACAACAAAGAAAGCTTAATATTTCTTCCTGTCTTAACAATGAATAGATGAAGAGAAAACCACCACTTGACTTGTGTTAGAATGAAATGGTAGCTGATATCACTCAAAAAAAAATAAATCTGTTCCTAGTGTTGAAAGATGATTTTGCTATGAAGCTTTCTTGTTCATTTGTACTGAGATCAAGTACATTGAAGTTTTGCAATACATCATATCGCCCCAACCCACCAGAAATTAAAACAAAAGGAATTCTTCATATCTCATTGGCATTCAGACCATACAGAATGGTGTCAATTACATAGTAGACTTCAGCTAAAATATCTGCTAACAAATGTAGAATGTAATGGAATTCATAACACAGTAACGTTCCATCTTTGGGTTAAATAGTTGTGGTACAGGGAGGGAAAGAAACAATAAAAATCCTGTTTCATACTGACTGATTATAATAGAAACAAGGCACATGGATGGTTCAGAAGCATGGATGCTTTCAAGGTGTAACAGACTACATAACCATGTAGTTTAAACTCCTTTTATTTTGTTTTGCTTTATCTTCTGTTTTGCTTTATCTTCTATCTTTATACTTCTGTTTTCATCTCCAATTAGATAATGGAATTTTTTTATTGTCACCTTCAGCCAAGAAGACAGAATAATGTGATACTTATTGGCAGCTGAAAATGGATGGGTGAAGATAATTTGGAGGGGTGCAATCCATCAGCAAGTAAAATAGATAACATCATTGGTGAGAGAAAAGGTTGTCAATATTCACTTATCTCAGGAAATATCCCCCATTTGTACTGTGATACACTAAACTTGTAGACCCTGGAGAAGTCTAATTACATAAGAAAATCTTTCCAAAATGAATATGTATAACTCATTAGGAGGCCTTCCCATCTGAAAAATCAGCGTCTTGGAGGTATTTTCAGAGTAAATAGGTATAGAGAGTTCAGCTAGGATGTGGTTAGGGATGGTGAAAGAGGAAAAGGAAGAAAAATGGAAGAAAATTAAAAGTACTGAGATAATGAATAACAATAATCATAAAAATAGTTTTTAGCACTGTAGATATCAAAGACAAGTCAAATTACTTGTTAGGGAACTCTGCTAAAAAGATCACTAATTAGCAATCTTTTCCCAGTTGAGCAGTGATTTTATTATGGAAATTGTGTCCCGCATTGTTTCCAGCAATGAGTCTAATTTTCATTATATTTCATGGTAAATGACAGTCTTTCATTTCTAGGGATCACAGTGGCCTGTGTTGCATGGATATGTCCCATACTCTACCTCTTGGTATCTGAGGGACATTTCGTCACCCCAAATTAATTACCTTTAAAAGCCTCTCGCATATGGTTGGGGGGTTGTGTACTCATAGAACAAAGGGAAATGACTTTAAACTGAAAGAGAGTATGTTTAGATTGGATATTAGACTGAAATTTTTCTCTGTGAGGGTGGTGGGACACTGGAACTGTTGCCCAAGGAAGCTGTGGATGCCCTGTCCTTGAAAGTGTTCAAGGCCAGGTTGGATGGGGCTTTGAGCAACCTGGTCTAGTGGAAGGTGCCTCTGCCCATGGCAGAGAGTTTGGGATGAGATGATGAGGTTCCCTTCCAACCCAAAGCCTTCTATGATTCTATGAAAATGTTACACTGAAGTTCATGACCAGGAACTGAATCCAAAACAGAGTCTTATGCAGCAGAAAATACTTCCCAAATAGCAAACTGTCAGAAGGAATGGAAAGAAGTATTAGGACAGATCATAATACTTTATTTGGGTTAAAGGATCACCATCAGGAGGAGCACACACACTCAGACTCAACCCAACAATCCCTCACCATAACCTCTGATGCTGAGCAGTAGTCATTCACTACAGACAACATATTTTGGTGTACATTGTTGAAAGATTCTCCTGGAGTCAACCTGCACATAATTTAATCTTATATTGCCTTTAAAAACCGAGTGCAAGGCAATGCATTTTATCACATATAGATTCTGTCAGATTCATATGTTGCTTAAAGACACCATGATTTCTGGATAAGGTAGAATTCAATGAGAAATTGCACAGAAAGAAGGAGATAGTGGGGGGAAAAATGCAAGTACAGAAGTGGCAATCAGAATCATATTGCAAGTTTTGTCATCAGATTTTCTGAACAATATTTGAATATCTATCTGACCTGCATATGTAATAACTGGAGAGATACATATTCTTAACTTATGTACTTAGAAATAGTCTTTGAAACACTGATGCATCCTGGGTGCTGAAACTGGACCCACTTCTCTTAACTGGGTCACTGAAGTTGGAAAATACCAAATGTAGTGGTCATTTGAGAATGTTAATTATAATTTAATGCATAATTAAATTGCATACTCTGTTCAAATTGCAACTCTCTGAAAATCTTTTCAAATTTCCTGTTTTTCAGGTTAGGATAGGTGCTAGGTAGAATACAATAAAAATTTAAGATGCAAAAAGACCATAAAGTAGTAAAAAGGGTTAAAAATGTCATCTTAGTGCTTCTTTTTCTGGTTGGATGCACTTGAATATCAAAGGTGTGATAACAGCACATCATAAGAAAATTTCTTCTGATCTCCAATGCAATAATACCTGTTTGTCTTTCTGTCTACTGAGAGAAATAGAATTTGAAAGGGCAAACATGCACACAGGTAAGAATGCTGCATTGAGTTATCTTTTCTCTTCTCTGCTTTTACAAACAGAAACAACAGTGAAAGAGGTGGATCAAGTGAAAGGATGGATAAACAGTCTAAGGCAATAAAAATTAATGCATACACATAGCTGTTGTGTAAAGACAAGTAAAATATAGAAACAGGTTAAACTTTAATGATTTTATCAATAAGTTTTTTAAAAATAAACCAAATGATCAGCAGGTTTGAATGACTCAATTAATCCCTTATGTTTTATAGCTTCTAACCATACATTCCTCAGTCATGTTTTTGCTTTCTATGTAGTGTACATGCCTTCACACCAACAATATGAAGTATGTTTTCACTTTATCCCTGGAAATATAAGCTGTTTAAAAACCCATTGGACTGAAATTCAAGAAATAGAGTGATAATTTCTGTGTCGTTATGCTTTTCAAAAACTTTTAAGTGATAAGACCCTTAGAGATATTTCATTTCTGATCAAGGATTTTTTCCCCTACCTGGAATAAGTTCTTTAGGCAGAATCATCTGCTAAGCTAACCTGAGTACTACTAAACTGCTTAACAGCTACTTTCTTTCACATGACAGGTTGGATGATACACTCTGAAGCTGAAATCCATTTTTCCCATTAAAGGCTGTATTACTGTCTTAAAAGCAGTTAACCACACCACATTTGATGCTTATTACCACTTATCTGCATAAAGCCCAGAAAAAGCAAACTCACTTCTCAAGAAGAAATCAAATTTTATATACCAGATTAATTCCCATGACATTCAGTGAGGTGTCCTGTGAACTTTAGAAGAAATTTCACTAAAATAGTTTAAGGAAATTGCAAATGAGTTCCCACATCTGGCTTGAACTCATCTATCATTCATTGTAATATGAATAAATGAAGACATTCATCACAAAGCACGCAACAGAAATTGTGTTCTCCTATTGATATAATTAAATACTCATAGAGAGCTAAATGCATAATAGCTTCCAGACCTTTTATTTCATGCCAGAATTCAATGGCTCCATACTCATATGTTCCTAGTCAGAATCATTGTGAACCCTCTCCAGTTTCTAAACATTTATTGCTAGTGCAGTAATAATAAACATCTTGCATTTATAAAATGTAGTGTTGCCTAGAATTTTTCATTTTTCAAGAATGTAGATCACGCTGTCTAATGGCTCTCATATGTCCAGCATGCCCATGAACAATTTGTCTTCTCAGTGGAGTGTTAATCTGACACCTCAAGGACAGAGCCAGTTTCAAGAAGACTCCGAGAAAAGCTGGAATATTTCACGTGTTGCAATAACTATCGAAAGTCCAAGTATACTTACTCTGGGATTACTCAAGGCTCTGGATTATATTACTTGTGCTTTTCAGTGTTTTATTCAAATGGGAATTATTAAAGAGGCCAGGAGATTTGCTATTTTTTTTTCTTTTTTTTTGTATATACCAAAAATAATTAAGAGAATTTTGTAGCAATAATGACGTTTATTGTGAAGTCCTGAACTACGTTTAGGGAAGGGCATGCAATCGGTTTATGTATTTCTAAAATGCTCAGAAACACAAAAAAGTGGCATACCCAATTCAAACCTATGAACATGGGGTGTCTTCGGGGTGACAATGAATATCAAGACATGTTCTATCATCCATATCTCCCTTTTCTAAAGGAGCAAAAGACAGACTGATGTTCCCATCTCACTTCTCGTGTCCTTCATGGAATGTGTTCCACTCATGCAATAAATATATCGACCTGATCAAAGACCTGTTTAGTTTGATGGAAAAAAAGACCTGTTTTAGTTTTATCTTCTCTCCTTAGTGAACTTTGAATAAAATGCTCCTATGTTTTTAAAGCTACTATTTTATCCATAATAACATTTAGCTGAAGAATTAGATGTACTTCATATTCTAGTTAGAAAAAAAATAGAAATTAAATTGAGATGTAATGAAAATTAAATTCAATTAAATAGGAAAAATATTCTGTCCGTCCAAAGTGACATAATTACCCTGATTGAAGAATGATTTCTCTCAGCTTATTTGCATGTGGTCAATTATATATGTGAACGCTTGCTTAAAATAGGGCTCAAAATAGCTGGCAAACAAATCAGCTTATGGGCTAAGGAACTGAATCACTCAGTTTACACTATGTCCTGCCAGCAATAGAGTCTTTTGTATCAGAAAATTGGTGACAACATCACAAATTTTATCATGATTACATTAGCCACTGGCTGTGATAGGGTCTTGTTCAACCTTAGATATTAAAAAAACTCATTTACAGTGCAGATCACATAATTTTTTTTGATATCTTGTTTGGGATGAGATGAATCAGTGCCTCAATGTGCCTGCTTCTCCTCATGGACTGTGAAGTGAGCCTGAAGTGACAAGCTCAGGGGTGGATATTTACCTGGAGGTGCATGACCCTTTCTTTGCTTCTCCTGAGTGACCCCAGCAGTAATGGTGACAGACACTTGGCTGCACTGGATGTTCCAAAACACCTAAATGTCATCCTGGGGGACCATTCCTCAGGACTATTTGCTGTTCCAAAAGAAAGGATAAGTCTAAATGGTGGTTCATTTGATAGTCATGCAGAGCTTTCTTGAAACCAGAAAATTCATTGTTTGGCCGGGGGAAATTTCTACCTTGATGGCATAAATTGTATGTTAGCTCTGAACACATAATCCTTTCTAGGAGATTGTTGTCTTTCCAGCTTTATTTACAATTTTTAAATTAATTTGAGTTTTATTTTCTAGACTTTGTTGCCACAGAATGTGGCAGGAGGAAAAAAAAGGATGGATTGTAATTGGAGAAATTTTGTTTTTATGAACTTCTCACTTTCTTTTAAGGGGAAGGACAAAATTTGTATTTTAGGTATTGGGCTCTTCTCATGTAGAAGGCAAAAGAAATTTTCTTCACCTTCTCCAGACCATGTGCTACTTTGTCAATGGAATTCCAATATGAAATTCCTAAAACCTATGGGTCAGTGAGACACAGATATTTAAAAACTGAAGTCCTTGTTGAACATCAGAGTAGTAGTGTGACAGTCAGGTCATTTAGTTGTTGTTTAAGTGTTAAAAACTTTTCTCACCAGCTGCTTTATAAAAGATCTAGAAATTAATTTAGATCTCTGATTCTAGCTCCAGGACTTCAATGACAAAATATATTTCTGAATAATTGGCAAATTTGTGTTCTTAAACTGTTTCAAAACACTTTGCATGTTTTCAGTCTTGAATTTCTCATTTCATTTCATCATCTTTTTCTTGCCAAGAAGTCAACTGTCTTGTTAGGGGAAAAAATGTTTATGTGAAGCACATATTTTGTTGCTAAAAATCCAATTTGATCTAAAAATTCCATTCATGTATGGTTTTTTCCCCAGACTCTATAGAATCCAGAAATTTGCACTCAATTGGACTTTGAGGTTGTAATTCATATATCTCCAAACAAAGCAAATAGACTTTAATCTGATGGCTACAATGTAATAATTTCTTTCAATAAATGGACAAAATTGAAACCTAGTAAATTGTCTCAACACTATGACGTGATGTTTTAATCACATCTTCATCCTGCTTTTAATTTATCTGCTTACAGAGTTATTTATTTGTCCCTCGTCTTATGTTTCTCTGAATTTATTTTTTGTCTTCTGTTTCTTTAATTTTAGTAGAGCTTTTGGTATCAAGTCATACTTGAAAAAAACAAAGAGCATGCACAGCTTAGACTGAAACTCTGCTTAGGTGTTGCATAAATGTACCCACAGGAATTGCAGCACTTGGAAAGATTTCAAGTAGGAATTCTAAATCACACTCTCATACCATTTATATTCATGTGATTCTTGGAATATCTTTTACTTGCCATGATCCAACACCACTAACAATATTTTGGGTGCTCTCAAATCTCAGGAGAGAAATCTATGTGGGATGAGAGTGCTCAAGGAATAATTTTATGAGGATTTTTTTCTTTGAAGTGGGCAGAATCTGAATGATTGTCACTGGCTTAAAATAATTACATATGAGGTTAGTTGTTCACATAGTTTGGATCCAAGATGTGGCTGAAGGGTGATCTGTGATCTGTCTCCTGAAAGAGCACCTGGTCACAGGGACCAGCTACAACACCCTGTGATCACTGGAGTGCGGATGATTTAAATGAATTATTTTTTTCTCCCAGTTCAGTATTTGGGGTGTAGCATTTTGATGAAATCTACAATAATTTTTTTTATCACCTGTAAAAACCCTCTCTGTAAGCCATGATCATCTTCCTATGCCAGCTAAAATATCCTCGGGAGGTTTGTCTGTGTTTTACACACCAGTCATTTCTGTATCATTCCAGAGAAGCCTCCACCAACTGCTGAACAGCAGAATTGGCAGTCAGTGATGTGCAATGTTCAGTACACACACTGCTCCTTATGTTCACTTACTTCACTGATTTAATGTAGTATTTGCTGGTATTACAAGTGTTTTACACAGATGTCACTTCAGATTCCCCTTTTTGAAGAGAAAAAAGAAAAATTTGCCTAAGTTCCTGGTAAAAAAATAGAAGGCTTTCTAAAAATGAAAATTTCAAGTCTGATAATCTCTGTGGTAATTCTTCTCTTTCTGATCTATTTCTTTATAGGCCAGAAGTATGAAGCCATGAAATTCTTAAGCCATAATGTCATTTCTAGTAAAGTGTGACATGACAACCTTTAACATTAAGGTCAGGAATTTCAGGGGTTTTTGCTGGTGTACAAATTCTGGAGTTAAAGCATTTACAACAGCAAATTTATAAATTCAATACAAACCTTAAGCCATAGCGCACTAAGTTGATCTGTGCTACTATAGTCATATCACTTCATTTCTTCTGGAGGTGCAATTTTAACCATGACCAAATGAATGTTAACATATTCAACTTCTCAACATTAAAAAAATAGGATTTTTTTTTCCAGTGGAGAATAAGGAAAAAAAGGAATACAGATTTTTTTAAAATAAAATTAAATATTCAAAACTATTTTTATTAATAATACATGAGATAAAATTATGTATTTGAAAACTTTACCTCTAGTACAATAGGCCATCAGTTTTTTCTTAAATTGATATTCTTGAGATAACATCAATCCATCACTTGAAATGTAAAAATTATTCTAACATGGAAATATTCCCTATTTTATTATAATGTCAGACAAAGACAATTCTAATAAAGAAAAATTAATGTTTAAAATTTGTTTTCTGGTTTTTGTGTTTTAAATTCTAGGAAACTGAATGCTTTCCTTAAGTGTCTACTCATATTGGGAGTTACATTCACTGAAGTTATTTACAGTGAGATTCTCAACTGTAGTTTTTAGTTATTATTTATTCAGTCTCAGTGATTCCTTAATCAATGTACAGAAATGGGCTCTTTGAAAAGGAAATTTGAGGAAGTTACATTGCATTTTTATTCTTCAGTGAAATGATTCAGGCCCTTGAAGAATCTATTCCTCTCTCTTGGTTGTAAATTCTGCACAAGTTTACATGAACTTGGTTACATGGTACAATTCCACTCAAGGCAGTAGAGTGCTGTCAGATTTTCCATGAATTTCCATTTTGTAGTAAATAGATTTTTTTTCATAAAAAATAAAACTGGCTTTATTTATAAAACAAAATTCAATTTTTGGTATTTTTTGTTATTAAAAAAGTTATTTAAAACTAGTTGAAAAACCCCAACATACTTTCACCATTTACCCTTTTCCTAAAATGTTTCTAAAAGGTATTCTTCAAGGATTAAGAGAAGAGTTACTCATAAATAAGAATTGTTTATTCTGCCAGTAAAAGTGCACTTTTTTCTTACAAGAACTGTTTTCTGTATGTTTGCTTACATTGATTTAGTGATAACTTTACAAAGTTATTTGAAATTCCACCATTCAGGAAGTAATAATGGTAAACAATATGTGAAGGTTCATAACAATCATGATATTTCAGGTTTTATTGAAACCTATACCTGATAAAACTAAAATTTTTATTATTCAAACCACACACAAGAATAAATTCAGGAATTAATTTAGCTGCACATGGCCATGTAGCATTATAGTATACTACATACAGGCCTAGAGATGTTTTGATGAAATGTATTGACAGTTTCTAAAGCTAAACACTTATGAAACCTCTACAGAAGTGCAGATTGTTACCTAAACATTTGAAAAATTATTTGTACTTGCAATGCACATATATGGTTTCGTTTTAAAAGCTCTTTGATGTCTTTCAATTTCTGTAACACTGATTCAGGCATTTTCTCTGCATTGAACAATTCACAAACCCCCGGAGTTCCTAACTCTCTTCACTCTTAAGGCTACTGTATTTCATTTAGCCTCATTATTTTCAATTACATGGCATAAAAGGGATTTCCAGCATGACACAAGGGAAGACATGGAAACAGCTCCTGTAACTTGTGAGTGTATAAAGGGCATATAAGTGCTATTTGCCTGATGTTACACTGCAAAGACTGATGGTGGTGGGATATCTTGTATCTGAATGGTTAGTAAGCTTCAAAATTATCTTCCATTTCCCATCTGTTTCTGTTTAAATTTGCAGATGTATTAGCACAACTCCATAGTGTGCCTTGTTATTTTGACCCATTGCACTGTAATTTACATGAATAGGGAACAGAAAGAAGCTTCAATCAATAACTGGAATCAAAACAGCCATGAAAATCTGGATCCAGATGCTCTTCACTCTATTGCTATAGAATAAACTCCTCCAGATACAATTAGCCTGCAATTTTAAATATTTGTCTCTTTAGATGCATTTTGTACTATCCTTCAGACAAATATACCTGCAAGACATGAGGAATTACTCTGAAAATGCACCTATACACAGGGCCTGTATGTGAGTCTTTTAATGATATTTGTGTAGATTGGACCCAAGTTTGTACAGTTATGAGTTTGTAGTAAAAATAAGTAAAGCTTGCTAATAATTCACACCATGTGGACTGAAAGAAAGTTCCCTAAAAAAAATAAAGCACTCTTGTTTTGGTTTCATAATATGAACAGGGATAAAAGCAGTAGCAAAATAAGCAAATATGTTTCTAATTGTGACCTTTAGCAATAAGTAAAAAGCAGATGAGGTAAACCACTAATGAAACCAGATTTTGGAACAATGAATAGTTTCTATATTAGCTTTCCATATGTGTTGATTCAATTAGGGGTTCATCAAGTCTTTCTTCTGAATTGTCGTTTGGCTTTTTCTATGGTCATATAATTTCAGATTGTTGTAGATTTACGTAAATCTCACAGGTAAAACTATTTCTTAAGCTTGGAATTAAATCAACCTATCTCTTAAGCTTAGAATTAAACCAATTCAATCTTTATGTCAGTCCAAAATATCTTAATTAGGTATTTTTAAAATATTTAGGTCTTCATTTTCCAAAAGAAAATGCATCAGGCAACTCTCTTCAGCTTATTGAGACAGGAGCTTTGAGATTGGACATGAGTACAAATTTTTCCAGGTCCTGTCTACTGAGTCAGGATCCCAGATTCTGAATGTCTCCAGAAAAGCATAGATTTACAGACTCTATAACATTAAAGCTATTGAGTATTTTACTACAGTGATACTTGAAGAAGAAAGGAGGCAAAAAAAACCAAAAACACCTAACCCTGTACTGTGTCTGTATGTTCTACATGAATATAAATACATATATATACACACATATACACATATTAATGTATATATAGAAATACTTCACTCCAAAGAGGAAAATGGAATAGCCTTTAACATAGCACTTTCTCTGCTGTCAAGCGGGAAAGTTGCTTGAGCCTTCGTGAAAGACATTTTGACATCAACACTTCCCTTGTAAATTCTGTTGTATTAGCAAGTTGGCATTTCCTAAGGAAAAGTTTTCAGAAGGCTTCTAGGTAGAACATCAAACTGCGTTACAGGTTATAGGCACAACTCCTACCAATTCTAGCAGGAGTTGGGAGTGTCCATCTACAGACTTAAGAATGAAGAAATAAAAGTGCTGGAATTTTGTAATTTACTTTTGTTGCACATGCAGCCCTCCTGCCAGGTGTTAGTGGTAGTAACCAGGACTGGGTTCAATAACATGTCTAGGGGACTCCCTCTAAAAATAAATATAAATGGTGACTTGGTCTCCCACCTAAAACACCAACATTTAGGAATTTGATAATTTAACCTCTTACAGGTGTTCTTCTCCCACTGCAAGTATGCAGGAGTTCTGAGAATATGAAGCTACAAAAACCTTTTATATGGGAAAATATAGTAAGTATATAATTTCAAATAGTAAGGAAAACCCACATAGCATGTTAGGGTTCCATCTGTTATTCATACATCTCTTTATGGTATAACACTCTTTTTAATGACAAAACAACCAAACATCAGCTGGGACGATGTTACTCTACAACACTTAGTCTTTATGAAAGATCTGCACCGCTCTTGTCATGGTACCAGTTTGGGTTTTGTTTATTTACTTGATAATTTGTTTTAATTTTGTTTGGTTTGGGGTTTTTGTTGTGTTTGGTTGGTTGGTTTGTTTGTTGTTGATTGTTTCGGTTTGTTTGGGGGTTTCTGTTTGTTTTCTTTTGTTTTGTTTTAAATACAAAGCAGGACAGAGACCTGCTGGAACAAGTCCAGAGGAGGCCATGTAGATGATCAGAGGACTGGAGCACCTCTAGTGTGAAGACAGGCTGAGGAAACTAGATGATCTCTAAGCTCCCTTCCATCCCATACCATTCTATGATGTTTTGTCAGATATAACATTTAAGGTGTCATGTTTTTTGTCTTAGATGCTGCTGTCAGTCTGCTCCTGTCAATTTATATCTTACAATATTGACCACTGAGAGTACTGTGCACCACTGCCCAAATTTCCTGCTAAAAAAAAATTCATAAATAAATGGATAATTACCAACAGTTAAAACAGGAGAAACTTGTTTTTCTATAAGAATGGAGGATTTATTAAAATATAAAATAGTGTTATATTTTAGGGAATGCAAGTTTGTAGAATAGTCTTTGCATGTGCTGCTGAGTTTTATTTTTTAATATCTGTTTTTTTCAAACCTTCATTAATTTTGTGAAAAGTGGACAGTGACAATATTAAGCCTATTACTGTATGCTACAATGGAATAATTAAAAGGAAAAGGCAGTAAAAAAAAAAGAGAAATAGAAAGAAAATATTTTCAGAAATTAGAAATATCTGTCAGGAAAATTCAAAGTAAAATTCAGTTAGACATGAATTCTAATGCACAAAGGGAAAATTAATCAGACACCCCCATAACTTTTAAAGAAAGAATAATGAAATGGTGCATTTCAAAGGTGTTTGAATCAGATAGGAATTCATAGCACAGTATGACAGCTTAGGTGGATGTGATATCGGTCTGTTTGGGAACATCCCATTGTGTCTCCTTGAATATAAGTGATCACACTGCAGCATAGGGACCATTCAAAAGGATCCTGACAAATTGGAAAGGACTTCACAGATGTGAAAGAAAATATATGAGACCAGATGTTGATTAAGGAGTGTTGTGCTTTAGTTGGCCCAGTTTAGAAATTAAATCCATACACATACAGCATAAATACATAAACACAAGGGGGAAAGAATTCTTGTTTGCTGAAATACAGGAAATACAGTTGAAAGTGCATTAGAAGGGAGTTAAAAATAAGAGGAACAGCAGGGAATAGCTCTCACACTAGAAGAGATTGAGGGTGAGATGAAAGGAAGTACTTCACCTGAAGTACTTAGAATATGCTTGCCTGGAGGGAGATAGTCTCATACCCCTGTGGTTTCATGAAGGAGAGAGTTTGGAAATTTGGACCAAAATTCTGTTCAGTGGAAGAATGGTGTTATTATCAGATATGGGCATCATTTAGGGAACTGGGCATTGTACCACGGCATATTTAGAATGACTTTGCCACAAGTTGAAATTCTCTCACCCTTGTTTATCCATCCTTGTGCGTCATTGAATTAATTGTCTGATTGTCAATGTGAGAACAGCAGATCCAATAATTATTATGGATTTTTTCATTTATACTCATTTTATCAGCTAATTGAAGTGACTGGGTTGCCATGTGAACCCTGATGGACATATGATGCCAGCACAGAAGCGCAGAGTGCTGTTTGCTATCAGCGGTTATTGTTAAACCTACAGGCAAGTGGATGGGCTGTGGAGCTGACCCTGGCCTGACATGAGAAATTGCTTGACACAGCAAGATAGCAATGTAAGTTCAAGAAAATAGCAAACAGCACTGGAAGAAAGGCTGGCTTTCATAGGTGGTTAAAGGGACATTCTGTGAGGAGCAACCAAACTTCTGAGATAATTGAATTATGTGTGGACTGGGTACAAATGCAGTCTTTGGGGAGTAGTCCTGCATTTGATTGTCCCAGCCTTACCAGTAAAATAAATTCAGTCTGCTCTTATGACCATATCACATGAGCTGAATCTGCTTCCACGGTCAGAAAGCCTGGGGGAACTTTCCCAAATTGAAGTCACCAGAATGGTGCCCACTACAGTCTCAACAGGACTGGTATCTATTCACTCCTCTCCAGCACCTATCAGTGTAGGAGACAGACAAATTACAGCTATATCTATTCTGATTGCAAAATAAATGTACCCTAAACATCATTTGGAACTCATAATGTCGAAGACTGAATCCACTCTCAGTTTCAAAACATCCTTGAAGATTAAGAATTTGTTTTGATTTTCATATAGCAGTATTAGAAACATTTATAAGTGTGTTGTCTACAAAATAGTGCCAGCAAGTGCTATAGCAGTAAGAAGAAGAATAATAGCAGCATCAATAGCAATAAAAATGGAAGAACATCAGCTACCAGTAACCTCATAAAGAAGAACATTCAAGACAACCACAACTCAGAGTCAAGAATTAAAAGGGTTAAATCACTGGGATTGTAGAGAGCCTCATTTGATCACACTTGTCTTTCACCACTGTCCATCAACAATTGAATCTGTAAGGCTAAGCTCCATGCACACATTTGCACCTCACTCAGCTATTAGGCTACTCTGGCAAGTCTGGTTAAGCAGAGTATGGCTGTCACAGAAGTTTTTATATGAGTGACTGACATTTATACCTAGCATGTCCCACAGGCTTTATAAAGAGCACTCTTTAGTGCCAGTAATGTTACATCCTGGTGGGTGAACATGATACAGCCATGGTGAAAAAGAGAAATAGATTAAACCACAACTTTAGTAATGAAATCCTATTTTTCTGGAAAGAATGATTTTGTCCTGGACTACCCTGGGGAGAATCAGTTGTCCTGGTTTTTATTTCTTTCTTTTTTTCCCTTAAATAAAATAAAAAATGTGCTGAGTTCTTTAACTTCCATCTGAAACCACATCAGAGCTGAGCAGAAGCAGCCTTGTTTTTATCAAGATTTGATCTTAAGCAATCAGGGGTGATATCTGGATTACTGATCAGAGCTACTCCATTGCTCAGCATAACACATTTATCTGTCTTCCATTTTGTAGCTATTGGCCTTCATCCAGCTTCAAAGTAAACCATTCTGAAATTATTATTTTTCTTTTTTTAATTTTCTTTTTTTTTTTTTTTAAGAAAATACAAGGTACATGACTCTACAGTAAGAATCGTGGCATTATTTTAGAATTACCCACGTTCCTGGGTCTGCATTCTGAAAGGAATGCCAATAACAGGTCTAATTCAAACCCCTTGATGTCTGTGGGGATCTTTCCTCTGAGTACATTTAGCCTTGAATCAGTCCCGTTGGAGAAATATGCATGCCTTTGTGCTATGCATTTATGCCTAGTCACAGTTACCTAAAAGCTGCCTTCACTTTTGAATACATGTAAAAAAAGCTGGTTTGGGAGGTGAAGTTTGTCTGGATGCCATTCTGTTACAGAAAAAGCCAGAAAAATCCTGAATGAGCTCCAGGAAGAGTGAAGTTTGCCAAAATTCTAGCTGAAGCAGGAGGTTCCAATTTGTTTGGACACTAAAGTAATATGTGCATGAGAGCTTCTGAAGGAGCAGGAAGAAGGAAAGCGAGCACACGGTACTCTAGGATGAGTGAATACAATGTTTGCTCTTATCTCTTTGAACGTTTTTGGCTCCATGAAAATATAAGCCAGATACTTGGCTGTGTTAATGGTGGTACAGCCATTGAGGTGGTGGCATCTGCTCTGCATTTTCACAACCTGTTTGCAAGAAGGGAAGACAGGTGCTTTGATAGCCCAAAATAGGAAAGCAACCTGGAGCTGATGTCTGGATAGTCCAGAGATGGGGAATTCCAGCTTGATTTTTGGGGTGCATTTTGCCTGAAGTAGGTTTAGAGACCATGAAACAACAAGAATTCAGTGCTCTGGGCAGTTCCTCAGGGTAGGAATATTGAAGAATTGAAAATATGAATATACTGACTTCTGAGGCTTTCTCTTCTAAAAATACTTTTCTTCTATAGTCAGAAGAAAGTACTAATCTTCTCAGGGGATTATTCATTCCTTATAAAATAGGCATTCCAGATGTGTGAGGAGCATCACTGTATAGTCAATCTCTTTTCTCCTTTCTGTGGAGGAAAATTTGACATCTTGCTTAAACTTACCAGATGAGTTTGAAACAAAGCTAGCCTTTAAGACAAACTCTATTTGAATGAAATGAGGTATAGTTAGCTTGCTGTTTTCTCCTTGGTATTTTCTTATTTACCTGGAATCATGCTCTGTGTTCTAATGTATGAAAGTCTGAGAAGTATTTTAATGAAAGATAAGGATAATACATTCACAGAAAAATCATATTTGATTTATTTGGGACCCTCTGAAAACTACGCTTTTTCTGTGAAGAGCTTTAAAGAAAGAAGCATGGCTAAATTTGTCCAGTGAGTCCTATATTTCATGTATGTACTGCTTTGGTGGGGCAGTAAGAGAGAAAAGACTGAGGAGAATGAGTAAACCATTCCAGTTTTCTAAAAGGATGTAACTGCAGTGATTAGGCATTGATTTAAACCGTGTGGCCAAGTTCAGTGTTTAGATGTGTGAAGTAATGAAAAAAGGATATGTCCCTTTTGGCTACACACGTATTGCCACAAGGGGGTCTGAGCCCAGCTCTCATGTCACGCAGAAAAAAAAAAAAAGTGAAGATGTTTGAATCTTGCTTAGAAGCAATTGAGAAAGGAGATGGAATAGAACAAGCTTTCAGGAAAGGAGAGAGAGGAGCATAGGAGTTTTTCAGGTCTCTGATGTTCTTGAGCTTGGAATATCCCATCTTCCCCTGCAACAAAGATGCCAACTTAATTAGGAAAGCTGTAAGAAAAAGCAGCAAAGATAGCAAGATGGTAAAGGAAAATGTAAGTAAATAAATACAGTAATGACATGTCTATTTGTCTGGAAAAGATACATGCTATTCTGAAACTAAAAACTTTAATTTGGGCAGACTAATATTGGCATGAGGTACAATGAAGACTTAAAGTAGAACCAATGTGGAAAAAGCTGCAGAGATGGAATGAAAAACTTGCTGAAAGATACAATAATTTAATTTTTGAGTGAACCACCTTTATTTCTCTCATAAATATTCTGTGTTTTGGCATGTGATTTTTTTATCCAGCCTATATTAATCTTTATTTTTCATTAAAAATAAGGAAGAAAGAAAGAAAGAAAAAATATTTTCTTAGAAAATGAAATTAAGTAAGGAAAAAGTTGCACACTTTCTTCAGGAAAATAAAGTAATTTCCATAACTGTTATTTTCATGAAGGTTAAGAACAGAACTTCAAGATTTCCATGTGTTCTGGCCTATCCTTCAGTGGTTTTGCTCAATAGTAGTGATCCATCAGAGATATTTTGGGTCCTGTATCTTAATTCTGAAGGCTTGAAAACAGCTTGTATAAAACTACATATAGAAAGTTATAGCTGCAGAGCAATCAAATGTTAGGCTGATCACGTGAGGTTCTTCCAGCTCCAAAGGTAAAGGTTTCAGCTCCGAGAAAATTCTGTGTGGAAAAAAAATTCAGGAGACGAAGAGATAGCAAGATATCAGTGAGCAAGAAATTGAATACTTAAATCTTGAGTAGAAACAAGGGAAAATGGGAACATGAAACAGAAACAAAATTATGCCTGGGACATAAGGAGAAGGAGTAAGTGAATAATTGAGTAGGAATTAGAACTTGCATTTAAAACCTGATGCTATGATATGATATAATGATAACAATGTAAGAGATCTTAAAAATGAGCATAGTCCAGAGATACTCAGTTAGAAAAATAAGCAAAAGGCAGTAATGAGATCTGAGCAGAGATGAGATGAATCTGAGCCCATTCAGTGAAACCACCAATTCCTCTTGGAGCCTGAGCTGAATTTGGAGTAAATTCCAAACCTCACGTTTTTCATTTTGGTTCCAAAATAAGATCTGGTGACTCTCAATAGGAAAGGATTTATTTTCTTCTAGCCCCCAACCAGAAAAAGTCAAAATGTGAGGGCAGAGTGGGGGATGCTGGAGGAGAGTTGGTCAGTGGAAAAGCAGAAAATAATTTGGTATAAACTGCAAGTAGAAAGGGTCAAAATGAGAAACCTCTATGGGAACCCAGGCAGTAACACACCACTAAATTATGAATGGCAAGAGAGAGGCAAATGTTATGTTAAAGAAACTGAACTTCCTGTGCTTTCAAGTTGTGGTCATAGCAAAATCTGGACTTACTAAATAGGTTGCATTTGCCTTGTAGGGTTCCACGACATAAATTAAATGACACATGTAACATGCCACTCTGAAATGTGAAATTATTGTAGAATGAGAATTTGAACAATGAGAAACAGCTTCCACTTCCACTTGAAATTTCCTGTGCAAAAAGGCCTCAAGATTTGTTTCTTTTTATAGCAGTTACATGTAAATATGCCCAAGCGTCTTAATCAAAGTTCCTTTTTCCATAAACTTCAGTAGCTTCACATAAGCAAAGTTTTTAAGTAGAGTTAAGGAAGAATTATACATTATGATTTTATTTACAGAAATACCAGTATTATTACTTAAAGGACCAAAAGAATTTTCCCCTAATAACATCAAAGAAGTGGATCTTCAAAGAGACAGAGAATTCCTATATGTAGTAAAACTGAGAAAATACCAATTCTTAGCTAGCAGAGCTATGCTAATTTTAAATAGTTAGAAACTGGTCATTAATTTCTCTCTCCCTTTGCATATTTCTGTCTTGTAAGAATAGCAGAAAGTACATTGCTGTTGAAAAATACGTAAAGCCCTACTGAAGTATGCATCTTGTGACATTTAACTAAGTTTGTGGAAGTCCCACCTTGTAATGTAATTATAAAAACTGCTTCTTGTCCTGAATTTGCCATCTATAAATCTCTAACCACCTTCCTGGAGGACAGTATCATTGCCTTTTGACAGATGGTGAGACTGAGGAGTAATAAAATAAAGCAAGTTACCCAAGATCACCCCAAAAGAACACCAACTCCCACTGCTTGTCCAGTTCAGAAGTCATACTAGAAAAAAATACAGAGGCAGGGCTGCAGGGGTGGTCTGAAGCATTCTATCTGCAGAATTATTTCTGCAAATTCATGGTGGAGGTAGAGAGTGATATGCGTGTTTGGACTGAGAGAAAAGGCTCTGCTCCTCTAGGCAGACTGGGCCTATCCTATTAGTCTGGATTTCAGCCACTTTCACAGAAAAGAAATACATTTAACAGGGGCTACTGAAGGAGGAGTGGGAGGATTAGATGCCTGAATCCTAAAACATACTAACATGCTTTATATACATTTTCACTCTGAAAGCTGAGCTTTTGGTTTTTTGATGCAACTGGTTTGTGGCAGGAGCTGAGCAAGTGACGTTTATCAGCACTGCTAAGAAACCCAGCAATAAGTCACTACAGAAATATTTATTACCTACCGGTAACCGCTGGTAATTGCTGAAAAAACAACCTGGAAGACACGTCTATGCTCTTGCTGGAACGACTCACCATGACGTAATTCCCCAAGCACCTCCACTAGGAGACAGTAGTAAAAACTTATGAACATGTTCTCCCTGTTAACATTCTTTCCTTCTCCATTTAATATAGCTGAAAAAAAAAATCTTTGCGCACCCATAAATTCACTACAAAACAAAATCATCTGGTCTAAGTGGGCACAGCACAAGTACACGTTAGAAAGTCCCATAATGTAATGGTGCTGCAATTTTTTTCATCTTCTGTTGTCAAGGAAGTTAATTCACAAATATATTCCCCATTTAGTGTCCAACGGTGTTAGCACAGAAATGGACCCAATTCCCTAACTGCTGTCATTGTCAAGCTGATAGAGAAGTTACTCATGAAATAATATAAAGTCCCTGTTTTGCACAATATTCGCTCAGGATTTGAAAAAGTTCTTGAGAAATTAATGCATCTTTTAGAGCAGTAAGAAATAACAAAATTGAGGCTTGGTGAGATGCTGTTCTCCACTGCCTGCACCCCACAGTTCCTCCCTTCAGCCCCATTCAGTACAGGGAGCACATACAACTCCAGGTTCAGAACAGCCAAAATATCAGATTGGCCAACACTTTTGGGTGAAATCTCAGCTGCAGAACCTGGTCTGTTACCTCTCAGAGGCAAACTGTTCTCCTAAGAGGGCAAGTCTTAATTACCATTCCTCCTCCCCCTTCTCTCTCCCCACAGCACACTGCAATTCCTAGCTCATCTGGCTAGTTTCAAACCCATATTTACACCAACTGGTTAGTTTTGTTCTATTAGCTCTCAGACCATTTAAACCATCTGGTTTTCCTCTAGCATGTCCTAGACCCCTGACCTGGGTGATCTCTACATTTGATGTTCGTCCATGTCTGAAGTAACTGTTTTTAAAGGTGACAATCCCAATTTCACTCACTGGCGTGGGCATGGTCCCAGTCCATGCTGTGTGGTTACATGATGCCTGTGCATCTTCTACCCTGCACCACCTCCTGCCACATTTGAGCCAGGGTTATACAATCCCTGCTACACATGGTACATCAATAGGGAATATGCACATTTTGTAACCACTAAAACAATCTTGAGTTCTAGTGTGCTTTATGTCTCCTATGCTATTTAATTAGCTACAAAACTGTGATATTTTTTCCAGGAAGAATCTCACAATAGAGTGTGCCTGGGTTTGATTTCTATGGATTCTTGCTAAAATTCTTATGTGACATCATCACAGGCCCTCACCCAGAAACCTGGTAAAATAAATTGCCCTGTCTGGAAGTTCAGAAAAAGAAATAGTTCCTCATTTGAAACCAATAAGTTTACATAAAGGGAGTTAAATGAACAGCTTTATCAGGGGGACAGGCTTTCTAAAACATTACCTTGGGAAACAAGTAACTAACAGAAGGTGAGGCTGCTGTCCCCAAGGCCCAGCCCTGGCCCTGAACTCTTCCTACAGCAGCGAGGGACCGTCAGGGTTATGGGCACTGTCCTCCCCCCTTCAGTTACATCCAACTCACACAACTCATTATCCAGGCTCAAAATCCAATTTGATGGCAGTTTAAATCTTCTGGCCCAAGCCAGAGGCAATCAGTTTGTAGTAATGTGTGGGCTGTATGGGATTCTCAAAGGCAGGTTATTGCATCATAGGCAGCTTAGGAGCAGGCAGGGGATGGGATGAATTGTTCTGGCAATGTTGAAGTTTGCCCCCTAAGATTACATTTTCCCTCCATTACAACTTTCTGCATCCTTCTCCCAATGAGTTCATTGCTTCTGAAAAAACACACAACTTTTCTGGACACAGATGCACTCAGTGTGTAACCTGAAATTCTGGGACTGCTGAATGGAGCCGGATCCAACATGCAGATGTGGCAGAGAGATGTGTCACACAGGCTGCTCCACCACTGGCTTCAGGGAGTGATCAACAGCCCCAGAAGGTTGGCCCCACTCTCTTAAGAGATTTGTGTAGCCTTTGTGAGCTTTTCTACCCATCCCCAATTAAAGATCGGGGTTCTCTTGCCAGAGAGAAGGTGTCAGTGAAATCCACAGGTCGACAACTGCTCCAGGTGAATTCCATCATTAAACAACCAATTCACTGAGAGTCTTCTACTTGCCACTTCATCTCCTCTTGCCTTCCCATCACAGCCACATTTTGCAATGATTCTGCTGCCAGAGAATCAGTCTCCCCTGCAATACAAATGTCCAATTGACCCATTCTTACATTTTGTTGAGAATTTTTAGATAGAAATTAGAGACATCTTATGGGAAATATTGACCAAAAATTAGGGTTTGTTTTTTAAACAGATACTTGAACCTTTTAATTTGCAGTGAGGCAGCTATAACCTTAAGTGTTTCACTAAAGGGAGGATATGGACCCAGTTTCTAAAAATATTCTGTTCTTTTTTTCCTTCTTTTTTATTCTGCCTATATTTTTATGAAAAAGGTATTTTCTACATCCTGTAACTCAGGTAAATCTCAGTATAATTACATGTGAAGGAAAAGCCCTTTTCTAGCCCAGGAGAAAATCAAAATGGGAAAATCAAAAACTTTTTTTGCCAAAAAAGAAAAAAGTGAGAATATTTCCATACAAGGTCACAGTTACCTAAATAAATCACAGCCAGCTTCACACTCCAGACTATATTTATATTTTGAGCCAGGGAACATCTGTTTAATAGTGGGTGGTCATGTAATAGTTTCATAGACAACAGGGCCATTTGAATACTCTTGGAGATGTCAGAAAGGGACTTACCCTGAAGTCAGTGAGTTATAAATGGGAGGAAAGTAGACCCCACTATTCTGGAAAGTTCTCTTCTCAGGAGCTGAGTAAAACTACATGCCAGTAACTACATGGCAAAAGGCACATTGTCCAGAAAAATTCTTATTTAAAATGTAAAGTACAAACTAGAACTCCACAATAGTTTTTCAATAATAATTGTAATATCTTCTGCATAAATATATGAGAAAGACTCAAGACATGTCACAGGCTTCCCAAGGCACCAAAGTGCTAGCTACCAGTATCTCCCAATGGTTGGATGAGAAGCACAGGAAAGGCATAGACCTTGATAGTCTTTACCTATACCTTACACAGGTCGGTTACCTCAGTAAAGAATTAGCACGGAAAATAAGCACTGTATAATTTTGGATGTCCCGAGACAAAGAGCATAGGCATTACTAGAACTAAACACTATTATTGTCCACAGTCTTAGGGGCAGGCAACTCTCATATATGTGTTTTAAGGCTCATTAATCCTTAACTCTTGCTTAATTTCTTTCGTGTGACTAAAAAAATTCATTAAGAGAAAAGAACATGCCAACAATCTGCCTTCTTATACTGAGGGAGCACTGAAAAATATACACTTGTGAAACAATTCTACAGGGTGGAAATATTTGTCCCTTTTTTATGTTTCCTTTGCTTTTTCAGTTACCTGGATATGAATGGGCCTTATTGAAAAATTAATAACAGGAGCTTAGATGGGAAATATCCATAGGATTTTGTATATAAACCACTCTTGTCTAAAGGTCCTGATAAAACAGCTGGTATATATTAGGGGCCAGCACTCCCTATACACTGTAAATAGGTACTATAGTATCTTACACTGGCATCCTAGAATACTGTAGTAGTATTGTTTTGGGCTGCATAAGGATAATCTCAGTTCTTATAGGACATCATAACTATATTGATCAATGCTGATTTAAACCAGTTGTGGATCAGACATAGGGAGAGGTAGATTTACCTTAGTTAACTCAAAACTATATGTTACAATAATCATCAGGAACAAGATGCAATTTGCTCAACCTCTTTTAGATTGCAGATCTTATAGATATCTCCATAGGCTCAGGCTTGTTGCCTTCTTGCAGTGCCCGTTTCTCACCTATGACTATGAAGGCATCCCAGGGTGCAGCTCAAATGCAGGCATCTGCGCTGTGGGATACTTCACTGTAAGCTGGAAAAAATGAAGTCGAGATTCACTGAGAGAATTGTATCAGACTCATCATTTCTAAGTAAAAGTCCATCAAAGAGCAGGTAAGTATTATTTAAGTTCTACTTAAACCTTAGAGTAGACAGCCAATGCACACATGAGCTCACACATGGGAGCCCTGCACTTGAGATCATTTCAGTACTGTACACACAGCCCTTCTCTCCTGTCTGCGTGGGAATGTAACGTGTACTGTTACAAACCATTGTTGTGATAACAGGGATTCTCCAACCATCTGCTGCAGCCAAGTTTCAATAACCTTGGAGAAGCCACATGACAAAATCACCCCTGACATATACTGGTGTGGTTAGGCTGATTTTGGCCCTATGCATGTCAGACAGAAGTTTGTAATAAGGTTTCCTTGTTCACTTCTCTGACAATCTGCTTCAACCATTCTCAGAAATAACTGCTAACGGCAGATTCACCCCCACTGTTCAGCTTCTCTTTTTCTTTTAAACTGAACCAGACATGAAAGACAATGTAAAACCCTCAAAGTAACTCTAATCCATTTCCAAAAATGCTTCAGATTGTACGGTAGCCCAGGATTCTGCTTTGAATAAACCCATGCTCATGCTCTTTGCAACTAAGTATTTCTAATGTAAGTGCCTGCGAGGAGGAGGGGAGAGAGGTTCATTAATAATCATGATGTTTCAGTATTGTTGCATAAGTCGGTCAATTTAATCATCTGCTGGGCTTTATCAGGATTGTTTCATTGCAGTTTGCTAGTGCCTGTGCAGTTCCCGTTTTGGGGAGCTGTAGTTCCTGGGAGCTTTCATGCTATCCCCACTTCCAAGCGCTATAAAGCGACGGCCTGCTGTTTTAATCACGCCTCTCTTTCTCCAATGTTGTTTGCACCCTGGTACAACCCATCTGCCTGGAATCGAGTGCTCCACTGGGGCTGCACACATCTGCCAGCCAGATTACCTTCGTACACAATTACTCAATCCACCGTAAGGCTCTTTAATAGGAAACAAGTGTGACAACGGCAAGCCTTTTTTCTCTCTCTCTCTCTCTCTCTTTGCCTCTCTCCCCCTCTCTCTTTTTCTTTTTTTTTTTTCTTTCAACCACATAGTCAAACCGCCCTAATAGAGATGAAGCTTGATAGATCCACCCAGGTGTAGGTGAAATGGTAGAGCCTCAAGCGTAATAGATGCCGTGCTCTTGTGCTGAAGTTCAGCCCCGTGTCCTGAAGGGTTGTCTGGCAGCACAGAGATGGGTTGCTCTTTGCACAGTTAAAAAGTCAATGTGCTTCCTCCAGCTCACATGTATGACTAATTTAGAAAGCAACCTGGATCTAGGTGAGCGCTGCAGAGCTGCCTCCTCTCTTCAGTGCACGGACAAAGCACAGCGCACAGTAAGTGGAAAATTTGTATTTACTTATTTTACTTTGGAATTAATTAACTGTGTTTACATTTGAGGGAATCTTCCAAAGGCTAGTGCAGAAATGAAGCAGAATAATATTTGCATGCAGATCCCTTGTGTATACCTTCCTGTTTCATTTTACACTGTGCCCTTGTCCTGCCACTTCAGCCTGATTACTCAGACATACATCTGGGCTGAAGCAACTTTCTTATCTAAAACTGAGCTATATAATGGTATCGGTAACACTGGGTCTATTTCTCTATTAAGGTATGCATCTGTACAATATCTGATTTTTGAGCAGAAGTGGGGTTTAATCACTTAATCACTTTTATTTTAAAAAAAAATGTAAAAATGAAAGTGTTTAATTAAGAAAGGGAAAAACTCCAAACCTCCTCTTTAATTTTTTTTTTTTTTTTGGGGGGGGCGATGTTTGAGGGTGAGAAGGAAAAGGAAGAAACAAGAATTAGAAATGTCAGTTATTAAAAAGGGAAGTAATTTAATGTGAAAAAGAAAGTTGCATTATTTTGTTTACCAAACCATTAAGTCAAACATACTCAAAATGTTGCCAAACTCACAAACTGTATCAACTACAGTGATAGTAAAGCTCGAAACAAGAAAAGAAGGTTGCTTGTCTAAAATGCAAGAGGCATATTAGAACCAGATGTACAGAATCTCAACTTTGAATACTCAGTCTTTCATGCTTGGTTTAAAGCAGCATTAAAATTGCCTTTACTTTGCATTTACAACTTTGGATTCGCTGTTAAACTGCACTTGAACTTGAAGTCAAGATTTGATCTTAGCAAACACATATTATTCAAGCCTCCTACCAGAGATTTACTTTGCTATTGGGAGTCTGTTTACTGCTGTACTGTATATCCTGAAGGACATTAACAAGCTTTCTGTGATAGACTTTCAGGTGGAATGTAAAATGTAAAAAAATGCGTCCATTGCATATACAGAATGTTCTCTCTGAGAAATAAACACACGCATTATAAAAGAGATTTGCCAGCCCCTCAAGCAGATGATGATACACTATAAGAATGCAAGTATGTCTGAATTTATTTTCTGGAGGATCCAATGAGATGACACTTCTCACTTTAGACTTAATTTATTCTGAAATATTACTCAGGTTGGAGGCTCTTGTCAACACTGGAAGTTGAAGAAATAAGTCTGCAGTTATGCCTGTAAAACGTTTTCAGTAGTCTTCCTGCCTGCAGAAGAGTTATTTTCTTTGCTCTTGGACAGACAATTATATAGGGTTCTTTTAATTAGCCATGTCTTGGGGCTTCTACAGTTATCCTTTTGCATGATAGCCATTAGCCTGATCTGCTGCTGAAAACATCCAGTCTGTTAACACCAAGATTCTAAATATGGCAATTCAAAAGTTGAGAGTTTGGGAAGGTAAAATAACCATTCCAGATGAAATATTTTGATGTGGAGCTGCTGGCACCAGGCAGTGGTCAACGTCTACCCCCTACAGGGAGAGAATCTAATTTCATTGTCTCCCTCATTCATGAGCACTGTAAGAGTTCCAACTCTGACACTTGAGTCCTGAAGTTATTCTCTGGCTCCAACAACTGCCTTGTAATGGCTGGGACAGACTGTCATTAGTAGAAAGTCATTTACAAAGAAATAATAAATAGCATAACTAATAAATAGCAGTAGGCATTTTCTCTCTCATAAATTGAACCCAGTGGAAAATAGCTTTTAGGCTTTAAAAGCCATAGTGAGCAGTACCTTCTTTCATAGTTACAAAGTGCAAGAATGAGTTCACAAAAGACTCCTGCTTGCCTTAGGTCAGCTGCATAGTGTATGGATCTTGAATACAATTTAGCAACAAGGCACAGAAAATGCTACTATGTAAAACATGGCCCCAGATGTGGCAGCATAGACGTGAGGTTAAGGTACAACCAAGTACAAGTGAGGGGACAGAGTTATGGGACACATTGTTTGGGTCAATTTCACATCTATTCTAACAAATTTTGAGTGGTATTTCTTCATCATTTGCTTTTAAGGCAACTCATTGCTCTGTAAGGCTTTTAGGGATAGGAAGAAAAAAGGATGATGCTCATGTTTCAATTATATAAACATATCTGACAAAATTTATCCCAGTTTATTAATTTATTTAATTCAAGAAAACTAAAAAAGCATCATGTGTTTTGATCATATGTGCTGTGTTGGCTATTGTGCTTTAATGTAAGTTTTAAGCTCAGACATTACACATTTGTATTTAAGTTACAGTACCATTTACTACTTCACAGAGCATTTTTGCTACAGAAAATGATTGAAATATTTAAATATTTTAAATAAGCATCATGTGATCCCTCCTCTTCCCATTTGTTTATCATGATTATGAGTTTTGAGTGTGTGCAGAGTAACAATCTAACCTACTTTTCTCTCTTTCACAATCTTTCTAATATACGCACTAACAAATACACATATATAATCACAAGAAGTGTTATGTTCTATGCTTCACACGTTGAAGTGGAATTTTGAATCTTTGAAGACCTCTTCTGTTGACTTCAGTGCCCAAAATAATTTCAACAAGAAAAAATATGACATTTCTATATTATAAAGTTGAATCCTGACCTCAGCTACAACTCATGACTAACAGAGTTTTGGGTTTCTGCCCATATTACCCTTACCCAAAAAAGAGCAAGGATCTGAAAAAAAAATTCCAGATCATAAAGCACAATGTTATTTACCTAATTGTTCAGACCTAAATTTTTTGTTATAAGGCATTTTGTTTAAATGGATGAATACAACCCTGTGTGGCTTGGTTTAGGCAAAGACATGTGAGATTTTTTGCTATGAGCTCCAAGCTCATAAAAGAGCCTAATGGCAAATTGTCAATTATACTTCAGATTAATAATGGAAGCGCAGTGTCTAACATATCAGTTAACTATAGTAATAAAGAATTGGTTAATTACTCAGTAGTCATTTTGAAAATTTTGTTAATAAACGTAATTTACCATACTGTTTACCAACAAAACCACTACAGACAGAAATATTAAGCACATCTTTTTTCTTTCTATAACCAACATTTCAGCAGAAGGCTTTAATTTTACTCCCACTTACTAGCGTGGTGGAAGCTATAGGTATTGTATGACAAAATGAATCCTGTTCTATCTTCTTTGATACTATTACTCATGGCTGCTAAAGATTTAATGAGTCTTAAACTGAAAAAGATGTAGAAAAAGTGCTTATAGGCATAACAATGTGTTACTGATGAGCATCAAAAGATTACCAGGACATTAGCTAAGGTTACAGGAAAACCTCAAATAATGTATGTTCCACAAATCTAAAATATTTCCCATAAGCAATCACTGATGAAAGTTTCTCTTCATCTGTATTATTATTCTTCATATAAAGCATTAATTTTAAGCTAGTTCAGATCTTTTTTCTGCTAAGTCCAATGTGCTGCAGGTATAGTCAGCAAGCATTGCTAGGGTTATTAACATTAAAATCTCACCAATCATTTGCACCAATGCATTGCAATCTTGCAAATTTTACTTTCCTAAGAACTGAGTGCTTCTGTGAATTTATGTAGAAGTGAACATTTTTTCTTTTGATGAAGAAATTATTTTCTTTCTTCTTACATTAAGTAAACATCAATGCTGATTTGATGCATGAACTCCTACTTAAGAGGGCATTTTGGGTACTGCCATGGAAACTAAGCCTTTGATCTAGAAAGCTTAAGTCCAGTGATAATTAGGGTTTTGGTAGTGAATGTCTGACACATACTTTTTAAATAATGTTTAATACCAAGTAGGTCTGATTTAAAGATAAAAAATATTTTAGGAATCTGGATACAATAAGATTTCTTGCTGATGTCTATATTAAAACTAAATCACCTCAACTATAAAAGAATGGTTTTCAAAATTTGTAGTGGATTCAGACTATTATATTTTGTGTCTTGCTGCTCTATATCAACTTGAAAACCTTAAAATACCATAAAGCTGTTCTTTTTGCTTATTTAACTCATTGGTATCACAGTAAAGAGGTGTTGATTTGTTGATTGTTGATAATTTTGCTCCTAATATATAGACTTGCAGATGTTCACATAAAGTGCTTGTATGAAATAATGCTGTCATTCTGATTTATCATTCTTATACTTTAGTACAAGTTTGTGAAGTGGTTTTTTTTTTTCTTGTAATTAATGGTAGGTTGATCTTCAAAGGAGATCAGATGCTGATGGCAGCAGGTACAAATATTCAGGAATAATGGAAGTTAAACTTCAGGAAGAAATAGAAAATCATGCCTTTCTAGAGACAAGCTGCATAGTACCCTATTTTTCCTATGAGGCACAGGAGTGCAAATGCTATTAAAACAAACAGCAAAGGAGTGCATTTTAAGAGCAACATGCCTCTCTCCTTCTTCTAAAAATGTGAGTTCACTTGAAATGATTAATGGGAAAGGGTTTCTGGGGTTTTTTACTGCTGTTCTTTAAAGGGTGATAAAGATATATGAACCCCATGATATGCACAAATCCCATGCACAATGACTATGAGTTTGATTCAGTAGCTTACACTATGGTGTAAAACCTCAGAAAACAGTGGTAAGGAAACCATGAATCAGAATAATTTATTTTTCATTATTTTTTTTCCTTTAAATTTAAGGGTGAAAAAAAATTCAACTAGACTAGATTCTTTTGTGGACTTTTTTCCAAGTCTTATTTTGAATTTACTATTTGAAATTCAATTTAGGTATTGTCTCAGTTTCTTCCTTGGAGTTAACAGCAGGGCATGCTTTTTATTTTGATTGGTTTTAAAGTAACACAAACTATGAGTTTTGTTACTCTGACGACTTTGAAATTCAAAAACCTGTAAAATTGGGACAAATTGGCCAACAGTACTGCACAAAGGAAGGACTAAAATAAAAAATTACTCTGTTACATTTCCAGAATGTTGTACTTGACTTTTAAAGCTCCATGAATCTAAACCAGTCTTCGAAATACATGTACAGCAAATTCACATGGTGCATGTCACAGATGTGGGTCATACCTGTATAATAATGTTAGTGTTACTCTCAAAATTTACATTGAATAGAATGAAAGACATTGTACAAAGTAACGCGATTTCCACTGGATGTTTTTTTATCACGGTAGGTTTTCTTACAGTGCAAATACACCCTTACCTCTGCAGAACTGATACATAACACAGTTCTAAAAATATTGGGTTTTAAATCACAGGCCCTATACATCCACATATACATAGTTTTCTCTTAAATTCTGTGACAATGTGAAAGGAAACTTCCCCGCCCCCACTGTTTTTCTAAATATTATTTTATAAAATTACTAAATAACTAATTTATTATTGAAGTTGGAGTATACTCCTGTTCCGTAGGAAGTCTTGCATTTGGCTGAGAGAGGGCAGTGCCTGGTGGACTTATTCTCTTAGAAAAGATTCTGAAAAAGACAAAAGGCTCTCTATAAGGACACAAAAGTTACAGAAGAGTATATCACCAACAATACCATCTCTGTCCCACGTGAGTCTTTCAGCATCATTCCAAAAAGTTTTCCTAGTCCAACCTGCCCTAACACAAAGGGGCATTCACCTCATGATCCCAGACATCATGCATTCAAAATGCCATTTAAGCAGCTGAAGCACAGCTTTCCCAATATTTTACACAAATCAAGATAAAAACAAAACAAAATAATAGTTGTATTTTAGGGTCATAGTGTTGCCATGTGAAAACTTCTGCCTCTCCAAGCCAAATAATAAGCAGAAGGGATATGAACAGGGCCTGAAGGCAATGGTTTGCAGAGCTTTTTGCTCTGTAGGGAAAAGCATGTTTTGGTTTGTTTTGATCACTGAGACAAAGACTCATTCCTAACAAATCTTCCATTGGCTAATGCACAGCTGAAAAGTGATACAGCTCTGTGGTGTGGATGAAGAAGGATAAGATAGAACAGAAGTAACAGATAATCACAATTCAAATTTTATTAGTGGGAAAAAAACCACAACACCCTTAATTTAATAGGGATGGTGTTAATTTCCCTTTGATGAAATAGAGATTTGAGAAGGCTGTACAGATAACCAGCACTGCAGAGAACAGCTCTGTCAGGGCTCCTTATGCATCCACAGGAGCACAGCATGCCAGCAAATCTTGATGGTTCATGCGTCTACCTCCTCACAGGCCAAATTTCCAGAAGCTGATGAGTGCATTATAGAGGTGGCAGGGATGCACCAAGCTAAATAAACCCTGTTTCTTATTTCATGGAACTTCTTGTGGTTCATCATTTCTCCAGATGACTTACCTGGCAGCCATTTTAGCAGAAGAAAGATTTAATGATATGTCAAGTGAGCTACTCTGTTGTCCATGCCATGTCTCTCCTCACACTAAGTTTAGGCATATTAACAGGGTTTTATGGGAGAGTAGACACAGCTGATGCCCCTGCAGGATTGGATCAGTGAAAAAAAACCAGATAACTACTGTCTCGAGAGGGAAATTTCTGCCAAAATATACACGGGCTTCCATAGTTTGAGGATTTAGCATACGGTTTTTATTTAGCACCTTTATAAAGATTCATAAAAGTATGCATCAATCACACTTCACATTACTAAGTTTAAGATCTTGTAGCTACAAATTTACTTATTGTTAGAAATTATCAGCATCTTCATGACCAATCACAAATTTGATGGGGGTTGACAACACCCATTTGCAGCAATTAGTACAATCTCACAGAAAACATGGATTTATGAACCTGGCAATCTCAAGTATTTTGGATTTGTTTGGGTTTAAAAATGCCAGTGGCTTCTTGTCAAACTTCATTTGTAAATCAAAAACGTTTTTCAGTTCTACACCTGCAAAACAAGTGTTCAAAACTTGTAAACTTCTTTATGGATATATATTCTTGGCCTTCAGATATAGTGGAAAGAGTCCAAGACAATTTTTTATGGCTGAATTATAAACACCTGAAAAATGGAGTTTGAAATGAAAATGCTGACACAGCTTTAATTATTGCAGCATGAATGATTTTATTATACACTATTCACAGTGTCTACACATACAAAGTACATGCTCTAGTGTTCTAACATTTTGCTTAAGAAAAAAGCAATTACTTAGCAGATGTAGAGACCTAAGCATAAAAGGGCTAAGGCAATACCTTTATGCTGTTTGAAAACCTATATGGAATGTTATTACCACATAAAAGGGTTTACTTTAGAAGACTCAAAGGTACAGAGAACCAGCTAAAGCAATAAACTGCTCTGGTGTGCTTAATTAAAAAGCTTCACGTTACTGAAGTCAATTGAAAAACAGAAAGTTTGATTCTTTAATGTAATTTTGTCCTTTTCTGTTAAGGGCTTATCAAGTGTTAAAGAATTAAAATGCTGTCCCAGCAGTTTAAATTGAGAATAATTTGCTTTTCTTCCATTGAAGACAATCCTTTATGCTGTCAACCTAGACACATGTAATAAAATGGGCAATGTGATGTAATTGGGTGACATGGTTGGATTTAATTTACCTTTAATTAACCAGAAGTGTAGAAGAAGGAGGGAAATCAGTATTGAGACATTTCAGAAAAAAAATTTTAATGTCAATCTCTTTACATAAAACTGGAAAACTTTGCAAAAAATTAAAAAACAAACCAGAGGAGATTTCTAAAGTATATACTGCAAGTTTATAAACACAGAATGTTTGAGTGGATTTTGACTCAGTCACATAAAAAAACAACCTCCAGGTTGGATTTGTTAGTGAAACTGCAGGGTCTATGAGAAATAATGGATTTTGGTGAACTTTATACTCTTTAAGTGATGTTGTGCATGATCCATTTTAAAGAAGAGAATGCTTTTTCCTCTGTTTTTTCTTCTTCTTTTTTTTTTTTTCTTTTTTTTTTTTTCTTTTTTTTTCTTTCTAAAATGGTGGTACAACTGCATGAAAATGCCTCTTTTTGGGGACATCTAAGGCTTGCATGCACTTTCTCAACAGATGAGTCTAGAATGTATATGGCTGAATGAAAGTTCTTGTGGTTCCCTTTTTCTTGAGTGAGGTCTACATTGTTCTTGGCATGGTTTGTGCTGTGAGGTGATTCCAGGTGATCCCAAGAGCAGGCAGAGAACAGAAGTGCCCTGGGCCCCCTCCCAGGACACATTCTGGAGCCAAAAGCCATGAGGTGGGTGGTTTGGGTTCACCAGGTCATGCTCGGGAACTCCACCTGGAAAGCTGTCAGCTCCCAAGGCTTTATGTAGAATGTTCAGCACAGCACAAAGAGATAGAGCAGAAATCCGGACCACCTGTAAAAAATAGGAATTAACATAGGAATTATTGCTGTTTCTATGACTGCTGTCTGTGTTCAAAGTTCTGCACTGCTTTACCCTCTAACATGTGAAGGGGATCTAGCATTCAGATAACACAGACAGCAAAAGCATTGGGAATACATAGGAACAGTTTGTTGCTGGCTCAAAAGAATGCTTAGGTCCCATCTGGTTCCAGCATGGTTTTATGTCTCAAGAGAAGTACAGAACAGGTATACATATATATTTTTATTATATTTTTATATTTTAAATTTCAATTTTATTTACTTGGAAAGAAGGGGAAGATCTTTGTGATAGTCAATTATAAATCTGCTTAAGAAAACTTATGGGATATAGGATTATATTAATTCTGGGCTCATTCCTATTTCAGATCTAATTGTCACAGTAGAATTAGAACACTTGATAAAAAATTCCAGATTACTACAATAGTTAATTACCATTGATGAATTACTGATTTTAATTTTCCTAACTCCAGTTCCAACTATTCATTTTTGTAACATTACTGTCCATGCAATTTAAACTCTTTCTATCTTTTTCTTTTTTTTTTTTCTTTTTGGTCTAAATTATTGTAGTGTTTTAATAAATACTGGTCTCAGACTGATTTCTAGTTATAAAGCCATTTTGTACTCACGAAAGGCAGGTGAGGACCTCCTGCAAATGATTAATCTTTTAGGTTGATGCTGTTGCCCTCTGGACATAACTCTTTCCTTCCACTGAAAGACCAGTAGTAACTATAGAGGGACTCTGTAACTCACTTCCAATATGGAGATGCCTGTATTAGGTGTTTAATGATACACATGATAAATCTGGAGATAGATTCAATACAATGTTATATGTTATATGCTCCATCTCTTTGCTCACTCGTAGAAATCCTCAAGCATGGGCACCAGAACTGGAAGAAATGTCCAATGGCAGTTACACAAAGGAAAAAAAGTACAGAAGTAATTTAATTTCAGTAACCCATAATTCTTTCTTTGGTTTTGATTACAGCCCTTCTTTTCATTTCAAGACAATGAAAATAGTAATCCTATCAGTTCTGCTTGTTGTAGAGGTGTGGCTTGATTGGTTTTCGTGTGACTCACATTTTACATCAGATCACGTAAATTAGAATCAGGCTCTGTATATATAAAATTTTAGGTCTCAATGAGTTCATATTTCATTTGTTCCTAACCTTTTCCTTTAATTAACTGTATTATACCCATACTACATAATGCAGCATAATATTTCAATCTTTAAGCTAGCTTCATGAGAGGATATTATGTTTCTTCTGCATGATATATATTAGGTGAAATCAAATATAGTAAAAACCTATATAGTTCACATTCAAAATGAATGTCTACCAAACAATCTAGCAATCTAACTTGTAAGAAGGATGCTGACTAAATTTATAAATAATTTCTTCATTATTGTCAGAATGTTGGAATGCAAACCAGCAGTGGGGCACATTTTCAAATAGAGAATGGATTTTAAACACACTATAAAGTAGGAAAGGGAGAAAGAGCATGATGAACTCAAGGCAGCAATATGATCTTAACACAGAAAAGAAATTTCCTGTTATTCAGACAGGTACATTTAACAGTTGTTACTATTTCACTACAGTCATGCACTGAAAAACTTATGGGAGCAGAAAGATAAATAAAGCTTATTTCAGAATACTTAAAAACAAGCAAAAATTTAAATAGTATGGTAGCCTAATATTGGATTTTCCAATGGCTACAGTGAGTGTAGAAGGAGGTCAATAAGGAACAATGAATCCACCCTTGTGTTCTCAGTTGTCCTAGTGTAAATGGAGAATTGTTTCTTTCCTGCAGAGGGTAATGCCAGAGAACAGCAATGCCATCAAATCCCTGGCCTGTGTACAAGCAAGAAGTGAGTCAAGCCTGAAAAGAACAAAAAACAGATAGAAAAGGGGCCAATTAGTCATATCATTGATAAAATTAAATATGACACAAATAGAGCAAATTATGTCCTTGCTCTCAATTCAGATTTTATTAGTTTGGGAACCCTTGGAGGTAGCCTAGATTACATGTATTATGTTTAGTTAGATGGGATTTTTTACTCTGTTTGCTTTATGTCCTCATGGGCTGGATCCCCAGCTGGCACAGAAGAGTTGCTATTGCCTTCAGTAGGATTGGAAGCATTTACACAGAGGAGGAACCCCAGCTGGATTTGTTGGCTGACTAACTGGACCTTTGCATAATTTTTTTACTTCTTTTTTTTTTTCTCCTTTTTTTACACATGAAAGTATTTAGGTTTTAATCTCACAGTGTTCCTCTGCAAGCTTGAGAAAAATTAACATTAGCATACAACTGCTTTGATGGAAAAATAAAAACTAACATCTTAGTCTCTGTAAAAGATGAAAAACGGAGCTGGGAAAAAAACAAACCCCCTTTATTCTGCAGCAGTGCAAATGTGCTCTGTAGCACAACCTTGATCGCCTAGTTCTCGGATTCTGGAACTAGTTAAAGCTCATGACAGTACTTATTTAGCATGTGCCTTTCCCACACAAACAGAAACACAGACAGGCAGGGGCTGACTTGTATCCTGATCTTGAATGAAGTAGATGTCTTTAATTGTGTCTATAGCACATAGCGCATGGAACCAGGAATAATAGGTCTCAGCTAGCACTTTAGTAATACAAGTTATAATTACACCCCTGAAAAATGCATGAAAAAACCACTATTATTATTATTATTATTATTATTATTATTATTATTATTGTCGTTGTTGTTGTTGTTGTTGTTGTTGTTGCTGCTGTTGTTGTTGTTGTTGTTGTTGTTGTTGTTGTTGTTGCTGCTGCTGCTGTTGTTGTTGTTGTTATTGTTATTATGGTGGAGTTAATAACTTCTCTGTTGCAATATCTGGAATCATCTTCCTTGCATCCCCCTCACAGTTTGCATTGCATGGGTAGTGCCAACTTTGGGAAAACAATTTTCAGTTCTTATTTTTCTCATCATCGTTTGTATGGGTCACTGCAGATAGTTGTATAAATGCAATATCAAATATACTTGCTTTGAGGACAGAACTGTGAATATCTCTGTGGGTCTTTCTTGTCTATTATGCCAGTTTTTTTCACAAATATGTATTTATTTTTACACCTCACTTTTGAAATAGAAAAGCGATATTAATCCAATTTATGAAGGATCCTTCATCAGCAACGTGCTCTTCCCATTGATTTACATGTACAAAATATACATTACATGATGTTTGTAAAAGGAAATTCCTCTTACAGATTTGTTGTGTCATCAAATAATGTATATAACTTTAGTGAAGCATTTACTAATTTTATTAATTTTAATCTCAGAGAAAATCTGGAGAAATCTGGATTGGCGTAATTGTCAAGAATAACCATAATTCATCAATGCTGAATTTTTGAATAGAGGTCAGTGTGTAAAGTGAGGATCATGCAACATCATTTTATTCCCAAATCCATGCATGTGACAGAGGGTATAGTGGTCAGCCTTGTCAGAGACCAGCTGAGAAGCAATGGCACATTAGAGAAATTTTAAATCAGTGAATGTGCAATACTCTTCACTGGTTCACAGCAACTGATGAAAGCCACAGTGAACTGTGGTTGTTGAAAGCATATCTTAAAGCAAGAGAATAAAGTGAAGACATAAGAGGATAAATGATAAAATCTGATACATTGCAAGAAATACAGGGTTGTTAAGAGAAAGAAATGAGCAACAACACAGGTACTAAATCAGATTTTTTTATGCAGGGTGTCACGATCCACTTTAAAATTAAAGCAGAAATCGTGATGGTTCGAGCGATCTCAAGGTGCAAAATAAGAGGCAAACAAGCAAGGGACTATAATTTCAGCAAAACAACAAAGCATTTTACTGAGTGCTAATCAACTCAGTTATGCAATAGAGGAGAGAGAGAGAAAGAGAGCAAAGTAGGGAGAGAAAGAGAGAGAGAATGTGGGATATAGCTACCAACGGCGAGACAAGTCCTTGTGGCTCAGTCAATAGGTGCATCTTCTTCCATGGGGAGATCTCCAGAGTCCCTTCAAAGAGTCACAGTTTTTAAATCTTTTTCCAAGGCGAGTGGCCTCTGGCCAAAAGGCAGGGAGATTTATGGCCTATTGTGAGCAAGGCCCGTAGCTGATCAGCATCAAGTATGTGCTGTACCATGGCAGTAAACATACATGCTGTACTTACACCCATTCTGCCAGAAGCACTGCACCACAGCAGCAAACATCTCCCCCCTCAGCCAGGCCAGGCTGTGTCTTGTGGGGTCTGTCCCAGTCTCTGTCCCAATGATCGGGAGGCAAAATGAGATCTTTGGGGCTGACCCTTACACAGGGGCACAGAAAGAAAAGAATGGTCACAGGGAACTTCCTTGCACTTTTTGTAGTTGGAAATTAAACTTTCAGTTTTTCACTTTTAGGCTTGGTCGAAAGCTCCCTGAAATTCCATAACATTAGTTTTTTTCCGTGGGTTTCAGCAAGTTTTGGATCAGAATCATTGAAAGTAATTTCTGGATCAGATTGGCAGCAGACAACTTCCCGTACGATGAGTGAATAGATGAGGAGGGATATTTTAAATTTGAGTGATTGATACAGAGACAGAAGTTTTGAGCATCCACCATAAATTCTTTCCCTCCTTTGAACTATTTTGTTCCTGATTCATTACAAAACTTTGCAATGAGGCAATTACATTAAATTGGCTTTAAAGAGATGAGGTTAGGTGCTGCAGATGGTATGCCATTTTTAACACCTGTTGAAAGTTTTTCCTAGCTGATCACAAAGAAGGCATTTTCTGCAGCTGTTGTTTTTCTGAAAAATTAATAACATAATCTTTCCATAGTACCAGCAGCTGTAATAATACCATTAATAACCACTTGACTGCTTAATACACATTCATGGGTTAGAAGCAGCTTTCCACAATGTCTTTAAGATGATTTAGCACGAAGGTTGGCAGGAACTTTTTGACAGAGTATTTTTTGTGTGAAGAAAATGCCATCTTCTCACAGGTACTTTTGAGAGGAACATGTCACTGCGGGTGATAGTCTACCCAGAACTCATCCCTCAAAGTAAGGGATAGGACAGGTGGTTGTGTGTAGTACAAATGTAGAGACAGAGAAACTCACACAAGTTTTTTGGATACTCAGTTCCTCTCTTTAGGATGCTGTTTGGCCTGCTGAAATTTCTGCTCTTCAGGTGAGAGGATCAGAAATAATTTTCTTTCCAGGACCTCTGGAATGCAGTCGGTGTTGGCTGAGAGTGTCCATCCTGACATCCCTCAGCTTAGGCTGGATATGGGAGAAGGAAACTCATAGCTTAATCTGTGTTTTTCATAGACTTTACACATGGGTTGATTGGTTCTGGAACTGGTTTTGGCTGTTTTGATCTGGGAATTGAATCCTTTTGACCTGAAACATTGTAGAATGAAATCACTGAAGAAAAAGATCTGAGAATTCCATGATTTTGTGGGAGGGTGTTTCTATGTGAGACTTTTTTTTCCAGGTGTTTAAGCAAAATTTCAGATCCTCCAGTCTTTATCTCTCTGTTGAGGCTTTCTTTAATACCAATACCATTCCTAGATTGCATCTTTCCAAATACAGTGCCAATCTAATGAGCAGACATGCTAATTTACAAAACTTCCATCTTGATGTCTTATAGGAAAAAAGAGACTCTTTTTTTTAGGATGAATGTCTTTTAGTGAAAAAGTAAAAAACCTTTAAAGAGATAAATCACTACGATACAATTTACCCTCTTTTGTGACAATGGAATATTACAGCAGGATCTGGATGTATTTCAAATGTTTAACAGGAAACAATCAGCTAAACATAGAATAAGATATATTTGGTAATTAAAATGATGAATATTTGTACTTATATGAAGATTAAGAAAAACTGCAATCATTAGAAGGAAGATGGTTTTATTTTTTGCTGTGCATGATGAACATAACCAACATCACTAATTCTTAAATACCAGAATACTTCTATTGATCAGTAAAAATATTTATTTGTCTGGTGTGGCTGAGCCCCAGTGAGCTGCTAATCCCCAAGCAGCTCCTCACTCAGAAGGGAGAAGCATAAGAGGGAGAAACTCATTGGCTGAGATAAAGACAGTTTAATAAGTAAGGGAGAAATGAGAAGCAGAAAAAAAGAAAGATATTGATCTTTGGGCAGATGTACGTGATCTTTTGTGTTCCTAAAAATTCAGTGAAAATGGCTGTAGGAAATTCTTATGATAATTCTTTCTCTTCATTTTATATATTTTTAATTATGCAGGCATAAGTTTGGTAAGATGAATTGCTTTAATTCTAAATTTTTTTTGGCAAATTCAAAATTAACATTTTTAAGTCATATTTCCTTAAATCTGAATGGATATTAGACTATGGACTTGTTAACATATCTACTTTGGAACAATGAGGGATATAATTTTTTTGTCAAAGTCTTATAAATCTTCCAAGATTCTAAGGCATTTATAGTTTTTATTGTCCTTAACATAATTTTATTTTTTTAATGATTGCAGTGCAAAAAAGACATGACTTGTTTTCACTTTCTGTCATCAGATACAAAACAATATCTAAAACATCCATGGAGAAAAAAGATTAAGAGCAAATGTAAACCAAAGGTACTTTGAGGTGAGGAACAGGAATTTTTAACTAAAATTTTTGACATTCAAGCCTGAAAATTCTGAAAAGCATTGATATGACTTTGACTTTCAGAATTCTTGATTCCCTTGATCTTGCATTCTCTAACTGAAAGTTTCTTGCATTTTGGTGCATAAGCATCATTCAGCAGTTATTAATGCCTAATTAAAACTGCAGTCATGAAGAAGTTCCCTGAAGAGCTCCTTTAGGGATAGCAGTGTATCTGTTCCAAATTATGTCTCTTTCTGCTATTTCTGAGATAAAGATAGCTGAGTCACAGTGAATGCTAATTTCTGTAATGACACTGCCTCATGCAGAGGCATTCCCTCTCGGGTGAGGAACTGACAGTGCTGCAAATGCATCAGCTCATTCAGAAGGACCTGAACCAGCATTAACTGGTCATGTCCTCCAGGAAACATCAGGTAAGAGCAAAAGAAAGAGAAAAGTCATTTCAACAGGCAAGTTGCTCTCCATGAAGTCAAGCCTGCTTTTTGCTTTTGATTTCAACAGTTTCGGTCAAAAGTAACCCAGGAAAACATAATCAAGATTTTTTTTTTAATTCTTCTTTTTTTTTTCTTATCACATTTTACTGACTTCAGTCTCCACTCTGTCTCATGCACCTTCTTAATTTGTTTCTCTCCCAGTTTTCTGGACTCTACATTTATACTTTACTGCTGTTCTGACATATTTTGTATCTTTTCACATCCTTTTTTGTTTTGTATCCTTTCTCATCCTCCTTCTTAGTCTCCCTTTATTTCTCTTTACTTTGACTTTACTGGACAATTTTTTTCCTGTTTTTGTGGTATTCTCCATAGTTTATATGAGCTCTTGCTGTCAGGGATTTTGCTTTCTTATGTTATTCCTTGGTTCTTCCCCTGCTTCTCAGATACCTCTAAAACATCTTTATCTTTCCAACCTCTACTATTTAAAGCCTTTTTTTTAGTATCTTTTCTTTCCATTATTTTTATGCCATGAAGTGTCTTGTGATGTCTTGCAGCAGATGTTGAGTAAGTAAAATTGTTAGTTTTTCTTTGTTGGTACTGCTGTAGGGGGAAGGTGCAGATGAGACAGGTGTAGGAACTGAATTCATGTCTCTGGACTAGTTTTTCCTTTAAAATCTTTGTCTTCCTTGTTTAGAAAATACTCAATGTTTACGCAATATTTACTATGGTAGCGGTAAGAGTAAGGAACATACGACAAAGGACAAAGTGACTTTTTTAGATGCACTAAGAGCTGAGCTTCACAAAAGATTGTCAGACAGAGCTGTGGCATATTGCTTCAGCCCCAGGTGTTGGTTTTGCCTCACTAAATTCCTAAGAATACACTTATTCTTCCTTCCTTGTCCTAATTTCTTGCATATTGGTGCATATACTGACAGGCACTTGCTACATTTCACCTCAGGGATTTCTGTACTTCAGTGCTTGATGAAGTAATTCCTTTGTCTAGTTTCTATTTAAAATCTCTTGGGATACCAGGTAACACATGAAGATGTGTAGAATTGTACTCATTCCAATCTAGCTGTAAAAAATTGAAAGATATGATAATACAAAAAAAAAAAAAGGTGCAGATAATAAAATTCTATGAGCAAGAGGTATTAGGAAAAATTACCACATCATTTAATTACAAAATAACATCCATCCACACTTGATTTTTAAGTGAACTTTTCATTGAGTGACTCCTCTGTAAATGTCAAGGCCAGCAAATAACATTAACATACAGTAAAAATTACTAATGACCACCCTTTCCATGTAAAGTACCAACGTTTTGCTTATTGTATATGACACAGAAGGAGGAAGTAACACAACCTGCATTTTATTACTTGAATCAGATGCAAAAGGTTTTCAAAACTTCAAATTCAACTGAAAGCAGCTGTTGGGAAAATGTCATTACATTATACCTTAAGCTACAAAAGCCAATTTAATGGTGACATTTTATTTTATTCAGATGGTCCTTTCTTTTATTCTGTCTAATGCAGTAAAGCCTGTGGAAATTGTATCTGGATGAAATCACCAGAAGGTGAAGGGCCCATGACTAAAAACATTCTTTAAAGATTATTCAAGGTTACAGTCAAATGGAATAGCAGCACTATCGAGAGCAAAGGTCTCCATAGTTACAGGAAGTAATATTACATCGTTTAGTAGGGCCTTTAAGAAAACACAGTCTTGTTACCTGATTTGGTTAGATGTCAATTAAAGTGTTGAACAAAACCATTAGATACTATAGAAAACACAGGTATTTTGAAATGTGGGGAAGTAATTTCTCCAAACCAGTGTAGAATGGAGCCTGCAGGTGGAGTTACCTCACACCTGATTCACTTCCAGTTATAGCCATTGCAGCAGTTTAACTAACTCTTCCCTTGATTTGAGTAAATTATTTTTCTATCTGCCTCTCATTTTGGATATGAATTCATTCATCCTACATGGGGACTGAGCAAAGCCATTGTACTTTTCCCTTTAACTCCAATATGATAAAATTTGAGGGCAGTTGTTCAAGTCAGCGGAGAATTGACCCTGTACTGGTGTTCAGCCCATGACTGCACTCAATGGAGGACACTTCCAGCAGTGTGAGCATAAAGTGCCCTTTGGCACCTCCCCTGGCTTCTGAACTGCAGATCCCTTTGCTGCCTTCAAAAAATTTTGCTTGTATGGAACTGTGGTTATTACCTTCTGTAACTAGTTTAGAATTTTCATTTTGAGAAGACTGTGACAGTCAGATTAGTAATTTTTCATTCTATGAAAATAAATACTACTCTCTTTTGTCTTCAACCTGCTGCCAGATACCTTCATTTGGTGCCCTGCTGAACATGTTACAAGAAATGCTGAATGCTGCGTAATCAGCTGTTAGGATCAGAAGAGATTAAAATATAAACCCAAATTAATCTTTCTCTTATGCTAAGGAGGCTAATTCTGATTAATTTCAAGAACTGAGCCCAAAGGAATAGAAGCATGCATGTAAACCAGGTGTACAGTTCCTTTAGGAAAGAAAAAAAAAATTGTACATTAAAAATTGTAAAAAAATTTAATTGTAAAAAAATTGTAAAGTAGTAAAGCCCAGGGGCACTGCTGGATGGACAAATTTGTATATCTGCATCTTCATATACCAGATTCAGTAATGCCACCAGTCTGAAGAGTTACCTTAATAATGAGATGATTTTCTTACATATACATTCTGATTACTTGGGACATTTGTCAAAACTCTTTGTAATAAAATAATTGACACCCTTATTTAATAGAAAACTGTAGATGGGGGACTCTGAAGTTTGTCAGAAAATCATCATGGTTGCATCTAAACATGATTATAACAAAATATGCAAGAACATACGTATGCATACATCTACCCTTATGCATATACATTTTTATAAAAATCTAGCTTGTGTGTCAATATATCAGTTTCAATATTAATGCCGCGTTACACAAAACATAGCAATGAAACCATGCTTAATTCATAAAGCAAACAAAATTATATGATTTTCCTAGAAATTAAATCCCCTGAAAGTTATTAACTATTGGGATACCTGTTACTTTCAGTTTCTTTGAAGTTCCCCCAAAACAACTAAGAAAATCTCATTAGAATATCTGTTATTCTTTGTAATGTTCATAAAGTTTCCACATACCTTGAAGTTCCTAATTTATAGTGAATAGCCCCAAATGAATCCAACCAATGTTTTCAGGAAGACATTAAGTAAACATCTATTACAAAAGTAACCTTATTCTCAGATGTGTCCTGACAAATAGTTGGCCAGTCAGCAGCCACTTTCACATTCATTTTGAAATAAACTTAAATATAACTGTTCTCTTGTTGTGTGTCGGCACAATCAAGCCTTAAAACAGATTTTTTTTGTCTGCCAATGAATGAATCAGAAAAAGATTTTTACCCATCATCTCAAAGACCTTCCCAAACAGAAGCATACCAGAAACTTAAATATACAGACACAAAGAATTCTGAGAAAGTTCAGGAGAGTTGGTGCTGTCAAAGAAATTTTTGCAAAGAGGACAACCTTCATTCCACTGAATAAAAGTAATGCTGAGGTGGGAGAATTCTTCAAAAATGTCCTTTGATCCAACTTCTCTTTGCAGTTAAAAGTTCATTGGAGTGGGGTTGGAACCGATGGATAGATTAGAAGGACAGAATCACTGCTGAAGTTCTGCAACTGTTATGAAGCATAAACATTAGGAAATTAATTGATTTCTCCCAACTGAATTGCATATGTTGTGCAGTGTTTGAGTTGGCAAGGCATTAATAGGGTGGTCATTGTGAATTAGACCATACAATTTCTTCAAATTATTTTTATTCCATTTCCCATATGACATTCCCATTATTCACAAAGCCAATGTGGTTTTCCCTATTGTTTTTGAAGTCTTTGTTTGAATAAAAAAATACTAAATTATATTTCTTCATGCATGACATGCTTCTGTTGACTTATGCATCTGTTCTAATGAATATTTTAATGCAAAAAAGGTGAAGTTAAATAAAAATAATATTGATAATTTGTGTGCTTTTATACCTCAAAACACATGACTTTGTTGAAAAATACAGCAATATTCTACTGTATTAAGCTAATTTGTTTATACAGATACTACCCTGTGTACTCTCTGCAAATGGTGCACACATTTGTAAAACTGGAAAAGCTGATTGAGATGTGAGGAAATAACATCTTACCAAAAGCTCTTCCTAGTTTGATTTTTAAGAACTTACTGAGAAATTCTAAAGAAAGAGTATCTCTCACTGAAGGGAACATGCATTTTCTGGCTTTAGGTCTCACAGTAACAAGGCATTTAAACATAGGATCTGAGAAGGAAGGGAAATGCTGAAAAAAATCTACTTAACCAGAATTTTCATACTATCCTGCTAGGTTTGGGGTAAGACTTACTCAGCATTTCTAGATGCAGTAAGGATGTTTCCCCATGTTCAAACCTTTTTTTTTTTCGAGCTGTCTGACACATTACACAGCATGCAAAATTTGTATTCCACATAATCTACGTTTGATGACTTTGATGGTATGCTGTAAAGCCCACCTTTCTTTGAAATATTTACAGCTAATTGAGAATACAAAGGATTGGTTGTGGGTTGTTAGAAGGACAAGAAAAGAAGTTTTAGTTTTTCTGTTTGTTGGTTGTAGGGAATACTGTTGACATGAAGAATGTCAAGCAGTTTTTGTGTTCATATCTGCTAGCAAGGACTTCTAGACACTTTGCTATAAATGCTTTCTTACAGCCACCTAGAAGCACATTTTAAAATATTATTTCTAATTAACTTCAGTTTTGAAATAATTCTGCCTGCAGTGACCCTATTTTAGTGGAAGTCATTCTCAAAGTATAATGAATAGCTTAAAGTTTGTCTGTTCAGAAAAGTTAGGACAAATCACGTGACACCTTTTTATAGTTTTGCAGTGATTTTCAATCATTTAATCCAAGAAGAAACTACATTGTTCTGCTGAACCAGAGAAAACTTCTAAGTCAGAAATCTCATTATCAAAAAGAAACAGAACCAAGACTTCTATGTTGTAGAGGATTTTCCAGTCTGTAGACAGAGGTCTGTACTTCAGAATATGTGCAAGGTGTGTTCAGTCTGCACCACACGCTGTAGCAGAGGTATAAAGAGTTTTATCTGATGTATGACCCAAGCCGTCTTTAGCTGTAGGTCTTTAAAAACTGTTTTTAAGCACCAGAAAGCAACAGGTTAACACATGCCAATGGTTTGGAGAATCTTTTCCTGCTGTTCAGTTCTCTCCTGCACCACTTGATGAGGATGTAGTGGATGATGGAACCTGAATGTAACCCAGAATTTCTACCACCTTGCCTTTCTCCTCCTCCAGCACCACTGGGTGTCCAAAAGGAGCTTGAAATTCTTTGAAGGCCTTCCTGCAAAATTGCTGCTTCCCAAGAAATGGTGATAGCTACCTGGACTATGGTAGTCTGGAACAAGGACAAGCTAAAAAAAGTCTGTAATTATTCTTGTGCTCCAGTTTCTGCTGCTAAAGGGCAGATATGGCTTCAATACTGATGCAGGAACGATACAGACTTTGTTTTCTTCCATGTAAGGAAATCCTTTGCCTGGTGTTTAATGGAACAAATGCAGCTCCAAATGCTTCCTATTCCTGTGCTAGTGTGGCATAGCATCTGGCCTATATTTGTTAGCTCCTTCATAAATTACGGACCCAGATTTTTAGATGTTGTTGGGATTTTTACACAAATAGGATGGGAATGTTTCCCTTGAACACTCTTAATTGTTTCTGGCGTAAAAATGATTTGACTGTGATCAGGATCAGACCTAGAAACTTGAAGTAATGAAGCCTACAGACAGCTGGCAAAAGCACCATTTCTCCTTGCACATTTATCTTATTCAACTTGGGGGGCCTGGGGTTAATTAGAAGGAGAAAAATTCTGTTAAACAAGGCTTTGTAAAGTAGATCTGTGGTCTTCCTGGATTTAAAACTCATTGGTTCTACTCTCTGGATGAGTATAAAAGAACTATTCAGCTCCTTGTGTACTCATTTCATCTCACCATTGACATTCAAGCAACTTGAACACAGCATGAAGTCAACCTTTGGTGATGAAACACTAATGAATCTTTAAAAGGACTGTTGATGTAATGCTTTGCTGATTGGATAGTGAACTCTTTATTTTTGTTTTCTAGTTACATATGTGCTGATTGATGGAATAGTTCTTTAGAATCATTAGGAATCTGAGGTTTTTCTCTGCTGAATTTTGATTTTGAAGTTTGATTTTTATTTCAGTTAGAAAATTGTTTCCCAGCACATGTTGTAAATGGAAAGGGTTTAGTACCAAAAATAAGATAGAGCAACATTAGCTTTGCTTAAAAAAAGGACAAATTGAGCAAGTAAACAAAAATCACCATGAGTAATTTCCTCTTTACCACAAACATTTTCCCACTTATACGGTAAAACTTTAAACATAATTCCTCACTGAAAATTAATGATTTGGCTGTTCAGTTTCTGTAAACTGATTTGCTGTGTCCTGTTCTGTGCTGATGGGTCATTCACGTCTTTGCTCAGAGAAGCATAATATTTCTGGGCTAACAAGAAAAGTTCAAAAAAGAGTAATAGTTTCACTTTTCCTGCAGTAGTAAATTGGATACATAAGGTTGCTGCTTACTGTCAGTTTCTGCTTTGCTCCTTTGTAGTACTTTGGAGTAGTTTTGCTGTTGTCCCTCCTGGCATCTTATTGGTTTGGAAAGACTAGGATTCTGAAAGAAAATGTGATAAACCCTTAGAGGTTTAAGCTATGCTATAATAGATGTTTACATAGGTAGAAAGTCTGCCATTTTCAGCACACAGCCACTCTAACATCAGTGAGAACTGCGCACACATGACAGTGGAGACTGTTCCAATATGCAAGAACAAAAATATTTAGGCAATTAAAACCCACTGATGGAATGATATTTCAATGGCAGCAAACTGTCTCACTTTGGATACTTGGAGGAATCAGGACTGTTTTAACAAATCAGCACCTAGACAGCTTCCAAAAATGCATTACTTGTTATGAAATAATATTTATAGAAATTAAATAGAAATTAAATCCAGGACATTTTTTCAACAAATGCTTACTCTAACCAGCTTATTTTTTCTGAAAGATTTTGTGTATGAAAGAGCACATAATTTCAAAAAAAAATATATAGGAAAAAAAAAGATGAAGAAAACAAGGGAAAAGTTATATCTTCAAGATGATTAGAATTAACACAAAGGGCAAAATAGATTGGCACACAACTGAAAGTCTTTCATAGTTCAAAAAATGCAGCCCCTTTATCAATTGAAAATTCACTTGAGAGAACACAAAACTGGACACTACAAAAACATACTGCATCCATTCACATTCATAAATTTATTTCTGTGTTCAACCTGCAACCAGACTCTTCTCATGTCTGATAATTTTTCCTAGTATTAGTCAGAAAAAGTTTCTTTTTTAGTAACATAGTGCCTTTCCTTATTTTTAATTTTCTACTATTCCACCAAAAACAAACCAAACTCAAACACTTTAATTAGATTCAAAAGTCTGAATGTGTATATTGATTTAATATGTTTCATTTCACTCCATGGAAAATACAATTTCCAGGCAGAAAAGGTCTTCAATCCTTTAAAAACTTTTCTTAAGGCAAAAGAAGACATCTTGAATTACAGATGATATAAGATGGCTCTGAAAAGTCCATGGAGCCTGCATATCTTTAGGAGTCTGTGTTTGAAATTAATTCTAAAGTGCAAGGCTGAAGGTTTGGGGATTTTTAGTAAATCTCATCAAAACATTAAACAAATTCCAGCATGTGATTTCTTATTATTACATATGGTATATAAAACCCAGAATCTTTTGCCATAATACTCTTAATGCTGAGAAAACTATCCGATTGTTCTCTGAACTTTGATACAGCCCCAATCTAGAATGAGTCCAGAAAATAGCATTTTCTAACCCTTAAGAGATAAGTTTTTGTTCAGTAACAGTCATGGCAGGAAAAACAGGAACTTCTTTATTTAAAGATTGTGCTTAATATAAGTTTAGATAATATAGGTCTTACATACAGCCTCTGCAGTAACAGAGGATTGCTTTTGTTAATGTCTGAGGTTTTGTCCAGTGCCACAGGCCTGGTTTCCTAATAAATCCATTGATATCTCTTTTCAAATAATGGTTTCTCTTCTATATAATAAATATATTTTAAGCATAGTTTCTTTAATTTATGGTGTATCTCAAATTATATCATCCCTCAGCACATTTTTAAATATCCAAGAAGTTATATTGCTGTATACATCCACTGGGACAAATTCTCCTCTAGTATGCATACCATGAGAAATCCTGTATGAGGAAGTCTACATTGAAGTCAATTAAGTGGCAATCATTTGCAGCACTTAATTTTGTCATTAAATTCTAAGCAGGGACCATAATTTTCCAAATGTGTGTAGATCTGCTTTGATCAGGAGGTCTCAGTTGGTTAGGGATTAATTTTAGGCGTTATTGAAATACAAATATGTGCCATTCAGAGAGAAGAGCAAGAGTTTTTCTCAATGGGTTTCACCCACAGTTAGTAATAAACTTTATTATGACAAGTATGAAATCACAATATATTATCACAAAAATAACAAAGGCAGAGGTACCTTCCCCTCTTCCTCATACAAAACTACTACATTTACATAGCATAGGTGAAAAAAAAATCTGTGTGAGAACAAACCATTATGTCCAAACTAGTCACCTGTTGATGTCTGGTTTTCTCCTACATGCTACTTAAAGCAAACCAAAAGAAATATAAAACAGCCTGCAAAGTCCCTAAATATTCTTTATCTCTAATAATGTGATAAATAATTTCAGATTCATAGCCATGTTAGCTTAACATGGTAAAACTTGCATACATGCTTCTCTACAAACATCAACAGGAGAAGGGAAATATGTGACAATTGTTAAAGACTTGTTTCAGTAATTGTGCTTTTTTTGCTTGCACAAATGGTCAGAGAGAGTGATGAGTGACCTCTTGCTCTGGGTTCAAGCCAGTTGCAAAAGGCAAAGAAAAATGGCACCATTGGTTACTGAGAAATGAACTTCCAATTTGTCAGTGGAAAGCAGGCAATAGCCTTGCCAACATCACTGACAAACTTCCACATCAGCTTTGGCACACGGTACCTCTGCTCTGCTTACAACTAAAGAAATGAGTAAGACAAGGTTTGGGCATTCTCAAGAGCTTCATTAAACCAATTGATTATCATAAACTACTACTGAAATTTATGATACAGTATTGACAAAGAAGGATGAAATAATGGAAAAAAGGATAGTGAAAATATACAGTGTGGAGTAATACTTTGAGTTGTAGAACTGAGTTAAGTCTCAAAGTAGCAGATACCTCTGAAACTTAAAAAAGGAAGAGACTTGGATTCAATTGTAGCATTCTTTAACTCCAGCTTTTACTCTAAGTTAAAATCCAGATTGTCAGATTAGTTAGACAAGTTATTACATTACTCTGAATTTCACACAGCTGTTTGACAAAGCTGCTTGCATCTTTGACAATTAACACACAGCAAGATGGAAGGAAAAAATCAGTTTCCTCCTACCATGGGATCTCACCACTCTCTTTTCCAGACCTTTTAGTTTTGTCTTCCATCCTTGATGATTTTAGTTCATACCTCTTCAGTCCTTTCCAATTTTGTCAGTTCTCTTTATAAGCCCAGTATTAAACTAGTAACACTGGGTTCTTCAACAGCAGCTATCTCTAAGGCTGCTTATAATCATTAATGTCACCCTCCAAGACAGTTGTCCACCCTGTTCTCGTAGTATTCTGAAACCTTCAAACCTTCACAGCTTCACCATTCAGAACAGTCCTACAGTTCTCTTATCTGCACAAATTATGTCATGACAAGGAGAGTCAGATAGAGAGGATTAAGGTTCAGTATCGTATGCTGTTTTATCAAATAATGACATCAATTCACATCTAGAATAGCAAAAGATCCATCCCATTTGCATGGCTTTGTCTTCTGTGAAAACAATTTTGGTCTTTTTCTACTTTCCAAGGGACATAAGGCTGTATTCCAGGTCAGTACATAAGTAGAAGCTCATCCCACCATTTTACACAGGACCTGTTTTGTCCACCTCTGCCTGACACTTCTCTGCCTGAGTTCTTGAAAAACATGTGACAAGCATGTGAAAAAGTCCTTGAAAAGCAGGTGAAGCTGCTCAGATATTCTTGATTCCTGAGGCTGCTGAGGCAGCTGGGAAGCCCTATTTCTTCCCAGTTTACACCTCACACTGCAGTCTCCTCTCTGTTGACCTCACATTTAGCTATTTATTTCAGGATGCAGCTCACTGACATATTCTGCTGCCAGGCATTGTCTAACAAAAAGACATTCTATTCCTTGGGTCAGAAAAAAATGATGTGACCATGCCTGGGACTCTAGTAATATGCAGTTTTCATGCATTTACCTATAATCCATCATTTAGAATGGTACACTTGAGACAACATTTTCGATGAAACAGTTTGCTGCAAGATTTCAACAAATATAAATGTAGTATCTAGAGGATCTGTCTAAACCTTCTGAAGAGGTCCTGCCTTGGGAGTAATGAAGAAAGTACAAAAATCTCAGGACATTGTGAGCTGAACAAATTGTTCGTCAAACATCATTTTGCAGAGAAGATAGAAGAATACAGTAGCATGTAATGTTAAGTTAGGAGAGCTTTATTACACAGAATCACAGAATATGCTGAGTTGGAAGGAGCACACAAGGATTATTGAGTACAACTCTTAACTGTATAGCCATTACAGGTATCAAACCCACAACTTTGGCACTATTAGCACTGTGCTTCACCCAGTCGAGATAATCTCAGGGTCTGTCTGACTGGTGGAGCAGGATTCAGCATACACGCCTGCACCATAAAGGTGCACAAATCTGTCTTTTCTAGTCCTCAATCTGATGATCCAGTATGGGCAAGGTATTAACCCTTCGTTATCAACACCTCCAGCACCCCAGGAGTCTAAACTGGCCCTACCACAGGCATGAATGCTGGCACTGAAGTGACAGCACTGAAGCCAACACAGCCCCACATGAAGGTTGTAATGCTAGCACATAGTGAGAGAGGTGACAATATCCAAATGAAAACTGCATTTTGGCTCTCCCTCTTAACCCCAGCTCTTCTTCCCCCACTAGAGCATTAGGACTTGCAATTTTCTTCTGTTTCAGGTCTCATCAGCTCCCTGACCTTGTGCACTGTGTATGGAAAGCTGGCAAGGAGTTGTGGTGCTCGGCAATGCCAAAGTATAGGGGCTTAACTTATCTGTGATTGTGCCACAATATGGGGCATATCCTTGTCACTTGATGTAGTGGGTAGGAGAGAAAAGCTGTCAGCCAGAAGTGGGCTAGGACTGTCCTCAACTCACTGCAAGCCTTGCAGGCATAAAGCACTGATGACCCAGTAAAATGCGTCATGTATGTACCACAGAAAACAACTGAAACAGCCAGGCAAGAGAACATAAAATTTTTAGGAGTTTGAACACAGATAGTCACATATATTACTGTACACTTTTATTCTGCCTCAAATATCCTTGTCTAGACCTCAAATACATACATACTTAGAGGATCAATGTTAATAAATACAATAATGGAAGCAATGTACAATTTTACTTTTATTTTCTAACTCTAGTAATTTGTAAGCCTATGAAGTCTATATCCCATACATGTGCATATAGTCCATTATCTTATCAGTGAGTAGATAGTAGATTCCTTTTTATTTACTTATTGTTTAGGCCATTTTTACATAAGTTTGTTTTTCAATGATTTTTAATGAGCAAATCGTAAAAAAGCTTTCAACAAAACATTCATTTTTTTAATATGGTAAAATTTAAAGTGATTTGAAAATGATCAGATTGTTTTAAAGACATCTCTTTTTAAAATGCATTTAGTTCCTTTCACACTACCCTTAGGTCAGCACAGGAAGGATATGTCTTCATTTGATAGCTTTAATCTAAATCTTCTTTGTGGTTAACCTCTGATAGCCTCTTTGGCTTCTGTTTAGAAACTCATATCAGACCTGTCCATTCTTCTAAATATACCCTAATCCATGTCTTTATTTTAGTATACAGCCCAGAAATTACTTTTCAAGTTTCTGAGTTCAAAGATGTTAAATTGGCAGGATCTGTGCACAAGTAGAAAGGAAGCTGCAGGAAATCTAAAGACAGAACAATAGAGAAAACAAGTGATTTGTATTCAAAGAAAATATAGAACACTTTCAAAAATATTAAGAGAAATAATTTTGAGAGATGTGCTAATTTTTTAACCTTTTTGAAGTTCTCTATAGAAACCATCCCATCCCCCTCTAAGACTTAAAGTCAAATCTGATAAGAAGGGAACTTAATCTTTCTTTGAATCCAGATGGATTTGCAAGCATTAATATCTGATTGAAATCTGGTTGTAATGTCACCAAATGAGCTGTAAACTTACTCTCTCTACAGCTGCGGCAGCCTTCTTGTCCTTTTGTCCATGAGTGAGCGGTATATTAGGGTTTGGCAAAGTATATTTTTCCATCTGGCCTTCTTGAACATAACCCTGAATGCTCCTACAATAGATGTACCTGACCACAGTCTTCTGTGGTGGTTTCTGAGGTGATGTTGTGGACATGTTCATGTTGAGCCACTGATCCAACCATGCCTGAGATCACCAGATAAGGTGGTATGTCCAGGTGAAGCATCACCATGTTTATGTGGAGAGAAAACCTCATTTGTGGGCACCTACTCGTGCCAGCCCCAGGTCATGCTGAGCCAAGTGTCAGCCTGACATTATCACCACGTTTCAGGGCTGTCACATGCAGGTTATGCCATGGAGACTCTACTGTGCTATTTACATGGAGATGTAGCCTCCTGAAGAAAGTCTGGGGCAGAGCAGCTGACTCAGCTAGACATCCTGACTCACAGCCTTGTGCTCTGGCTAGTGGGTCACTCTTCCTCTCTTCCACAGATCCTGCTGTTTTTAGTTTTCCTGCAAGGATCTCAACCAAAACTCATTGAAGTTAAAATAAAGAATGCCATCTGTGAGCTGTGGGTCACTTCCAGACCAAAATAAATTTGGCTTTCAGTACTTTCCCTGCATTATTTCTTATAAAAAACACATTCTTTTTCTTTTTTATTTCTTTTTTTTTTTTTCTTGCTTCCATCTGTCTATTTGTTGTGCTCTCTCTCTCTCTGCTGATACAATACTGGCTGAGGCTGATTAGTTCTGTGCCTTCTCCAAATAGGTCACTCCAGAGCTTTGGACATTTTGAGATTAAACTGGCAGCCTGCTTGTCCCAGTCACATACAGAAAGGTAGAGCAGGACTTGTTTCCTCAAGATGTTGTTTGCACCAAAAATTGTGCAGAGTAAGCAACCTGTGATTTCACAAATGCAGAAATAACACTGTGTTGAGTGCTTTAAAGAGGATGTTTGGACTTCGGCAGTCTAGAAAAGCCAGTTGCACTCTTGCCTTAAGTTTGAGAATTCTCATCTTTACTGAGAATTTCTTTCCAGCCATATATAAGATTCACAGTGTTCACATTTCATACTGCATTTGTTAGGTACTTACCACAGCATAAATCACCTGGAACAGAAAGAGTACCACATAGTGAACTGAAGATTTCCAAAAAGAACTGTCCATAAATGAACTGCAGACCATGGCTCGTTTTCTGGGAGAAAAAATTGTGAACATTTTTGAATTAGGGAAGGGATTAAAATTTTGTGATCTTTTCATGAATACACACAAGAGGAAGAATACTAGGAAAGGCAGCTTTTTCAAATTTTTACTCTGATTAAAGTTATGAAATTTATTGATATCTGTTACATTTTCTGAGTAAATAACATTAAAAAAATGATTGTGTATGAAACAAAAAAATAAAACTGCTTCACTCAGTTTTCACAAGGGTTTGATCATCCATCCTGTTTACAAATGGCTATGTTAATCATTGCAATCTGAGAATTCAGTGACATTTTAGTATAAATAGTTTATGGGTCTAAGCTTTCCTTTAGACCTGGTTCTCATAAACAGTTGGCCTAATTGCCTTTCAAGTGTTCCTGTATCTTCTGACTAATGAAAAATCTCTCTTGTGGCTTACACACCAGTTGTTTCAAACCCAATGACAAATAAAGAAAGCAAAATTCTAATATACATCCTAATGCCGCAGACATTCACTTTTTCTAGTCTAGAAAGCACTTAAGCACTCAGCTTAGTCATATTTACATTTTTTAATTTCTGTTGAAATTAAGCAGGTGCTTAAGTGAATATGCAAATGTTTTTCTGGACAGGAGTGGGTTTTTTAATGAATCACAGTGCTTTCAGCTGACCAAAACAGAAGTATCTTGATTGCAACAGTGTTTAAATATAGGATAGCTCTATTACTGCAGCACAGACAGCTGGAAAGCCAGACTAGACGTAATCAGAATGGTCACCACATAAACAGGAAGAACATCATAGCAGCTGATAACATGCATCCATATGATTTTTGCTGGTATATTTAGGTGTACAGAAAAATAGAAAGAAATTAAGTGAAGTGACGTAGTTTAGAGGGCAAAATAAGACAAAGAGGACAAGAAATACAGGGTGAAACTGGTAAGCAGGGGAGTTAAAGGCAAAACAGAGGCAAAAACTGAAATACCTTCATTCCCAGTACAGTGAACCCTATGAGGGGAGTGAAGTTACATAGAGTCTTGCACTAAACATTTTTAAAGCTGGCAGAAGCACATTTGTGGCTTCATTGAAGACATAGAATTATTTTTTTCCAATAAGAATATAGCATTTCCTCCTAAGGACAGTTATATCATCACTACCACAAAGTACAACCATATTCTGGCTTCCTGTGTGTGCTTTTGAGGTTACACTTAACAAAATACAAGATATTGTTTGGAATATTAGTTACTTCTGTAGAATTTTGAAACCTGGAATTCCCAAGGCCAGCTGCTTGCTGAGATGCAAGATGGAATTTGATCTTCTTTGATTTGGTATGTTTTACTTAATAAAAAGTATATTTTTTTCCCTGAAAACTGCTGTGAACTCAACTTGAAGTATCTGGCAAAACTCTGCCAATATCTGCCTTGTCCAATCTGACCCCAATTCAAAACTCTAATCTCCGTTCTCCCCAGTATGTTTTCTTCCCTTCAATTTTGATGACTTGAAGCTGCAAATAACCAAAGTTTCATGGAAAGCCTCAAACTCCATATTAAAAACTTTATCTCTTAGTCCAAGGGACCAAATCCAGGATCTCTTTTCTTTGCGTTCATCAGAGGAGGAAACAGTCTCTAAAACATCTCATCCGAATGTGTCTTCAATTATAAAGAAAGCTCAGTGTTTTCTTCAGTGGTGACTTTTGGTTTTGGAGCTTGTCTGCATTTCAGTTCCTTTCCACTACCAGCAAAAAATATGTGTAAAATCAGACAAAAGTTTAATATTTCTCTTTACTGTAAACAAATATAGACTCACAATACTTTTTTGTGTGACTGAATGCTGTAGAAATTAGCTTGCTTATTGAAAAGTACTGTTTCTTCATGATCCATCCAACACACATGAATCTTGCATCACTGGACAGAGGAAATGATGAAAAATGTAGGGCTAAATGAGAGGAAGAAAATATGGGGGTAAGAAATAATGTAACTTATCAAACAAAAAAACCCAGTTTTATTGTAGATGAGCATAATATTACTTTGAAATGTGACAGTGAGAAAAATTACTAACGACTAGGGATTTGTTCATTGATGTATAAAACACTGATGTGTCTGCATGTGAACCATGCAAACAGTCTCTCACCCCGTCGCTCTGAATATTCCCTTTAGTGAAGGACACATCCTGCTCAAACTGTAGTGCTACAAATCCTGAGTAACTCCTTCAATGCAGGAAGAGTTATTCTAGTCGCACTTTGTCACAGCCCTTAGACAAAACCTTAGACTAATATTAAAGAAAAAAATGTCTGAAATCAGGCTTAATATAGAAAAATTTGCTTTATAAACCAAACAGTTGCCAATAAGCGAAATAACACAGACTGTGTTACATCAGCTGTGACATCCATAAGATTCAGTGTAAATGGAATACGAAGAAATTAGTAGCAACATCCAGAGTTCAACAAAGATGCTTTCCACTTGCTGTTCTGCAGTACAGCAAATTAGCTTATAAATCACTATAATATCTAATATTGCATTTGCTCTAATCACGTTGAAAAAATGTGTCAGTAATTATCAAGGCCAAAGTCTTAATATAACACATTCTGCAGACTTCATTTTCTAAACAAAGGAGCAAAACCCCCAAATTTTTAAAATAAGTTGGATTAATTTATGGTGTAATTGAAAACACATGGTCTGACATGAGTCTGGTTGCTTGTGGCTGAATCCACTTGGAGAATCTAGAGTCACGTCTGTTTAATGCTAGATTCTACATTAGCAAAAAATATTGGAAATAGAAGTCCCATATGTGCTTAGATTAATAAATAGTCTCCAAATAGGTTTATGTCTGGCATATTCAAGAAATATGGAACATGTCCTTACATTATGGGGGACGTCCTAAGTGATGTCTCAATAGTAAAACAAACTCAGAAGTAATTGCTTAATAATGCATTTACCATCTAAAGCACTGATGGCAATGAGGTCTAAGAGAGTGTTCTTAAGTCAGGTGTGACTAAATAGAGAAACTACATGTTTCATATTAATCATCAGCTATGTTGGTAGCAGAAAATTTTTCTTCTCTTAATAAAACCAATTCAGGCTTAAGTGACACTCCACAGTAAATGTTATTAATTGTGTGCTTCCTGAATTGACTCCATTTATGTGTAAATATTAATGTTTGAGTATGTTTTATTTACATAAGATCCTCCTTTTTTTTTTCCAATGGAAAAGCAGATTACCATACCAAGCACAGAGCTACTGAGACACTGCAAAGTGCAGACTGATAAATGAATTGGAAATTATGACTGTTGTATATAACTGAGACCAGGAAATTAAAAGACAATTTCTAACCAAGGCCCTGTTGTTTCAATTATGAGTATGTCAGCTTTGATTCAAAGTATAGCTATGAACAAAAAAGTGCATATGCAGTGGGATTCAACCTCCCTTTTTTCATCTATTTTTTATGTAGACAAATAAATTTTTATTATCATATAACCAGGATTCATCCATGCCTTGCATTCCAGTACTATTGCAACCTTGTAGCTCTGTTCTTGAAAATATGCAGATCTTTCTGTATAAACTAGACTAAGTTGATCTGGAAGTAACTGAGAGACAATAAATATAAGAACAAGTATAATTTTCAAGATTTTTGTAATTATGAGTATATATTTTACTACATACAGAAAGTATTATTTTGGTGTCTAAATATAGCCTAGCAACTGGAGTGCTTAAAATTGCTCTATAACTGAACACATTCAGATGTACAGACAATTTGACATTAAAGGCGCTGAATATTGCTCATAAAAGGATTGTAGAAATAGAAGGTCTGAAAAATACCTTTTATTAAAAAAATAAACATTTACTTTTTTTCATTACAATAGATATATTCTTGTATTTTTACACATAGGGGGTCAAACTTTGTTTTCTAATCACTATTGCAATGTGTTCCACTCAGAACAGTCCAGTTACTGAGAATTTCTGATCTCCTGCCCCTTGTCTTACTGATCACGAAAAACAAAAAGATTTCCTTGTGAAGTGAAACATTCCCAGCTGAACACACCATCAGAGACTCTGGATCATAAAACTGATCATAGTCAAATCAAATACTTATTACTTATTTCAAGTGCTCTCCTTTTATGTGTCAGCCTGAATTGGAATTCAAGTCAATGGCAAAACTCCCATTGATTTTCAGGAAAAAAGATTAAACTCTATAATGTGTATTAAATGTTTTGTTCTGGTACTTAACTCAGAACTGTTGGGTGGGCTCAGGAATACATCAGATAAAAATTCATCCATATCGACAGTGAGAAAAAAAGAAAAGTATAAAAGATGCTGAAAAATCCTTTGCTCCATTGGAGAGAAGTCATTAAATCAATGCCATATGAAATTATTGATAAGAGATGTTAGCATTCTTGCTTGTGAGCAAAGAGGAAGCTCAGTAACACATAAATATTCTCCCCACAGCACATCTATTTACTGTTTTTCTGATCATATGGGAAGGTTAATGTTAAGAAGAAGATAAATTGATGGTTTAAGCACAGTATTGAACTTCCATTATATTGCCAAGATAATAAGGCATATATTCAGAATGCCATTATGTGCTGCTTTAATTATTTTCATGCTATTTTTGTATTGTTGAGACACAAGGTGGATAGAAATCCTAGAATGCTGTTCCCAACTATGTAACCATAAAGGCATCAATACAGGGGAGAAGCAAAAAGCAGGCATAATATAGCAGTTATGGATTTACGTATCAGAGCAATTTCATTGAGAATTCCAGGGCTGAAATCAACGTGAAATTACAAGGTGTGTAAAAACCATGAGCTCAGTTGGTTTGAGCATGGTGATGATAATGCCAAGGTTGTGGGTGTCCATTTACCTAAGAGTTGAGCTCAATGGTCTTTTTGGATCCCTTCCAACTTAGAATGTTCAGTGATTCTTTGATTCATTATTGGGTCATTTTTTTTAGTAGCAAGGGTTTAGGCTTGGGCTGGGGGGGACACCATAAGTTATTTTTATTGCCAATTCAGACAATATGAGATGAACAGTCTCTGGAGAATATAGGAAAAAACACAAGTTTGTGTTTCCCCAGACATGTAAATTCTAGTCTTTCATCAGTGTATAATTTTATTTATTTATGACTTAGTATATTGTTTCTAAACCAGAAACTTAGCAGAGTAAACTGCCTGCCCCCCTAGCTCTAATAGTGAGCTACACTAGAAAAAGGCTATTCTTTTAGGATATTTCCATCTTACATTTTATTAAAATGTACACTAAAAAATTTTTAAATTCTGTTTTAAATGTAGAAGGATTTTTTTAAAAATTTTTGAATGACGGAAAGCATTTAAAGAAATGAAACATCACTTATTTGTCCTTTCCTTTTCTCTTTTCATCTAAATCTGATCTTCCATCCACCTGAGAAATTGAACACAGAGGCAAAGCTGCTGAAAAGATGTTCTTCTAAAGTGCACTTTGAAATTCTATCACCTCTCAAAAAGTCTTTCACTGCTGGGCAGTTTGTGTCTTCCTGTCCTTACCTGAAGTTCTCTTATTCATAGTTTTCAAGTCACCCACACAGTCCCCAGTGGGCACAACAAGGTCAAACAGCCTGGCCGTGAGCGAGGCCAGTGTAAAGTTGCCTGGATGGTGATACACTCTGCCTTGTCATAAAATGTTATAAAATGATGAATTCCTGAATAACAGCCAGGAGAACATGAAAAGAAAAAAATGGCCTGATTTAAAAAACAGGTAAATGGCTACAGAGGTAATATTTCTAGGAAACTATTTGGCCAAAATTGTATGAGACAAATGTCTTTGCCTTATTTTCGCTATGCTCTGTAAAGAGGGGTGAACTTTATTTCCTTAAATTCTTCGTAACAGTTTAAAAATATGTTGACCAAAGCATATTTTGACACATTCTGCAGGACTGAAAGGCTCCTCTGGGAAATAATTGCATGAACTGAGTAACCTTTAGCTGGACAAACACAAATACTCCTTGACTTTAGAGGGCTCAAGCAGACCAGGCATCACAGGTTTAGAATATTGTTTTCCGCAGACCTGTTCACCTTAATAAAGCTACTTTTACTGAGTAAATGTTGTAGATCAGAGGGAACATCTTGGAACACACTCAATAACAGCTTATGTATACATGTCTAGATCTCAAACATCTTTAAAACACCAGGAGTATTTATATTGACTTCAGAATCTTTTCCCCCTGAACTTGCTTCAAGAAGTTCAAGAGGTATCAATAAATTCAAATTTCCTTGACATTTTGAAGGATTTGTGTCACAATGCAAACTGAATTTTAACAAAGTGTCACTTTTTGGCTGATTTGTCATTCTTTTATTTGTCTTTTCAGAATGAAATTAAAATTTGAGGTAGGTCTTTGATTCAGGAGTGGCAATTTTACATTTCTCCGTGTTTTGTATAGCATGTTGCAAACAGGTAGTGTTTAGCACATAAGTCATATAGGAAAAATATGTATTATTTCTCTTTTGACTCTGGAGGATTAAAAAATACATATATTAACATCAGTCAAGTTTTCATCAGGCCCATTTGGTTCCGAATGAAAAGAAAGAATCTCTCAGACAGGAGGGTTTTTTTCATTTCAAGGATTTTGACAATAAGTTTTGAAGCTTTTATACCAACATCTAAGGGTAGGATTAGGATACTCTGCTTGCTTCATCATTGGTTCAAATGGGTGGATCACCTACTTTGTTCATCTCTTGGTTAGACTACTGCAGAGCAAAAGCTGTTTTCAGATTGCCGACGCAAAGGAAGGAGTTTTAGGGGGATTTCCAAGTGACAAGCACCGTTACTAATAAATTGTCTCAGAATGTAAAAATGTGACCCTCTCAGGTGGTTCAGCCACAGTGTTTGCAAACTGTAGCTAAGTGTCACATTCCTGCCTTTTTGCTTAGCACTTACCATGGAACAATACAGAGCTGTGACTTCTTGCTCCAGCTCTGATTGTGCACATCATAATTAAGGATTTGGGCGAGGATGAATGGCAAAGAATGCCACTGTGCAATTGGCTGTAACCAATGTGACCTAAACTGATCCTAGATCTGGGGGAAAAAAGGAAGAAAAAAGAAAGAAAAGGAGGGGAAAAAATGACCTCTTGTACCCTCTTCCATGATCCGTGTATGTAGTTAGCACAGACTCCCCTGCCAGGCTTTTCATCGCCGTGCTTTTAAAACCATTAGCTTGCTTTGTAGTCTTAGCAAGACATACATTTTTGAGCTATCATAAATGAAATCTTAGAAGATACCTTTCAACATATGCCAGGCATAGTTAAAAAAGAAAAAGACCATTATAGCTCTTTAAAGAACGGAGGAAAAACCTCAGGGTGAAGTGGTGCAGACGTTTTGTGGAATACGGAAAGTTTGAAAGAAGTTAACATATAATAAAGGGACACAAGAAAACATGGTTGTGTTACATAAAGAGCTGACAAGCTCAATAGACTATAGTTTAAATAGGATTCTTTCTCCCTATATATTAGTTTTCGTCTTCTATGGTAAGTCAGGTGATACCATTTTGTCTTCTACTAACGTGTCCTTGATATTTTTTAATAAAAATCAGAATACATTGCCAAAGTGTTGTCTTGAATAATCCAGCTGTTATCTGCTGTCACTGCAGAAACACATGACTGGAAAGAATGTATATCTCAATTTATTTAGGAAAAAATTTGGTTTATAATTTTTTCAGTGAAGGTTGTGTGTGGCATTTGGATAGCACTGTGTGGAACAGATCCAGCCTCCCATCTCCCAGGTTTCCTCAGTATACAGAGAGATGTGCCAAAACTCTTTATCTGAATCTGGACTGATGAATCTAAACTTAGACCAGATGTAGAAATTTTCTGATTGTGTTGGTTTTAACTGGGATAAAGATAATTTTCTTCAGAGTACCATGTATGGAGCTGTGTTTTAGATTTGTGCTGGAAAATATCTTGGTAATTCAGGGATATTTTCCTTATTGTTGAGCAGTGGTTGCACACAGTCAAGACATTTTTTGCTTCTCACCCCACACCAGCAAGTAAGTTGGGGGTGTACATGTAGCTGATACAGCTGACCCCAGCTGACTCAAGGAATATTCCAGACCCATCATGCTCAGTGTAAAAAGCTGGGGGAAGAAGAAGGGAAGGGCAGGGGGGCATTTGGAGTGATAGCTTTTGTTTTCCTATGTCCCCGTCACATGTGATGGAGCCCTGCTTTCCTAGGGATGGCTGAACACCTGCCTGCCCAAAGGGTGAAGAAATTCCTTCAGTCCTTTGCTTGTATGTGCAGCTTTTGCTCTGACTATTAAACTTTATTTACCTCAATGAAAGGCTGTTTTCTTACTTTTATTCTTCTGCTTTTCTCCCCCATCCCACCAGCAGGGAGTGAGTGAGTGGATGTGTGCGCCTAGGTTGCTGCAAAAATGGTTCACACTGACCATGGAAAGGAGATTTATTGCACTAGAAATCTTTTGCCAGGATTTTGAAGCTGGCACACTGTGAACTGGGAGTCAGAACTTTGCTGCACTCCTATACTGAAAAAAAAAACCAGGCAGATTTTAATATTTTAAATCCTACTTGTAGTCAAGAGTGACAGAAATCAGGTTCATTTTGCAACAGAGAAAAATATATCTACCAGTCACAGATGTCTGGGGCACACAGAATCAGAGTGGGAAGGACTCTGGGCTCTTTTCATCTTTTTATAGTAAACAGCTGGGAAATGTGGAGGAGTCAGGGCCCCTCATGGTAAAGATGCTTCTCTCTTAGAACAGTAAACAAAAATCCTGTAAGAAAATAAGAAGTTGTTTTAACTGAAATAAACACAAATAGTGAATTCAGCAAAATAAAGAAGCAAAGCCTTGAGCAAGTTCATTTATAGAACAGTTGTATTGAATTTTAGTGTTTATAATGCTTTGATTTCACTTTTTTGGTTTTATTTCCTTTTGATACTTTTGTTTTTCTTATAAGTCATGCCCATTTAATGAGTGTGAGAAGGGGAAAGAAAGGAAATCCAAACTGCTTTTTTCTTACTGTTTTCTGCCTGTATGAAACAGACACTATCTTAAAGTCTTGCTCTGCCTATGCTCTGTAATTGCATTTGATTTAACCATGTCAATTCCCTGGAGTTAAACACACTTTAAAGAGAACACCTTCGACTTAGGACTCCTGACCTCTGATCTCATGCAGACTGTTCTCTATGTGGGATAAATCCACAGAGGGAGAAAAATTTCCCACTAAGTGATGATCTCTTTCATGTCCTCTTAGCAGAAAATGGTCTTTCAGGTACATTTGCACTGGAAGAAATTTCATCTCAATATAAGAAAGAATTTTTTTCAGTGCAAACAATTAATCTCTGGAAGAACCTGCTCAGGTATTTGGTATACCTCTTATCAATGAAGGTTTTCATGATGTGGATGATAGATGATCTCATGTAGGATTCCCTTCCAATAAAAGGTGGGACAAGATGATCTTTCAAGGATCTTTCCAACCTGGGGTTTTCTGTGATTCTCTGATTCTCTTTCTATTTCTGATTCCTTTAATCAGTAAGGAATGTACTAATTTCTATTACAGCATCATGATTTTTCTTGCTGACAATATAAATGAATTAAATCAAAGTCTTATTAGAAATGTTTGTTTCTATGGTAAAATAGTGATTTTTTTTATTAATATTGTTTTTAGGATAGATGATTAAACTAGATAAGTGAGAGGTTAGAATAGAGACTGAATTCATAGCTTCAAAACCCAAATTATTTTTATGCAAGTGCTGAGAGCTGGCAAATGTCATTAACAGGCTACTCTTGATTATGTTTGAAATGTGGTCATCAGAAGAGGCTTTTGAGGACCTGGAAAGAGAAAAAATCCCTCTTTGACCTCAGGAAGACAAGAGGAAGGACACAGGGAACTACAGGTTGGTCAGTCTCACTTCAGTCCCTGGGAGTGTGATGGAGCATACAATGCTGGGAATCATTTCCAGGCATGAAGATTAACGAAGAGATCAAGAGCAGTTAGAATGAAATTAGAAAGGGGAAATCATGAACTTGATGGCCACAACAATGAAATGACTGGCATGGTGGATAAATGGAGAGCAGAAAGTAGCTTCTCTTCATTTTTGATAAGGTTTTTTTGTTATCTTCCGTAATGTCTTCACAGACAAGCTACACATGTTCTACCTGTGAGGTGGACTGGAAATTGGTTGAACTGACAGGATTGAAATGTTTTCACAAGTGCTGTACCTGAGTATTGATATGAGGGCAAATATTGTTAAATTATTTACTATTCCCTAAGGAGATTGCTGATGAGACCAAGTGCTCCCTCAGCAAGTTTGCAGATGATATAAAACCCAGAGGAGTTGCTCATATGCCAGATCTGTGCTTCCATTCAAGGGGACCTCAACCTGCTGGAGCAATGGACTGACAGAAACCTTCTGAAATTCAACAAAGGAAAATACCAAGTCCTGTCCATGGGAAGGATACCCCCATGTACCTGTACACATTGGGGACCAGCTGTGTGGAAAGCAGCTCTGCAGAGGATGACCTGGTGATTCGGTCATACAGCAAACCAAACATGAGCCAGCAAGGAGTACTTATGGCAGAAAAGACCAGAAGCCTCCAGAAATGCTCTAGGCAAAGAATTTCCAACAGGGCCAGAGAAGCGATTGTTCCCCTCTACTCCACACTGGTGAGACCTATCAGGAATACTGGGTCCAGTGCTGGGGTCCCTGATGCAAGAAAAATACTGATAAAGTGGAGAAAAACCAGGGAAGGGCTACAAAAGGATTAAGAGGCTGGGCTGTGATGTGACGATGCTGAGAGAGCCAGGGTTGTTTAGCCTGGAAAAGTGAAGACCTTGCCTGACTGTGAATAACTGACTGGGAGAGTGAAGAAGACAGACAGGTTCTCAGAATTGCCTTGTGACAGGACAAGAGACCATTTATATTAATTTAAAAATGCTGTTGTGAGAAACTGACTGCACAACTTTATTTTATTTGCATTGTAACATTTACTGCATGCGAGGTGGTGATGGGCACTCCAGCTTCTTAACAAATCCTGCATTCATGGTAAGCAGGCAAACAGGAGCACCTGGCTTACACACTGCATGTGTCAAAGCGCAGCTTGCTGAACTTTCTCAGTGAAGTGCATATAAAATTCCTCTTATAAAAATAACTTGAAACAGCCTGAAGAAAAAAAATGTCCATTTTATTTAACTACCCACCTGTGAAATATGAAAGAACATCCTTAAATACTTTAGAGTGGCTTACTGATTGTTTGGAACCTAGAAATGTTAAAGAGCCCAGCCCAATATTGTGCTTAACACTATGCTTAAATGTAATTACATGTTTAAACCCTGTTTCAATTCATTTTCAAATACCTCAGTGGTACTTAAAACACATGTAATTGTGCAATTAAATACCTCACTGAAAAGGTGCCCCTGATATTTCTGAGACACCATATAGTCCAAGAAGCTAAATGCTATGACTTGAGAAGAGGTTTATCCGCTGCTGTTAATGACACCAACTTAAAATGCTGATTACATGGAAGATTTGATCTGTATTTGAGTATATTTTAAAGTTTAGGTTTTCTACTGTTAAAATTCACTGTCAGTTTTTCACTAGGATTCTTAACAAAACTGTAAAATCCCGTTTTGCATTTAGCATGGACATTATTTCAGAAAAAAAAATTAAGATGGAATCATGCCTAGAATGTAGAAGTGGAGTTAGTTGCTCAGAATGTAAGATAATACAAGAGGCAGTAAGAAAAGAAGTTTCAAAGTTTCATGTGAAAAAAGGTATAGAATTATTCTTTTCTTTTCTTAGCCTGGCTTTAATAAACATAGTGAGTATAAGATAAAGTGGGTTTTGTTCCTTTTGAATTTTTCAATGGACTTCTAATATTTTTCCAGCAATTAAAAAAATCAAAAATTTTAAACCCCACATTTTTTTGGTGGAAGTATCAATCCATGACTATTTTATGTGCATTTTGAACCATCCTTGTAGAAAATGAAGTTCCTTTTGAAAATGGAGTTAAACCATGCATAGATCAACAGAGACTGGATGTTAGTACAGTTCTGATTCCAGCTGAATTCTCTTCCACAGATTCAAGTCTATGTGGGCAGGTGACCTGTTCACACCTTCCCCACTGCTGTTCATGTTGCAAAGGTTTTCTTTAGAGCCCTTGTGCAAAGCAAGAGCACAAACCTGGGCTGTGGATTAGTATCACGATTTTCCTTCACATAAAAACCTGGCCTGTGTAGCACGCAACCTCTTCTAACATCTCAGCAATATCACCTGTAATCCCCTGTTCTGTTCTCTCTCTAGGAGTGCTAATTACATGTTTAATGATTAGACTATAAATATCCATCCAGTTGATGAGAATTAAACACCTTCATGGACCTGAAGCTAAATTTTTTTGTCTGACACATTTTTTTTTTTCCCTTTGATTATCTTGCACAATAAGGAAGAGTTGATGCCTGCGTTGTGGGTATATTTAGTAACAGTATAATGAGGCTCTGAGTGAGGATGTGTGTGTGTGTTTATCTTAACTAAAAACATCAGGAATTTTATCACATCTGCTGTTACTATATCTTCACTCTCTGTCTTTTTGTGTCTCACCACTCATTCACTTTTAATTTAAATTTTACTCTCTAGAAATTATCATGAGTTTTCCCAGTGACATCAGCTGGAACAATATCAAGCCCTCAAATACAATTACTTCAACATTCTTAAAACATTTAAATTTAAAAGAGCTTAACATATCAGGTAGATTTTTTCAGGTGTATTTTAAGACTGGATTTCCCATTTAAAACTAATACCACCTATCACCTGAATAACTTCCTAAAGTAGCCCATTTTTAAAGCATGTTTGTGTATTTTTCAAGCATGCTAAGTACTGCTTGGAGTAATTCTTAGCCTAGACTTAATGGAAATTAAATCTGCAGGAACACAAAAACTCTGTGTATTCTGGGTAAATACAATTGTGCCCCCACAATTATGTTGGTGAGCAGAAGAAAACTAGTGAGCTATGTTTGCCATTAAAATTATTCATTTAAATGGGTTGTTTCCATTGTGCACAGGTGGTAAACTTATCTCACATGTTTTTTGTATAAAAGTCTGAAATAAGTGAACACTGGCAAACAGAATCTAATGGTGTCATTAAAATGATTGTAAACATGCCTGTTGTTGCAGATGTGTGCTTTCCCTCTGTTGATATACATGCGGATTGTTGGTCAGGATCAAACACATGCAGACTTTCAGCATGTCAAAAATGTCTGTACTCTAACAGGTTCTGTTTGGAAAGAAATCTGTTTCCTTAAGGCCAGAATAGCTATAAAAGAACCAGACTGCCCGATCAGATCCAATGTCTACTCCTATTTTCTTTGATTAGAGCTGTGTTCCCTGTATTCTCTGCCATCTACAGTTTCAGCTGAACAAGAGATTATGTGTTGCATCATTATGGTTTGAGGAAACGTTTCAACCGAGTAATAAATGTAGAGAAACATACAAAACTCAGGTCCAGGAAGTCATCAGCAAGTCATCAGTTTTTTCTTCTCTCTAAAAATGTTGCCCTTTGCTTAACTACAATTGCCAGCTTTGCAGTGATTATTTACTCTACTATACAAGGTAACACAGGCATGGCTGTTTTTATCCACCAGAGGATAGGATGAACTTAAACATATTTCCTCAGAGCAAAATTCTCCAGCCCAAAACAAAAGTTGATGGACAGCTGGGAATTCAGCAGAACCATGTGCTTCCCTTCTGCTTGGAGCAGGAGCTGTGCTCCACAGCTACTTGCAAAGAAAAGTGTAGCTCTGCAGTTGCTCAATCCGCCTTCAAGTAAAGATTCCTCTGGAGTCTGGAGTAAGGCTCGCGGGGAAAGAAGCAAGAGGGTTTACATCCATCTGTCTGTACCCTCCCCTTGGGAAAATGTCTGTGCAGTAGTTATATGTCCCAGATGGGGGGATTCCTTCTCAGTATTTTTTTCAGGCAACGCCTTCTATAGGGATTGGTTTAGTCATCCAGGCTGTAAATTTCTGCTTATCCAGAATAATGCTCAAAATCCTTAAATGTTCACAGTGTCACTTGAACTAAATCCTAGTATTTAGGCTTTATAATTTCAAAATAATTAGCTCCCTTTAGTGAGCCAAGAAACACTGCTGTAGCCTAACCCACTTCTTATACACTGGCTAACAGCTCTCATCTCTGCTCAAGTGCAAACGGAAATCAGATCTTCACTTTCAGTAAGAGTCTGTAGCTCCACAGGCAGTGATGGTGCTATGCCCAACACAGCAGAGACAGCTGCCTTACAGACAGCTACAATCACGTCCTGGAAGTTCAGAACTTCTGTGTCGGGAATATACCGGATTTTAGATGTGGAGCCCAAATTGCTTGGCATCAGCATCAGTGGAACTTCAGCACAGCTTTGGAATTATGTAGGTGTAAAACTAATGCCTAAGACAGCAAAATCCATTCCATACAGTGCAATGAATCTTAAGAAATGGTAAAAGGCATACAATGTCCCTTTCTTTTTAAAACACACAGAGCTCTTTACCTAAAAAAGTCTTGGACTTCTTGACTTCTTTCTGTGTGGTACCCTGCCTGAATATAGATTGCTTGCAGTTATTAGATTGCTATACTTGGACTGGAGGCTTGATACCTAAGCAATCAGTACCAGCACAATATCTCTGTCCAGCTTACTTGGCTAATGGAAGCACTCTCCGTGTTCTATTAACCAGACAAAGCACAGAAGGTTACTCAGGGAAAGTCTCCTTAGCTCAATGTGAAGTTCAGCTCCAGAATCAAATCTTTTATTTGAGTGCACCCTCAGCGTAGATGAAGAATGATGTCAATGCTATTATTTTGCATATTAGTTCATCTGAATGAGAAAGTGTCTCTTTATAGCAATTTTCTCTTCCTTACTTTAAAAAAAAAAAATCCTGCCTCAGTTAAAAATAGCCATGCCCCAATTTAGAATGTAAACACTTACCATTACTTGTGGCTTTTGTGTTTCTCTGTTTACAACCAAAATTCCCAAAGAAAAAATGTGGTACACTTCTATATTTAGTAAATTGCTGTGGTGGAGAGAGAGTTAATGAGGCTGTCCATCCACCTTGCTGTTCAAATTGCCTCCTTGATTGATGATGCAGGGAGCAAACCTGTGCCATGGGTCAGCGCCCAGAACAGCCCTGCACAAGTCACATTGCAGAGCTTCATGTGTAGGTGGAGACTTTCTAGCCCACAGCACTCAGAGACGTTAGATCTCTCCATGAACAAGCTGAAGATTTATCATCATGGAAGTAAAAGTAGGTAATTTTTATTAATCTCATATTGTTTTTTAACCATTTTTGGTTTTTCTTATGTAAGAAACTTCAAACTTAAAAGTTTGAAGCTCTCCCTGCCATAATGCTAAGTCATTTAAGAGTAATTTTTTTCTGTTTGTTAACTTTCTCTCATGGTACTGAGTCTTATTTTATGCACGGTGCAGCATAACTTTTTTAAATAGTATGTGTCAGCCAGAGAACAACATAACTAGAGTTTTTGAGACTACCTTTTAAGACTACCTGCTCTTGGTTATGCAGTATGTCTTAGCAAGAAAGTTGATTAGATTTAATTTAACAATGCTCTTTTATTAACTGAGTACTTTTGACTGTCAGTTCCTGGGTAGTTTCATGACTATTTTCTAAGCAGCAGTACCCTCAGCTTACCTGTATGGGGAGGGTTGTTGGCAGCAGCTGGATGATCAGGCAGGCTGCATTCCACATTTCTTGTTTGAGCCAGGCTGTGTCCTTCAGCAGCACTGACCCAGTGCAAAACATAGTGTCCCATCACCACTATGCCCGCCGCGCTTGCTCTCAGAATTTCTTGTTTGAGCCAGGCCATGTCCTTCAGCAGCACTGACCCAGAACAATGCACAGTGTCCCATCACAAGGAGCCCTGCAGCCTGAAGGAAGCTTCAGTCTGGAGCACTAGCACAGACACTATCCCTGTAGTATGTTCCAGAAGCAGGAAAAGGGTGTTTGATGTGATCACAATCCACCTGAAGGGTGTCCCTGCCATGCTACCAAGGTGGGGATGCTGCTACCAAAGTGGGGAAACTGGTGCACAGCTGAGCTTTGTTTCTGCTGATTCTCTGTCATTGACATTAGAATTCTGTTAGTCCTTGGTACCATGTGTGAGTGACAGCACAGCAGGGAGCAGCACAGGAGATGTTCAGGCTCCTCTTCTCCAGAATAGATCACAGCTCAGAAACCTTTTCTCTGAGAAACAGATTTCAAACTGCTGGATAAGGAAGGATTGCATCCAAGTTTCCCCAGTGAAAATAGAGATGTAGCCTTGAGGCTGTTATGGCAAAAGAAACAGGCTCCACCATCTCATGATCAGCTCCAGGCTGCTCTCAGTGTGTCCACGGTTCCTGTCTTGGTTTAGGGCAAATCTGGGAGGAAACAGATAAATGGGGACACAAGCATCATAAAGTCACCCTAGGACAGCTCCTCTGTGGGGGTCCATAGGTCAGGTATGGCTGCCTGAACTCTGAATCCCAGCCAGCCTTGAACAGGAGACAGACAGCTGTAGCGACATGTTTAGTTCAGACTAAAAATGCCATTTCCAGTAATTCATATGGTAATAGAATTTTAAAACTTTTTTTTTTTAGGAACTAAACATTATATTTAGAAAAAAGATCAGCTGCAGAATTTTCATTGCATATGTTCGATTATAACTTTGTCAGCCATATTTGTAAAATTTTTTAAAAATTTATAGAAACGGTTCTAGGTATTAAAGTTGTTTTTCAAATTTTGATTGTTGATACTTCTTGTCTTCTTTTTTTCTTTTTCCACAATGGTGGGCAGTTGAAAGAAGGAAACTGCCTCTAATAAAACCATTAAAAATAAATCAATTTTTAAAAAATTGACATGCATTTCTAACAGGGAAACAAACATTTTTATTTTCTCTCATTTATTTTTCATGGAAAAAATGCCAATATGCATATTTCTGTGGAAAAAAAATTGTGATCTTTATGAGATAGTAGAAATTTGCAAAAATTTTATGTTTAAATGAGTAAGGAATTTATCACTTATTACTTCAGGATTATCATAATGGTGAAAATTCAACATCTACACATTGAAGAAGATATTCCTCATACAAGTAGTACCATTCTGCTGCTATACAATTTTTTATTATTTATTTATTTCAAAAGTCCAGTCATAAAGGAAGAATTATGTGCCAAAGATTTACTGTTTGATTCAATTTCAGGTGGTATTGGTTTGGGGGTTGTGTGTGGGGGGGGGGTTGTTTATTTGATCTTTTAGTCTTTAAGATTTGTTTGGGTTTTGTTGTCATTATTTTTTTATGGAAGCAAATGTTGACTTGTTGCAATCCTTGAATTGTTTTCTCATTCTTTAACAAACCACTTGTCTCCTACAAGTGCCAATAAAAGACTCTTGGAATAGCTCTACAGAGACTCATTTAAAATTACTTTTATCACAAATTGAGTTTTTTGGATGCATGCTATTTTCTTAATTTTAGTCTGGCCCAAAACATGATTATAATGTAATCCTGATTTTAAGATTGTCTTTTTTACTAGTGTTGTTTGGAATATATTAACTTTGGCATAATTTGTTAAGGGTGAAAAGAGCAATAGTAGTATATTAGACATAAAAAATAGTGGTCTTCAACAGAGTAAGATGAGCACTGATGTGCCGGTATGGGTGAGGAGTCAGTGGTTAAATGAAATAGAGTTTCCCATCATGGTTGCTGATGTCAATGAGTCCTTTTGGTTTGGTGTTTTTGGTAGTTTGGTTGGTTAGTTGTTGTTGTTTGTGTTTTGTTTTTTATCATTTTCATCTTTCCAGGATTTAGTAATCTCTGCTGTTCTAAAAGCATCTTTATTTTAAATAATATAAATAAATCACCTTTCCTCTACAAAACTGAACTCTGAACATTTGGGTTTCATTAGTGCTTTACTTGCATCACTGGAAGACTGTTAAGAGGAAGAACTTGCTGGAAGAGTAAACATCTGCTCCAGAACTTTACATTTTACAGCCAGGGAGTTTAGAAGCTGTCATGTGCAGATGTAACACTCTTTGCCTGTAGGTTGCATCCTTCAAGTCAGAGCTCTGGTGCAGGACTCAGCCCTGAGCTCTGCTGGGGAGGGAGCACTAAGGTAACACTTTAGTAGTTTGGTCTGTGAACTCTCAAAGAGCAAAGGTGGGAGGTAATCTCTTTTCTTTTTTTCTTTTTCACTGTTACTGCTGTGCATGAAGGCAGTGACTTTCCTTGCACCTCTGACAGAGTGGGACTAAGCCTAAGGCTTTGATATTTTAAAGGAATATATTTGAAATTTATCTAGTATAGCAAAATCTCATCACTGGACACCTTAAAATCTGTTTCTTACTGTCTGATAATGACCTATGCTTTACAATTGGCATACAATAAATTAGAATATTTTTGTCACAAACCTAGGCTCTAAAATTGCATTCCTAGAAGGTAATTTAAAGAGGAAGAAGCACGGGAAATGATAGGATGCAATTACAAAAATATATAATATGTCTAAGGCACTTTATTTTCTGAAAAAAAAAGTTTATCCTTTTATCCATACTTAGATTTATTCAGATCAGATCACTGGTAATTTTTAAATAAAATGTAATTTTCCTCCTGAATGAGACAGACTTCCTTGCAGAAAAAAGCATGTGGCCTTACAAACATCAGTAGCCGTGGTCGGTAAATATTGGCATTAGAGTAACAGGAAAGTCTCAGTAAGAAGTGAGGTCAGAGCTGGGTGCTCTGCTCCACAAACATCTGAAGGCACAGAGGGTTTGCTGTCAGACAGTGGTAAATAAATGAAAGGTCATTACGTTCCTGTATAAAGTAGATGACTTTTTTTATTTTTTTAATCAGAGGGGCTGAACCTACTTAACCTTTAAAACTTATGTCATCCTCTGCTTTTTCTAAATGTTTCTGCCTCTTCACTTTATATTAAAACTACAGTTCTTGAGCTCACATCTGCCAGGAAGAAAAGCAGAAGGAAAATATAAAAAGAAATATAGTCTCTGCACAGGCAGAAGAGGATCTTTGCAATTTATGAGCTGTGATTCTTTGTAGTAAAATTTAAATTTTTCTTAATAGTTTTTAGTATAGGTATCTCCCCCAGCCCTAAGATGAAGCTAGTGTCCCCTTTTAGGGAAGTCTCTTGTTGGTGCAGTCTGTGGTGTACAGAGCAGGGGCAAAGGCAACACAAGCTCTCAGTATTGTGGTAGAATAGGCTCAGTGGATGGAAACATTCTGAAAAAGGACACTCGGTACCATGAAAAAACCTCAAAGCATTTATACGTACACAGTGCCATTGCCTTACACACACCCCATGTAGAATGTCCTGTAATTTCCTCTCTCCTCTCCCCTCCCAAATTATGTGCAGAAACATCTAATAAACTGTCTTGCTATGATATACTGCATAATCAAGGCACATGGATGAGAGAGAAATAGTATTAAGAAGAATATACTGTGTTGATGCTTATGTGGACTTGACTTTTTAGAAGGAATGATGTCAAACTCATTCCTCAAGGCTTCCCTTCTTTACAGTCCAAGAATCTGAGTCAAAATTTCTGGGACTTAAATGCCAAACTAATCTAATTTAATACTTTTAGCAATACTTTGAGTCATGCTCTGAATGCCCTGCCTTGCTTCATTTAATTAAAAAAACAACACAAGGCAAAAATAATACAAAAGTAAGGCTGCCAAAGCTTTGCAGTCTGCTTGTTTTCCAAGTGGGATTTGTTTACCAACTTTATTCTTTATAGAGGACAGTTAAGCTGTTTTCACTAACTCATTTCTAATACTACCACCTCACCCATGCTAAAGGCTATGAACTCTGCATTTCTTCCAACCAAAGAAGGCAAATGGTAGTTAATAATATATCACTGTTTCAGCCAAATTATTTATTTATTTAATTAAGTCCTATAGCAGTATTAAAATACCAGCACAGCAATACAAAGCCTGGGTATTCATATGTCTGTTTGCATGGAGGAATTAACAAAAGAGCAGCAAGACTAAAACATAAGCAAGTAGTCATGGTGGTTTATTTTTTTTTAAAGTTTTATCCTTCTCTGGGCACTGAGGCGACCACAAGTCCAGTAGAAATTGTTGAGAACCTCTGTTAAGCGAGATTCTCATCCCTTGGTCCTTTTTATCCAATCCCTTATTGTATGGGTCATCAACACACCATTATCTGGTAGAGGGTAAGGAGAAATTTCTCAATGAAAATTTCTTGGATGCTTGTCTATTAGGCAGCTTTATACACTTGTTACTAAATATCTGTCCCTTGCCAATGTCCCATACTAGATGCTGATTCAAAGCAGCATGCCAACACTTGCACCCATGCAGAGAAGATACAGCCATAAAAACATTTGTCTTTGAATGTGCATTTGAAGTATCTGCAATCTCTAAACTTCCAGGCTTAGATTTTCTATAGCTATTTTGTGTAACCTTTTGAAAGAATAATTCCACTCATCCTTAGCTCAACTTATTTCCAGTCTCATCAAGTTACTCTAAGTCACTGTGAACAGTTTCTGCACAAATATTGGGATTCATCTGACCTAACATTAAAAGCTTACAATGCGGATACATGTGTATTAACTAGTGTCAAGATTTCTTTTGTAGACTGACAAAAAATTACTTCTAGAGAGTGATTATCTGATCTATTTTAAACAATATATTTACCAATGAATTACTCACACCATACGACCCTCTACTGCTTTCTTTTGACCATAACAGAATCTAAATATTACTAGCTCAAAAATTAACTGTAAGAGGAATCTTAGCTAATCATGTCTGTAGTCTAGGTGAAGGTCTCACAAGATTATGTTGACTGAGGAAATATTTGTTCCTATGCTACAAACAGGAGGCATATTTAGGTAGCCAAAAGCACCTATCTGTACCTCCTGCAACAAATACCTTGGCAGAGTAAGAACTGAGCTGCAGAAGTTGTGGCATTGGCATCTCCTACCTTTACAACATTCCCTGTTGTTTCTCTGAGCAGAGCTCCCTGGCCAAACAGCTGTTCCACATCTTCTCTGGGGAAAAGGCAGAAGGCCAGATATTTTTCTGCACATACTTTGAAGTAGCTTTACCACTGCTATTGGTATACATACCATAATTTGATTTAAACAACTTGTTCTTGCAAAGGGAGCTACAGCCAAGTCATATGCAGTTAAAGGGTAATAATACAATATAATCATTTCCTATTTATTAGAATGAGAAATTAACTTGGATGTCCTCATATTGCAGAAAAAGAGTGATATGGATCCATGCATGAGCTTAATGATAAACTCAAATTCTGTTGCAAGCAATATAACTATATGTCAAAAACTTCTCAACTTTGGCCAAACTATTTGGACCTGATAATAAACTGTAATTTTTAGGATCATCTCTTCCTAAAAACAAGACCTCAGTTTACACTAACCATGATTGCTGAAGTTTTAGATTCACTACAGAAGGAAAAGTAATCTCTAGTTCAGTAAAACTCAGGATAGATGAAAATGTTTAATATTCACCACTTGCAAATGTTTCCTGAGTTAAATAACAGGCCTGAAATCTATTTTCGTCTTTGTACATCCCTGTCTGGCCCATTGGTAAATTCACTTTGACTCAGCTCCTAAAATCCATGAAACAGACAGAGATAAACACATTTCTTCTTTTTCTATGTTTAAATTATTGAGTAGGGAAACCACAAAGCAGAGGCAGGTAAGTTAGAGGGCAGCCAGACACTAACTGCAATTGCATGTGAAATATTAGAAAATACTACATAAACATGGCATGGACTTTTGAATGTCTAGTTTTGTTTCCACTGAGGTTTTGTCTGGTCTCCAAATATACATTCGTTGAACTGCTTAAGCCCATCTACTGAGCCACAGGTGACAGAAATAACCAGCATTATTGTTAAAGTCTTATTTGGACTTAAAGCAAACAACCCTGTAACCAAGGAGAAAAAGGGGAGAAATAGGTATGTGTTTCTAAAGAACCTGACTAAATGGCTGGTCAGAAAAATCGTATTTGAGACCATGTCCAAATAAGAAGCACACAGCTTAAAATCACTGGTACTAGATCTGCAGCTATTTTGTCAACTCTCTTTGTTATGCCTAAATCATAAGCCCCAAGGACTGCTTTGCAGCCCTAGTGGCTATTTATCCTTGATGAACGAAAATATAGGGCTGGAAACCATTCGGAAAGCTGAACTTCTGTTCAAAAACATTACTTTTTCCACCAGTCTGGCCAAATCTCTGCTCACCAAGAACTTTGAGCATAAACATCAAAACCCTCTTTTCCAGACAGGCTCGTAAACAGATACAGCTCCTAACTAGACATTGACCTCACTTGCCATATCACTGTACAGCTTTTACTATTCCAAACTATTGTCAAGTGCCAGTAGGTTTTATTTTAACTGCCATATTACTCTATGATTGCAGTGCACTGATGTTACTTGAGCAATAACGATTGGTGGATGGAGATCAAAACTCTGACCTCTTAGTCAAATGACCATTCATTAATAATGCAGGTAGCTATTTGTCTACTGCTTTTGTTTTTAAGTATTGTTCATCATTCTTGCTCTTCCCTGTTTCTAAAGACACAGCATGCCTTTTATCTAGAGGCGGATAAGCAACTTTAAAAATTCTAGACTAAAAGATTTTTTTCAGTTATTGCCATAAAAATACCTTGCCAGTGAGATTTCCTGCTCTTGTGATTTCTTCCTGAAACACAGAGTACAGTCCAATATTTTAGAAATAGGTCTTAGATTGCCAATAAAACGAAATCTCAATACTTCTTGACTATCTCCTAAATATTTGAGGGAAAACTAATATAAATATCTATCAATGTCAAACCCTAGGCAATAGAAACCTATTAATCTAGAATAGCGTTCAAAGAATGCAAATGCTAGAAAACCATGTCCAGCTGTCACTAATCTAAGCTAGTATATTTCCCCACTTTTAATTTCTTGCCTGTCTTACAATAAATATAATCTAGACCCTTGAATTTTCCTGTAGATATTGCTAAATTCTGCTCACAGCAAGAAAGCAAAAGCACTCTTCTCATTTCAGATCTGGCATTGATATCTTCTACTTAGTAGTAAGTACACTATCCCTAAGGGGAAAGCATAAACTACACCATCATACTAATTCATCTTATAGATTTTCTGGCTGGATATACTTAGTGTTTCTTTCTCTCTTTCTATTCTTAAGACATTTCTCACCTTGAATTCACCTTTAGTCCCTGACCTAGCATTTCCAGTCATCATCTGTGTTTTGCACTCTAGTAGGTGACACTAAAATCTATAAGAAAAATGTGTAGAACAATTGTGCTTTCAGTGTTAATCTACTTTTAATGGAGTATTTGCTCTTAGCAGTCTGAAACCCTCTCCTTGGCTTGATCTCCTTTTAATCTAATGCATCTGGAGAAATGGTAAAAACTTCATTCATTTGTTTTGTAAAGGGATAAAGCATTCCTTGCTCATCTTCTGTGTATGTGCATTGGAGTGGAATTCATTAATTTCAATTCAGCATTCTGGTAATTTCTGAGTTCCAAAATGCATCTAACTGTTTGGATAATATTATTACCTAGCCCATTTGTAGAGCTCTTTTGCTCACTCCAAAAGTTCTGTCCACTTTCATGGAGCAGGATTTTCCTTGAGCATTCTCTGAAATGGACTTTTTCATTTTTAACCAAATTTGCCTGACTCATTTTTATTTGTGACATTTTTTTAAAAATCTAGGTTAACCTTTAATTGCAATCCAACAAGCTTTGTTTTAGTTACCATTGCCTTTCTGGATCATACCTGCATTTTTCTTGGATCGGCTCAATAAAGTGTGACCACCGTCACAGGATAGATTACTGCTCATAACCAATTTTGTAAGAGCCGAGAAATTTCTAAGTAGCTCAGTTAAGGACTTGCTTCTCCAGTTGTTCTGTATGCTGAAATTCCAAAACACTTGCAGGAGTTTTTTAATAGATAAAGAATCTTATGCTAAAAAAGCTCTAGCAAAAAATGACTGTTTTATTTAGCATGTGACTAGATATTTACAGGCTAAATCAGAATGTCAGATGACTTCTGAGCTGGTGACACCCTGGATAATCAGGACTTGCCAATACATGACTAATTATCCAGTACAAACTGTGCTCACCTAATATTTCAGTTGTATAGTGTTTTTCTGCATTAATTTTTTTATATACTTTTTTCTATTTGAACTTCTCTGGGCAAGCAGCTGTGCATAGCAGGATGCTGACTTGGTTCAGCAGGAGTGATTTATAAAGGTATTGTGCAAAGGCACACATCTCAGGGCCCTTATTCAATTTTTACACTACTTCTTCTCAGACAGATTCTTATTATAGTTGCATACTGTTAAAATATTTAACTGAAAGCACATTCATTAATTGAATTTTGTGTTACTCTTCATGCAAAACATATCCCTAGTTACCCCCAAAATATTTAAACACATATAGACATGAATAGTCCTATCGGTTGCTATTTTATCTCACTGACTCTACCGCACTTCTGCTTTAAAACAGTTCATTTCAGAGGACAACTCTTAAGTCAGATGCCTGTTTAAATACCTTCCTGATGAGGTATGCCTAATTGATGGGGTATGCCTAATTCTGTCCTTGTTACATGACTTGTGTAATTCTGGTTTTAATCCATAGTAATTCTTTAACTGCCAACCTAAATGTAGGAGATTAATTACTAATTATCATTTCTCATCTCCACTTCATAACAAAAATCATAGATTTCACCACACCGGGATCATTTTTAAAGGCATGTTGCTCTAAACTGGTGTGTTTAACTACCAGCACAGTGGCACTTACCCATAACTAAGATACTGCATCATTTTGAGTTGCAGTTTCACACTACTCTAAGAAAAAAAATGTTTCAAAACTTGCAAGACGAGAAACAAAGTAGTGTTTTGGGTTTGTTTTAAAGGAAAGAACAGGCCATGAAATTCCTATTTATAAATAAATTCTCCCTTCAACTGCTTCTTTGTGAAAAAATTTGCACCTTCATTCCTTGCCTGCAGTAGCCAGGACCTGCTAAAATGAGGAAGAAATTAAGCCAAGCACTTTCTGCTGCTAACAAGATTTTCTTGAAATGGAAAGAACATAGGTATAGGCTCACATAAGTCTGCTTTATGCTGAAATGGAGGTGTTTGCAACCTGATGTCCTGGTGTCTTTAGATGTCCTGGTGTCATGTTCCCAGGACATCCAGATCCATGGTTAGGATCCATGAAGCAAGACCAGATGTTCAAGGCACAGACGTCCTCCAGGCCGTGAAGGGAACAGATTTCCTCAATGTATTGCCCAATGCATTGTGTATTGCAGACCCCAGTCTCAGCTGCCAAAATGTCTCCGCTGACTGAGACAAACTTGGGAGCCCATCTGTGAAGTCTACTCCCAGCACTAGGCATCTATATTTAGGGACTGTCACACTTATGAATGTAGAAAAATCTGGGGGGGTTTGCTTTTGTTTTTACTTTTGGTCAGGGTTTGCTTTTATTTTTACTGTTGGTCAGGTGGATCTGGAATTTTCCTTAACTTTTAAACCAGGTTGAACAGATTTTCCTCTATCTTAAAAAATACAGAGATATTTAAGTACTGTTCCCTTTCATTGCCAAAATCCTGTTCCAAGGAATTTGGAAAAAAAAATATTGTTGTCTCATATAAAATTGTGGAACTCAATCAAAATTTCTCAATTCTTCTTTAATTTTTGCAATATATGCCTGGTTTTAACATTCTTTGGAATATTTTTTAACCATTTGAGACAGTCTTTTTCAAGCTGGCAAACACAGAAATAAGAAAGATAAAAAGTTATGGACCTTTCACTGAAATGAAAGGCACTTTCCATCTTCCCAAAACCTGTCTGTCAACACAGAAGAAATATGCGAAAAATGTGAGACAAACAAGCCATATGTTTTGCTTTTCATGCATCTGGCAAAAATGTGATTTCTTTTGCCATGTTTCTCCTGTGATGAGAATTTATTTCACAAAACTGACATCACATATTTCCTCTCATTTCTTTCTGAGTCCTCATATTTAACTAACTCTGCTGTTCCACACTTTCTTTTTTTTAGTGTCCTAGGTGCTTTGTCTCTTTTTTTAGTGTCCTAGGTGCTTTGTCTCTAAGGTCATAAAAAAATTTTACTGGTCCATGACATTGCTAAAATTGCAGGAGAGTCTTTAATCCAGTGGAAAATGTGACTGGTTCTAAGGGCTGATACTGTAAGAAAAGCTACCCTACAATAGCTTAATAGGATAGTTTATTAATAACCTAAGTATTGCTCTTCATGATGAATCTTTTAGGGCACCTTGCTGAAAGATGTTTACTGATTCAATCAAAAATTTTGGGGACAATGCAAAATTATTATCTAAATTCTTCTGTTTATGATATGAGAGTTAAAACAGATAACAGTAGTGGTCTCTACTGGTATTGAAATATAAAAAGATATCATATCTCCAAAAATCCTTCAGAAAAATTAGATCATGCCTGATCATCTTTGATTGCTGCTTCCTATCTGAAATGTAGAAACCATGCTTTTATTTACATAATACAGTACCAACATATTAATTCCCCCATTTATCTCTTCTTTCATAGCTGTGATTCATCTTCAATGAATGAAGGACATTAATTTCTTACTTTTTCTAGTTTCAGTGCTCAAAAGTGTCCTCAGGCACAGGATTTATTTCACTCTGTTCTCTTCCACTGTCATGGTTTAACCCCAAATTGAACTGAACCCACGCAGTCACCCCGTCATCCCCCTCTGGTGGAATGGGAGAGAGAATCAGAGAGTAAGTGTGAAAGGCTGTGAGCTGAGATAAAGACAGTTTAATAGGTAAATGTTTCCCAGGCAAAGGAAAGCAAATCAAAGCAAGGAATTAATTCCCCATTTTCCATGGGCAGGCAGGTGTTCAGCCATCCCCAGGAAAGCAGGGCTCCGTTGTCACATGTAATTGTGACTTGGAAGGACAAATGACATAACACTGAAGATCCTCTCTTCTTCTTTTCCCACCAGCTTTATGTGTTAAACATGACCCCATATGGTCTGGAACACACCTTTGGTCAGTTGGGGTCAGCTATCCTGGCTGTGTCCCATCCCAGCTCTTCACGCACCCCCAACTCACTTGCTAGTGGGATGAGGTGAGGAGCAGAAAATGCCTTGGCTGTGTGTAAGCTCTGCTCAGCAATAACAAAAACCCCTGTTTCTTGTACAAATCCAAAACATAGCACCATACAATTAAAATAGTGATACACAATTTAAACAAAAAATTTCTTAGTCTTTATGCCTTGGATAGAATCCAAAACACATCACTAAGATTAAATACATAGTCATTTTATTTTAAATATGAATTAATAACCACAGTTATAGTAATTATATAGAGAGTAACTCTACATGGCAAAGCAAATTATAGTCATTTTTTGGATTCAGTTAGATGGATAACTTTAGAACTCAGCCGTGATATCGCTAGGCTGTTCTTACAAACTCCTATTATCCTGCTCTATATCATCTGTTCATACCATATGCTTGCAAAACATTCATAGTTCAGAAATTTTAGGTTGACTACCTCTGAATTGAGCATGTTTGCAAATATTTGTAAGACAGAAACTTAATTTTAAATGCTTAAATTTTCACACTTCTAAGCTTTCTCCCTTCAGAGCAAAAGCTTCTGGGCACTCAACCAAAAAATTAACTAAAACAACATTTTCAAAATTGTTATAGCCCAAATAAAACAAGAAAAGAGAAAATTAAAGAAGCACATAAAGAAATAAACTGTTTTTGTTGACTAAAGTGACACCACATGTGGAGGATGAAATAGCTCAAACAGAGACTTCTTCCTGTTTGCAGTTCCTCTGTATATCATCTACATATTTGCCACACACCAACAGCCCACAGTTTTGGCATACAGAATTGCCAGACTATTTGGTGCAATCCTGAGGGCTCAACTCAAAATGAAAGCACTTCTATTTCAGAGAATATCAGCAAGCAGAAGCTGGTGCAAAGGACTCCATTCTCAGTTATAATAAGATGGCATAGTCTCACAGATTTCAAAGGAGGTATACCAGTTTATGCCAGAAAAATGTGACTCATTATTAATAATGAAAATACAGTTATAAAATCCAAAACAATATTCTGTAAATTTATTGCTTTCTGATAGAAGTCTAGTATGTCATTTAAATGAAAGCCTTCAAAATTTCATGCTGGTATACCTCAATCCTATATCCTTTGGATACAAAAAATTTTCTTTGATAATCTGAAGAATTGAAACAGCTAAAATCTGAAAAAGTGCATTGAATACAAATAGCACCATTGACTCACTAATTTAATGCTTGCTATAAATAAAATCATCCTGATAATTCATACTGAAGGAAATGAATTTTTTCCTTACCAACTTCTAGAATCATAGAACCATCAAGGATAGAAAAGACCTCTGAGATCATTAAGTCCAATCACTAATCCAGCTCTGCCATGTTCACCCCTAAACTTGTGCCCCCAAGTGTCACATCCACACACCTTTTGTACACTTCCAGGGATCACCATTTCCCTGGACAGCCTATTCCAATGCCTGACCATCCTCCAGTGAATAATTTTTTTTCCTAATATCCATTCTAACCTCCCCTGGCACAATCTGAGTCCACTTCCTCTCTTCCTGCCAGTTGTTACCTGGGAGAAGAGACTAATGTCCAAAGGTAGAGTTCAATCACTCCTAGAGGAAATGGGGAAATGACCCCACTTTTTTGCATCAGACATGGTGAGACTGGAGATGTCTGGCTAAACTTACTACCTGGTTTGTTTGCAGCTACATTTTGAGAAGGTGAATCCAAGCTCAGACAAAAGAACAATCTCAGTGATCCCAGATGCATATCATTAAGTTATGGACAGAAAGGTTCTTAAAATTTACTTGGGAAGAGAAAAATTATTTCAGTTATTAATCTTGCTCTCTAATTCTCTTCCCTACTTCTCAATATTTTAATTATACTTTTTATTAAATTATTGTGCTATTTATTACCCTTATAATCTTGGTTTTAGTTTGCCTTACATATTTATTATTATGACAAAAGAACTGTACAGTCAATCAGTTCATATTGCAAGGATACCCAGAGACCATAATCAAAACTTGGACCACATACAATCATGTAAAATTGTACTGGAATTGATAGTATTCATCTGATTTGAAATGCAAAGGAAGATCTACTAGCTTGAGATAAGGTTGGGTAGTATCAAATATTTTCTGAGCCATGTGAAAATACATAGTTTGCTATTTCTCCCCCTTAAGTTCAGCAGAAAATAACCACAAAGGCTATAAAATGTACATCTGAGCCATTTGTTCACATCTGTGCCTTGTCCTGCAGAGTGTTTTGGGTATACACAACTGCCCAAGCTTGTTTTCATTATATTTATTTTGGAAAACTAATCCTCCATCATGGCAGTGGTACAGGAGAACCAGAACAATAATTCCACTCTGAGCTTAATGTTGTGGAAACCAGGCAGTTTAGAACTTCTATAAATTCAAAGTAGTGCTGCCATTAGTTTGATCATACTAAACATGGACATGTCTTTGTTTTCTCCATTTCTATCTCAGTAAATGCTGACACCACTTATCATTTGTGAACCTTCTTAGAGAACAGATTATTTCTTACCAATAGTGTGCCATGTGGACTCTAAGTAGTAAATAACAAAAAGGAGTGATGTTTTCTGTAGTCCAATACATCTGGCACTCATGTATTCATAGCACCTTTAAGCATATCGGTCTGATTTTTCTGCAGCTTGCAAAGATATTTACAGTTTCAAATTTTTGCAATACTTTCCAAATGGATCATATATATATGTATTTAGTAATTGATAGGAATGTCATTTGGCATCCTTTTCTTAGACAAACAAATATGTAAAGACTTTAAAAATAAATTCAATCTTCCAGAAAATACTGTGAATGTGGGATACTTGAAGATATCTTTCTAAAGTAGACTTAGCTATTAAATTTCTGAGATGGCATGTTGGAATGTCAGATGGGAAAAGTGGTTTCATCACCATCCTACAAGGGTGGGCAGTGCAATGTAGGCTACTAATACTAACCAGATATATTTTTTGTGGAGGTTAGACTCCTAGAGCACTGCCTAGAATGATTTGCTTTGCTGACTGGGTGAAACAGGACAAAAGGCAAATTTCACACCTCAGCCTTACTACAAAAAAAACATGAGCTACATGGTAAGTGTGAACAAAAGATATGAAGTGGGATGATTTCATTCAGGATTTGCTTTGAGGGTTTTTTCCTCTCAAGAAAGTCTAAGCACCTTCGAGAAGGGAGAGAGCGTTAGAGAGTAGATTTACATAAAAGCTGGAGAGTTTTTGGAAAATAAAACTCCACACAGGATGTATGGTTTTTTTCTTAGTGTTTCTCAATCCACTTCCTCAATACCATTCTAGGAGCTGGTTTACCAATGTTTAAAATATGTTTTACTGCTTCTTTTACTTTTAACTCTTTGACTATCTCAATGGTTTGACCCGTTTGTTACCTGAGACTGCAAATTGAATATGCAGATGCAATATGCAACAAATATTCTTCAAGCTGTAAACTGAGGAACAAACTATGAGTTACTCTCACCAATGCCATAACTAAACCAGAACGGTTTGCTGCTTTCTAGGAAAAGTTGAGAGTGTAAAGAAAATAAATGTAATTTTCTAATCAAGAAAAATTATAAATAATAGTAACTTTAAGGTCAGAAATTTTTACCTTCAACAATCTAAAAATGGTTTTCAAATAGTGTCTATCTTGAATTATTGTCTAAAAATGTTAATACAGTTTTATATTGGAAGAGGGTGGTTCTATGGGTGTTTGGGTTTTTTTTTTTAATATTACTTTTGTCAAGTTGGTCTGCATTTTTAACAAAATTACAAAGGAAGAGAGAAATTTTCAACAGGAGTGCTATAACAATAAGCATTGCTAGGATATGGAGATTTTCCAGAAATTTCCTCTATTCAAGGGCTAATTGGTGGAAAGGATTATGAAGAAAACATTTTAAAAGTTAATTAATATGCTGTATTTTCTCTCATTAAAATATATGTTTAATAGATCTTTATTATGCGGTGATGTGGTTTTGTTTCAAGGAATCATATTTACATTCACCGAATTGGATTTTGGTGACTTGCTTGGAATAATTAGAAAACATATTTTAGAAAATGTATCATCAAATATGATTTGCCTTGTTTGAATAGAAAACTTCCCTGTATGCAAGCTCCTCTGCATCAAGCTGCTGGTGGCTTAAGGTGCAATTTTGTTGTGCAGTCTACATTCTGGAGTATCTGGCATATTATATTCTTATATCTTACACTTAGGAAAAGATATTATTAAATCCCCTGAAAGCAATAGGATATGTATGACTGCTATTATTCCCTCTGTTTAAATCAAAACGAAATTAAATAGAACAACCAAAACTCAGAATATCTTCTTGCAAGGAAGAGAGGTTGAAACTTTTGCTGGCTTTTGCCAGACTCTGAATTAAAGCTCATCTTGGGTTGGTGCCAGTTCCTTAAAGAATAAAATTCAGAGATGTTCTCAATTTAATGCTTCTCATTTTCTCATCTGAAGGGACTACCCAGTATAAAAAGTCTTGGTTATCTGGTTTTATCTGTCAGGTTCCTTGAGGAATCTTTCTTCCTGTGATACACTTTGGATAATTGTCAGAAAGACACTAAGCCTGCTTAGGCTCTTTAGCCAAACTTTGTGTAAAAATATCCTGCATAGGTGAACCAATCTTTACCAGGGGTGTGATTCAGTCAGTTGATTTTTGAGCACTTCCAGTCTTGCACTGGGCACTGCAAACCCTCCATGAATCCTTTCTTTCATGCCTAGGACTAATAAATACTATTATTGCTGAGAAATGCACACACACAAACGCATATATATATATAAAATAGTACTACTCCATAGATATGTTAATAGGACTATTCTTTCTTTGTTTCTGTTCACGTGTCACATTATTCTATGAAAAACCACTGGGTCAGGTGAAGCTTCCTGGGTAAAAAATTTTTCTTTCCTTGCAAATTATTTTGTTAATTCAGAAGGTGCAAGATATCAGAGACTGCTATCTGGCCAGCAAAGAGTTGAAAATCCTTAGAAAGGTTCCCCACACATCTGAGTGGGAGAGCTTGCTGTGAGAAGCAACAGGCAGAGACAATAAGGGGTCAGAAATGAGGAAAGAAAACTTCCTCAAGGCCAGAAAGTGCTGTGCCAATTTTGCTGCAACTCATAACTACTGAGCTAGCCAGAAGCTGAGAGCACCCCTGCCGAGGCACAGTGGAGAGCTGTACATAAACCCTTTTTTCTGTACTGTGTGTGATGAGTTGTGATGAGCTGTATTTACAGAGTTGTCCCAACATGTGTTCTAATTAAATCTGCCTTTCTTCAGGTTAAAAGTCTTCCAGACTGTCTATGCAGATCTACCTCAAAGCATTACCTGACTCCAAGTACCTTCAAAATGTCAGAGGCTCTTACTGTAGAAGCTCTGAAAGAGTTTTTGTGCAAGAATGAACTTTAGGGTGTACAAGCTTGTATACATGTGTTTATTTATGTATATATGTGTGTTTATGAGACATTCAGCCTAACTTTGGTGAGTTCTCTTGGTTACACTTTCTCTGCAACTACAGAAGCTTCAGTGCAGAGCAACTTACACTCCTTTTTTTAAAGACCTACCTTATCTGCCCAGCTATGATTTAAATGCAACCATACACTTTTTTTGGGTTTTTTTACTACACAAAGCTACATATGAGAAGTCACTATCATTGTGCTAGAAATACTGTCTTTTGCTGTGCTATATTTTCACTCTAAACAATACAAAGTTTCACATACATGGGGATTTTTTTAAGTTTTTGGATGGTTCTACAAGAATGCATCCTGTGGAACTGCACTCACAAAGCTGAGTCACATGTAAGCATGTACAGAATTTTCAATGCAGTTAATCCTCACAATTCTGATTCCATAGTGATATTTTGTATTCACATGTCATAGTAGCAGGGGGTGGTAGTAATGAGTGACTATTACATAAATGATCTATTTATCTGATTTGAATTTTGTTTTGACTATTTTTTTCACAGTAAATCAAAGATCTTAGCCAATCTCATTCAACATGCTTGGGCGGAGAGCCAGATTTGACCACGCTTGTTCACTGAGAAGAAAGGACAGCCCAGTTACCTTTGTGAAAACTGGTATTAGTTGTCCAGGAAGAGGCTATCTTAGGAGTGGCAGTGGTCTGTAGAATCCAGCTCTATAAGAATAATAAATGAGAACTAGGAATGGGATTTTAAAAGTACAGAAAAAACTAATTTCTGATCAAATCACCTAAATTCACATTAATTAAAAAAACCCCACAAAACTCAGTATATCCAAACACTGGTTTACCTTTATCTAAAATAGAAATCTATGTCTCTGAAAAAATCTTTCTTTGTTGCAGAATATAAGAGTAACCAACTCATACTTAAATATCAAACCACAAATGGCTAAAATTTGAAGTGTATCCTACCCTAAGATACACATCCATGGGACTGATGCATTCACTGGAGACCTTAAAGTTGGTTGACAAAGAGGACAGCAACAGCTACAAGAGGACTTAAATAAGATTGTTACATCCTCCCTGTTTTGTAGTGATATTTTTAGTTCATGAACATATATAACACTGAAATGCCATACAGATATAGCAGATCAAATTTTTTGATAGAAAATGCCTGCAGTCACTTCTGTACCCCTTCCCCTAAATTAGCATCTGTGAGCCAGCTGCATAAGAAGTTTTTCTGGCCAGGATTGAAGACTCCTTCCCACTACCCCATTGTAATTCTTGTGGAGCACAGCCATTTAGCATGGGCTGTACTTCTGCAAGGGTTGGGCCCAAGGCCTTTGATAAATTTTGCATTTGCAACTGATTTGCTCCCTCCTGGGCTTGAGAATAGACAGCAATGGATATTGCCTCAAAATAAGAGTTTTCATGATGAAATAATAAGGATCAGATGAACTGACAGCACTTTTTTATAATGCTCATTAAGTCATGTATTGTTTTGATTTTTTTACTGAAAAATTAATTTTCAAGGACTGTAATCAGAAGAAAAAGAATTGGATGAGATAGATAAGAATTGTCAAACTGTGGCATTATGATCACAGAGCAGGTGAAGGAACCAAGCATCTCTCCCAAACAACACAGAAAAATCATTTTTTATAATGAAGATATAAGTCCTTTTTGTTAAAACTCCAGCTGTTTTTTCGGACTTATGCTCTAGAAAATATCAGTTAAACCTCATTTTTTCTTTTGGAAAAGAAATTAAAGTTACTTTCAATCTCAATATTTCACATCCTTTTGCAATGAAACAAACAATAAACTGTAATGTCTCACGGACCAATTGTGAAATGAAAACCTCATGGCACTTTTAGGAAAAATAGGTGAGTTAGTTCCAGTGTGGTTTTGATAATTATATGCACTCTGGTTTGAGCTAACTTAACATTCAGCTATAAAAAAATATTTTCTTCACTTTCTTCAAACTGCTGTACCATACTCACTACTGGAAAATCTCTTCCAAGGCCAGACAAGAGGCAAGAAATAAGATAAGCAGAACATTCTTACATATGCATGCTGTTAAAAACCCAAATTCTGCACTTCTCGCTTCCTTTTAGTAAGTTTGTACATTCTTCGTAGTTCTTAATCAAAGTTCATAATCAAATTTCATAATCATAAGTTCATAATCAAAGTATTGGGACATTAGTCTGAGGATCATCTGATGCTTATGAGCAAGGAACAAAACTCAGCAAAACCTAGATTTTTATCTAATTATCTACCTTAATTCTTTATAAAGGTAGGAGCCTTAAGGCATTATTTTATCAGAAGTGTTATGCAATTCAATAGCCTGTGTCTAAGGAAGAACCAACAACCAGTCTAGTTCCATGGGAGGCATAAGTAAATATTTTATGCACTAACATAAATTTCTTAGGTATCAGATATTATTTTAAAACATACTGAAATTATTATTCATTTTCTTCGTGTAGGTCTCAGTTGTCTCAGATGAATAGCAAAAAAAACCCCTTAAAAACATTGTATAAAGAAGAAATATTAGCTAGGTTAATCTGGCAAAAAATTCAACTGACTGGTAAGAGTGTCTGAGTTAAACCCTTTCAAGGAAATATTGTGACCTGCATCATAGGTGGGGTGGTAAAATCTGCTGGAAGACACATGCTGCAGATATCCTCTGCATTCCTTTTATAGCCATGGACTCTAGAGAATTTGTTACTACATCATTACAAGTCATATTTTATGTTTGAAATATTTATAATTTTATTTTATTGAAGCTTAATCTTCAGGTAGGACACTGGGACATTTTTATACGCCTCCATTTTCACAGCCTTTCATACACAGACTACGCCTTCAGGGCAAGTTTTATTGTGCCAGTGTAACATATGTTCCCAATAGGTAAGTGACACATGAAAGGAAAGGAATGTGATTTAATGTTTCAATTTTATTGCTTGCAATTTAACATATGGCAGTGAAGAAGATACAATCAATAAAGCTACATGAATGTGAAAGCACACAATAAAAGATACCTCAGAAGGAAGGTCTGATTTAAAGATTTATTGAACCTAACTAGTCGAATAATTTAACACAAAAATTCTATTTATGGTCTTGGGCTCATTTCTTATTGACGGCTTGCAAGTGCACAGTTAATGATTTTGTAAACTTGTTCCAGAAATTGGGTGCACATTTTGCACTTCGCCTATTTCCATTTCACTTGCATAAAGAAATTGTAATTCAAATCAACAATGTACTACTATAATTGATTTTGTTCCTGCAGGAGGTTAAAATTTTCATTCTCTCAAATTGTAATCTCTTTCAACATTCATTGATTTTCCTGTTCTCCTCTTTCTCTTCTAAATCTCCCTCATATTATCAAATAATTCTTTCATCAGTTTCAGCCAAAAAATGTCCAAGAAAATCGTGTTTCCATTTCTACACTAGAAATAAATTCCAAAGGGCTTTCAAAAAAAAGAGGAGATATAGAAGCAGATATAAGAAATATTCCCCCCCACCACCCCAGTTCAAACAAAGAACAAATAAAAAAAGTACATCTGGTCTTGCAAACATCTCTGGTTTTACTGAAAAAATACAATGGAAATTTAAGTTTCCAATGAGTTTTTTTTTTTTTNGCAGAGAAGTTAAATGCTGATTCTGAATCTCTTATTTTCTTTCATTCATAAGTTTACCAAGGTCAGCATTTACTGTGTGTTATTAATTACTTTTTTACTGTATTTTACATTCAGAAGTTACATCTTCTATAATATTCTATAATATCTGGTTACAATGAACTGAATATAAACCAATTGTGACAGGGAACTGCTAGGACAGGATATTTTCAAAGTTAACTTAAAATTTCGCTGTGCTTTGCTTTTCCTCCTGTAAGCAGTTTTTACTTAGTTAAAGGAGAGATATTTTCTGATTCATTTTTTCCTTTGTTTTATTAATTGTATTTTAGCATGCTTATATTAATGTCTGGTACACACTCTGTTTCTCATGGTAACATCTTTGGACAACACACATAGGTTTGGTTCAATGAACATATTATACCCACACCTGAACAGGTAGCAACCTTTTACTGGAAACCAACACAGTGCCAGCCAGATTTCATATTTATGGGTCTAGTTCTCCAGCTGCATCTGTTTATAGGAGGTTTATATGCCTACATTGCCTGTCTCTTGGTGCTGAACATAGCTTGAGGCCAGCCTTAATTGCCTGTCTAACATCAGTCTCCATGAATCTTCTTCATTAACATTTTCCCCAATTTCCACTTCCAAAAGCCTATAAACTTCTAGTTTTCCACCTTTCAGTCATGTAACCATTAGAGAAAACTGTACCTAAATCACATTAGGGTCTTGGCATACGTGGAATTTATATATGAAATAGGCACTGAAAATACACATAACTATTCTAACAATTCTAGAGTTTCTTCATGCTTGGTATGACCTGAATCCATGCAGGTATATCACAGTGATCCCTGAGTGCCTGTAAATGTCTCTCCCATGACTGTGTAGAGCACATGGTACCTATTTGCTTTGTTGTCACATTTTATGGTTCATGAAGCTCCTTAGGATATGTCTTGCAATAAAAGTTCTATTTAAGAGATGATTGTAATTTTATATGTATGAATGTGCATATATACACACACAGACGAAGAGAGAGGAAAGACATTTGTTAGACATCATCTGCATTCATGTGTACAGTCCCTGTCATTATGGCACTAAGGATTATCCAAAACATTTGTAAAATCTGTGGGAGAATGGCATAACTGTCAGGAATTTCCATGAGGTTCCTGCTGCTACATATCACTTCCTTTCTATCTTCTGACTTTGGTTGACACAAAGACTGCTGGATTCATTCATCCTCTTCTATCTTTTAAATCCTGCTTTGTTTACCTTTGCCACGGTGGTGGGAGGTGAGAGATGAAATATGTTCAGCACCAAGAGACAGTCGTTGTAGGCATATACACCTCCTGTAAACTAGTGCAGCTGGAGAGCTAGACCCATAAAACTACACTGTGTGGGTGCCATATGGAAAAAAGATTCCATGATCTGTGAAGCATTTGATTTTTTATTAAAATTGTCAATATATATCTTCTACACTTATCTCTAGAAATGAAAATTTCTTGCAATGTAGCAATTTTTTAAAATTTATTTTTAATTTGGTCACTCCTCTTTTAGGCAATCACAGAAGATCATAGTGAAAATTACTCAAATAAAAGCAATTTACATTTATCTAAAAATCATGCCCAGTAGATTTTTTTGACAAATCCCATGTGAGAAGTTTTCTGTCACCATATATCTACATAATTCTCTGCCAAGCTTAATCAACCAGCTAAAAATAAGTCCACTGCACCATGGTAACTGCCTAGAGTTGCAAATGTTTCTTTTGAGATCTTAAAAGGTCAGCAGCAAAAAAACACTGGGCCTTCTTCACCATGATATAATTAAAGTCATTGGCTTATTTGGGATAAGAAAAGAACTTTCTCTGTCTCTCATACGCTAAATAAATTGGGAAGTCTCCTTTCAGCAGCTTATTGTACTTACTCACATGTCTTTGAACAGTACTTTCCCTAAAATTATGAGTTTGACTGAAAGTCTGACCCAGCCTCACATGCTGGCAAACTGAAACAGCAAATGTAAAAAAATGAGCTATTTGATTACAAACATTCGTGTGTGCCTGACCTTATAAGATATATCAAGGAAAATGGCTGAAAAACAAACCCCTCAATAATTTAGTCACCAGCTCTGAAATGCTGACTGACTGATAGCTGCTGTGAAAATGCCCAGACTGTCCAAACAAAAAGCAGCTCAGCTATTCACCACATGTGACCAAAGCCACAGCTATGGAAAACAGCTTTACATAAATTCTTTTCAGGACCTTCTCTTTTACACAGCCCTTGCCAGCCTTCTACACAGTAGGATCCTTGGAAACAACCTCCAAACGCTCTCCTTCTTGACACATCCATGATGAACAACTGTAACTCCTTAGGCACTGATTGCAGCTGCCTTGAGTTGCAACATTGAAATAATCCAAAAAGGCAGCAAAAAACCAGAAATATGTTATTGAGTACATGGTTAGTGGTCTTCGTGCATCAGCTTGATGGGTGGCTTCCAATTTGTATTGCTGAGGCTGCTGGAAATCATGCACAAAACACAAGTCTGATTCCATTGTTTTTTTTCCAGTCTTTTTTCACTCCAGGGTTATTTCTTGGCAAGGAGAAAGTCAAAAGACCAACCAAGAGTGTAATGCTCCCTTCTCTTCCTTCTTGGTTAAATTCTTTATTGATATTATTCCTAAAATTTTACTGTCTTCAAGGGAACTTGGACTGCATCCAGGAGCTCAGGTGGTGGACATGTTTATAAGAGTTCTGTGCTATTTCATGATATTCAAAGAAGTTAAGATACAGAGAGTCGAAGATGCTCTTTAACATTGCTTTCTGGATAGACTAACAGGTAGGCAGGTGATAAATTGGCTATATCAGCTGAGAAGAGTACTTTATGAACAACACCTGTATTCTTTCCAGCTCCTGATGTAGCTCAAAGAGAATGATGCATTGCTGTGTTGGTATATCCCACATCAGATTATGTTCTGATTTGAATTACTGGTGGAAAAGAGCTTGGCTGTAGGTAACACAGCTGCCCTGAGCTCAGCTCTGTGTTTAGCAGTGGATGTGGGCAGGCTTAAGCCTGTACACAGTGTTTTATGAATCTCCAAATTGACTGGTTGTTCCCTGAGAGGCCTACAGCAATTCCTACCACCAACATTGTGAGGAAATAAAAGACAACTGTATGAAAAAAAAAAGGAAAGATAAAAGCTATTTGTAAAAAAACAATGCCCCACAGTGCTCTATTCATGGCACAAAATCATCCATCTGGGAAACCTTTGCATGATTATTGCTTGAAGACATTATTCCTATCTGATCAAGTGTTTCTTAGGAATTTCTTCATAGACTGGGGTCATAAGACAGTTTCAGAGAGATGTGATGCTGCCTGGTGCTCAGCATGGCAGCCCCAGTCCAGAGAAATGATTGCTGTCAGCACAGGCAGCTCCTTTATTTAACACATGAAAGGTATCTGAATTTCTGAAATCAGAAAAGTGATGAAGACATTTAGTCTCCTTTTGTGTTCCTATTTATATGAAGCAAGAAAGATATTTCAGTTTATATTCTACAGTTTATTTTACCCTTTCCTTTCTGGCAGGAGCATATAATTATTGTGTAATTCCACTTTCCTCTTTGAATTCAAGTAATATATAATATCTCACTGTATATGGTTAATTTTCTCTTCAGTTGCTGAAATGCTTATTCCTAAAAATCCTTTCAAGTAATTCTCTAGCAGATTCAAGTGGGAAAAAGCCAATTGTTTCCCAAAGTAGAGCTGGCAGTAAAAAATATCTAGTGCTAGTTCTTGAGAGTGTAAGCGCTTCCACAGTGTAAGTTACCAAGAAATCAGTACTAAGAAATCAGAAGACAACAGAGGAATTTTTTAGTTTCTGCTTTGAGTGGAGGTCCTTTGGAGTTTTCATAACAGAAATGGAAGGAGGACACATTTGAGGTTTTTGCTTTATATGCAGAGCTATTTATTGGTAAATTTGGGAAAATGGTAGTTGGAAGATTAATAATTTTTCATTTTTGTTGACTAGGAATAGCACTTTTCCTTGGCTTTGTTTTTGCTAGACTATGGGCATGAGGTGTTAAAATTTACCAAACAGTGAAGTAAATTAAAATAGACTTGTAATTTGTTATCATCACAAAACCAATATATCACAAAACTACGTTCAGGCTTTCTTCAGGATCAGTACAGTAGAAGCACAAACCTATGAGGCTCATCGACGAATAAAAGTGCAGTGACATTTTAAAAATGTGCGCTGACTTTTTAAGAGTACTCATGCAGAGTGACTAGGAAAGAAAGAGATACATCTGGTAGGGTCCTGTGAACCAGCCTTTCAATTAGATAGTGGATGCTGGATTTAGGCACAGGCTCATATAGTTCATTTAGAAATCAGTAATTTTGCTTGTTAAGCTGAAGGCAAGCAAAAAATATTTTTGCTGCATTTGAGTTGAAACTATGAGATTCATGATTAACTATGCATCTGCCTTCAAAACCAGACAACAAGTAATAACTTTTTCTCACCATATATAACACCTTCCAAAAAAGAAAATCACAGCAGTCTGCAAAAACAGCACATCTTTATAATACTTCAAAGGGTTCTTTCCTCAGAATACTATTTTCTCTATTTTACAGGTGAAAACACAAAGCAAATAATAGTTACAGACAACCTTTTCAGCCATTAATTCCCTAAATCACTCCTGCTTGTCGGTCTTCAAGTCTTATTCAAGTGCTTGTCAGAATAGTAGCCAAGCTCCTCCCCTGCTAACCCAAAATGTTGGGTGTATTTCAGCTAGACATCTATAATTAGTACCTAAGCAAGTAGAACTCAAGTCATCTGTGATTATTCATCATTAAGCAACAAGGGCATGGTTTAAAGCACCTAAATTTACATTTAGAAATCTTCTGGCAGAAGCCAAGTGAAAGAGGAAACTTTTGGGAGTGTCTCAAAATGTCTGTGCCTGCATCTCACAAGTACTAGGTCATTCTCCCTTTTGAAATAAAGGATGCAATAGTGCAGAGAATTACATAAGACAATGAATGGACTATAATGAATGTTTGAAAGTGTTTTCAAATGAATAAATTAAAATTTGTAATCATGCACATATTTCATAATTTTTTTTGGTACAGAACAGAGTGAACAAAAAATTAAAATAATTTCCGTACTTGAATACTTAAATAAATTCTATTTCTTTTTACTTCTAATTATATTTCTATGATAACTCCCTGGGTTAAATGACCATTATTACATTCAGGTACATTTTTGGCACATTTAGGATGGAAAATCTTTTCTGATCAAAGAAACTGAGCAATGGCTCAGTGGAACCAGACAGTGGAATCCAAGGTGCTGATACAGACAATAATTCCTAACAGCTGCCCTACTCTTCCTAGCATTTCAATACTCATCAAAGAGAAAGTAAATTTTAGAGATTCCTGGGGGGAAGTCTTATAGTGTAAATTGCTAAAGGTTGGTTCTTGTTAACTTTTTCTTGGAGAAATCCCATTAATATTTTTTTACAAATTGGCATAAGTTAGTGACCTGGAAAACAACAGTTACCTCTTGTTCTACTAATTAATATCCATAGCTAAGCCTTTTAAAACCACATGAGCTATTGTATCCCTGTTGTGTTTGTTTCAAGGTGGAATACCTGGCTGACATTTTTAATAACTATTATGGAACCACAGAAATGCTGATCTAGTCCAGCTTCCTGCTCAAAGTGGGACTACTGCCAACACTAACCTCCTGGCGAATATTTTTTTTTTCTCTTAAAGTTTAATCTGAGCCTGCCAAGCTGTAATTTCTGTTGTTTGCCCCTTGCTTTGCTCTCTGCTGCTACCAAGACATGTTTGTCTCCACTTCATGTTTGCCTCCTGTTCACCTCCCATTGTTTTCGTCGCTGGTCTCTCAATTTGGCTCTAACACTACCGACTCTTTCCACTGCTCACTTGAGTACTATAACAATACATTTGAGTAAGAAATCTCTGTCCCATCAAAGAATACAGTTCTACAAATGTTTTAACATATTTCTATAGATTCTATTACTATAACACATATGCACGTACATACATCCATAAAATTAATGTATATTTGTGTAAAATGTCTTTCTTACAATATTGACAGTAATTGAAATTTTAGTCTGGAGTGGTCATTTCTCCTTGCTATTGGTGATGTCAAATACTTAATTTTCAGTTCTTTTCTTTTTTTTAATATATATTAGAACTGGAAACCATATACAAACATAGACATGTGCGTATAAACATACAGATGCTATTCCATATGCAGTCCAAACATGCCAGACCTTGAAATATTTTATTCAGTAAACAATTTCAGCATGAGATCTGTATATTTTTCTCTCTGACAAGGTTGCTTCCATGGCCTGAGCAATCTTTTGGCTTCACAGGCACCCCTGGAAACATGTGCAACTATTTGTGACTACAGTGGGAATCATTTTCCTCTGGGCAAAGAGATTTTTGACTAGAGATGGACATCAGCCATACAGATCAGATCCAAATAAGGATTTCAGAAGATTGAAACTTCCACTTACTGAATGTTGGATCCAGAATTTTAATTTAATGCATTACAAATATAGGGTCTGTTTATGAAATACATGTACTGATCCATCTGGATGTTATTTGCATCTGTGATTTAGTTAAGGGTCTCATTTACATTTTATATTTGAATTCAAGAAACTCTTTAAAACACTTAGCTAAGTACCACTGGGATGGAGAAATCGTTCCACCAGAATAGTGTAAAAAGGCAGAATGCAGCAAAATTATAAAATTATTAAAATAGTTCCAGCCACTACAGCAAAGTTTTATATTTATCAGAAAAAACTTTCTCAGTACAAAAACCACTTATAAAATGTGATGCAGTACATGTATTCTAGGTGTGGTGAAAGAGTTTTGAAATCTTTGAATAACAAAACACACATTTGTTTCTAGAAGCCTAATACTTTCCTCCAAGTCTTTTCTGTGGATGAATGAAGAAGATAATCAATCTAACTTTTTGGTTATTCATGACTAGAGTAATGATCTTTTTTTTGTTGCTGTTTTTCTGCACAAAACCAGACGTTTTTGTGTGCTACAAAACCACATTTTTGTCTGGAATCCAAGGGCTATTTTATTAAATGCTGAAGCAGAGACTAATATATGGGGAGAATACTTTAACATGCATAAAGATTTTTTTCCATTAGCGAGGAGGAGGATGATGCCCAAATTTTCAACAGCAGAGCTTACTTTCCTTCATCATCAGAAAGAATAATTTTTTTATCCTCATTTTCCAGAGTGGGTATCTAATGTCAAGAAAAACAATTAACTCTAATTACGCTACAAAACTCGTCCTGTGATTAAGAATAACCGTATCCCATATGATATATGATTATATTTTTAGCACTGTTCTTTAACCTTGTTTGTTCTCAGACACTGTCAGTAAAAAAACAGTAAACTCCTCATTTATTATATAATTTACTGCTATAATAAAAGGTACTAACTAATTCCTGGAGTAACTCAGCATATTAAAGGAAACTCCTTTAAATCCAATGAACCGTGCATTACGAATGTCTCCGACTTTTCAAGGAATGGTCTCAAAAATATGAAAATCACGTGGTATTGATAATGGCAGGACCCAGTAATTGTGCAGTTTTTCCAGGACAAAATGCCAGCTTGTTGTTTGCAGCAGCAGTTTTATGTCCTACAAAGCAGCTTAGTGTGATTCACCAGATCCTACTGAAACCCTAGGCTTAATTGTAGTTTACCATCACAGAAATACTTTTCAGTGAAAAACGTTTGTGTTTATCCACATCCTGTCCTCCTTCAATCCCATGGATGTCCCTCATGGCATGAGGAGCACATTTTAACTTGCTATGTGAGTTATACACTGATCTTTGTATTCTTTCTGAGATTAAAGATATCCCCTACATAGACAACTATCCCAACTTATAGCTGTTGCATTATATTTACAGCATATTTTTTAGAGTATAATAATATAATTCCATGAGTTTTCATAATATGAACACTGAAACAGGGAATATATAGAAATTTTTGTCTCTATAGTGGGACAGACCACTACCTAAAAGGACTGAAGATTATACTTTCTTTAGGATCATATGAGAGACATGGCATGAATTTAGAGAAAAATTATGATTTCTTTTCAAAAATTCTGCAATCTTTATTGAAGTAATGACACACAAAAGTGAGGTCCAAGGAAACAAAAAAAATACTAAATAGCACCATGAACAGCAGTAACAATTTGCAACTATGGAAAAGATATGCAGAACAGCAATTTTTTAAACAAATTTTGGTTGTAAAATTATTTACTCTCAGAAGAAAACAAACAAGCAGCAAATAGAATCTATTAACAAGAACTCTGTGTTAATTGCCATGTCTTGCTTTATCAGTGATATTAGATTGAGATAAATATAAGGAGATATAATATTTAATCAGTATGTACATCTGCACAAAGTAAGAAACTAATTTATCCAATTTATATTGCACATAGGAAAAATGTGCTAGCTTTCTGCACTGGTTTTGTCCTCAAATTTTTTCAGAATTGATATTGCATAAAACCCCAAGTATTGCTCTGAATATTTTTGAAGACAAAGATAATAAGTTTATAAATCTGGAAAAAAAAACATTTTTCATCAAAACCCATGAAATAGGCAGAGTGAGACCTGTAAGTAAGAACCAGATATTTCATTTGTGTGTCCATAAGATTAATATCATATAACAAAAATAAAACAAATGAAACTGTATTGATAAAAAATACAGACGTGAACATATAGTTATATGGTCTAGTCAAGGAAAATTTCAACCACTTGACATTTAAAAGATTATCTTGTTTCGTGAAGATCAGTGAGTCCTTGAGTGACTCTCATTTAATGGAGAAAGGAATTAACCACAGCCTCTAAGTTCTCTTAAGTTCTCACCTTCCTTCACTTAATACACATTCAACTTGTCAGCTGATGTTGGCTTTTCTCTCATACTTCATTTGATACCAATTTCAATTTGTCTCATGCCTAAATGGACAGGTGCATGGTAGATTTCCTCTTGCATACCTTAGAAGTGATTCAGTTCAATAGGTTTGTCTTGTGTATTATATCACAGAGCAGTGAAGTTGTTGAAATTTGCATTACATTTACTCCTGTTAGCTTTTATGCACTGAACAAACACAGCTGGGAAATACAGTTATGAAAAATACAGGGGAAAACTGCAGAAAAAATCAGTGGCTTAATGCTTTCTTTTCCCATTACAACCTGCATCCTGTAGGTTAAAATCATGAGAGATTAGAGTGTGCAGAAAAGATGTTGCACCATTTGGGGAAGTGCTGATTCGCTGTAGGGTCAGAAGGCTCTGAAGATGGATCTGGACAGGCTGGAACAGTGGGCTGAAGCCACTTGTGTGAGGCTTAACAAGACCAAGTGGCTGGTCCTGCACTTGGGTCACAACAACCCCTGGCAGCACCACAGCATGGGATAAGAGTGGCTAAAAAGCTTATCAGCAGAAATGGACCTGGGGGTGCTGATTAACAGTGGCTGAACATGAACCAGATGTTCCCAGCTGGCCAAGAAGGTCAATGACATCCTGGCCTGTGTCAGCAGCAGTGTGACCAGCAGGAATAGGGCACCCATTGTGACCCTGTACTCAGCAATGGTGAGGCCTCACCTCAAAAACTGTGCTCAGTTTTGGGCCCCTCATGACAAGAAAGACTTTGAGGTGCTGGATAGAGCCCAGAAAAGGACAACAGAGGTGGGGAAGGGTCTGGAGTAAAAGTCTGATGATGAGCAGCTGAGGAAGAAGGGACTGTTTAACCTGGAGAAAAGAAGGATCAGGAGGGACCTTATCGGTGTTTAAAATTACCTTAAAGGAGGGTGCAGCTAGGTGGGGGTCAATCTCTTCTCCCAAATAACCAGATGAGAGGAAATTATCTCAAGTTACACCAGGGGAGGCCTAAATTGGGTATGAGGAAAAATTTATGAAAAGGGTTGACAAGCATTGGAACATGCTGCTCATGGATGTGGTAGATACACCATTACTGGTGGCATTTAAAAAACAATTGCCAAGAAAAGTTATGGGCCCCATAACTGTTCAAGTTAAGGTTGGATGATGCTTTGAGAAACCTGGTCTTGTGAAAGGTGTCTCTCCCCATGGCAGGGGGATGGAAAGTACGTGATCTTTAAGTTCTCTTCTAATTCAAGCCATTCTATGATTCCAGGATCCCATGGGGTGCTTAGGGATACGGTTTAGTGATGTGCTTGGCAGTGTCAAGTTTATGGTAGCCTTCAATGATCTGAATTGTCTTTTCCATCCAAAATGATTCTATGATTATTACTTAATTGAATTCCCACCAGAAATAATGTCAAGATGAAAGGAATATGGGGAAAAGTAAATTAGAGAAGACAGAGATTGAATCATCCCCTCTCTACAGGCCTTTTTTGAACAGAGTGAAGTCAGAAAGGGAGCAAGTGAAGGAAATTTTTGCTAGTAATAAGTTTTCTCATGAAGGAGATTGAGATGGACTGAATGTCTACATCTGTTCTTTGGTTACAGAAATTTCATTAGAAGATATGGACATCTATTTAAGTCTAAGCTGAAGACTGAATGCTTCATGATATGAGGTTGAATTGTGGTTTCTATGGGTTTGTAGCATGAAGAGTAGGAAAGGTTGAGAATTGAAGCATTCTTTTTATGCAGTGTCAGCACACTAGCAAGAAATAGACATCTGATGTTCATTATTTTATTGCAGGAATTTTTAGAAAGAAAACAAATTATTTTATATGGTACAATGTATCCAGCAACGTTCTTGCTTACAACTGGTAGGGTGGAGTCTGGGGAAGGATTTTTTTTTAGCATGACAAACAGTCCAAGGCATCAAAAGCTTGAAGCAAAGCTCTGTATCAATTTTGAAGGAAGTTAGTCAGAGAGTTTGTTCCTTCCACCAACTGGTTACTATACATCTCAGGGGATGTGCAACTCAGAGCAGGATGCCTGTTCTCAACTTATGGAGCTGGCAGAGCACTTCTGCAGTGACACAAATCCAGGGGGACCTTGGAGAAACTGAGCATGAATATACATTTTAGGAATGACTGAGTGGGAGTAGAGCGTTTAACCACACCCACTCTCTGTATTTTAAGTCAATCTGAAAACACCCAACAAAAACAAAGCATGGGCCATGACATTCAAATAGTTCAGTAAAGTTTTAGATTCCCTAAGTTTTATTTCAAGCTGACAGACCAAGAAATTCCTACTGGCTTGTGTACTATAGCAATAAAACCATTATTCATGCAACAGGAAGAGGTTTGGTGGTGAATCTTGCTTCTCGCATCACATTTCAAATGCCATTTTTCCAGGCAAAACCAAGTTCCCTGTATGGTAATTGCCTGCATTAAGTAACGATAGCCCAGCGCCGATATTAGAAAGGTATCTGGTCACCCACAGAGCTGCTGTTACGGCTCTGCACTTGACCATTTGCTGCAGGGTTTGGTGCTCTCCCCATGACTCAAATCACCTCAAGTAAACTGAGATTGCTTCATGGGACTCTGGGAAGACCAAATGCCTGACCTTCATTTCCAGGTTGCTGGTGATGATTTCATCATTTCAGCTCTCTGTGCCACACAGGGTGCATCCACTCTGACTACACTCAGACCCAAGCCAGAGGCGACTGCCAAGGCTGGACTCTGTTTATTGCAGGGTAAGGTGCACAGAGATGTTTTTCCTGGTCGGAGTGAGAGAGAGAGATTATGTTTAGCTGTGTTGCTCTCAGCATGGGCAGAGAGGGAACGACAGAGCATTAGATTATGTGAAACAGGGCTGCCCTCAGATGTGTGTTCATTGCCAGGGCATGTCAGCGAGGATTAAGCACTGTTAGCATGGCAGTTTGCTCAGATGCTTGAACTAAGTGTCATTTCATCTATAGCTTTTGGGGAAGATGTGGAGAACTCCAGCAGGGAAAATAAATGTCTGTGGCATTCAGTGAGGAAGTGTTACTCTTGGTTAAACTCTCCTGACCTGAGTGGAGCTTTGATTTCAGCCTTGAACACTTGGCTCTGATATTTTGCTTAGCAGACTAAGAAGCTGATTTATTTAGGATTCCTCTTTTGGGAGACCTCACCCCCAGCTGAGATAAAATTAGCTTTTGAAATCTATCTTTAAAAATCTGAAGTAGCAGAGATTGCCCAGCTTCGCTCCAATGGAAAAGCTTGCAATAAAATATTTCTCTGGGCAGAGCTCCCATTGCCAGAACATTTTCAGTGACCTTGTAGATCCAAAAGCCATTTATCCAGGCAAGTGTATTCACTGGCACAAAGAATGCCAGAAAAATAGATATTATATACTCTGCACCATCAGTTAGACCTACACTGTAATTAATTTTAATATTCAATTTCTGCTGAACAGAGAAAGGTGATTAGGCAGTAGAATGAGATGGAGTAGATATACTGGTTCTTCTTGTGTTTCAACCAATAAGAGGTTTCAGTAGGGATAAGTGAAATAACTCAATCACCTGTTTACTTTCTGATTCCTCCAGATAGCAAAATGCATCCATGTGTTAGTGGTTAAGGCATCAGAGACTTTGGTATTCAAACAACATCAACGTAAGGAAAAAATAGGCCAAGAACTAGGCAGTGTAGTTTGCTTTTTTGTTTTTGTATTATCTCTTTTTCTTTGAAAACTACATAGTTACACCCAGAGAAGTAGTAATTATATCCAGAACCCAAAGAGGTCCATCATAACATGAAAATGTTGTGACATCATAGTCCTTGGTTAGGGAAATTATAATGATGGCAGAGGTTAAAGCCACAGCGTAGGACAGACAGAGAAAGAGAAGAGCCTCAGAGGAGATTTTCTTGCTCAAAAAAAAGCACAAAACTCCCCTGTTTTGAAGGAGAATGCTCACAAGGTAAGTTGCCTAACTTTTAAAATGCTTTTTTGCAGTGGGATTTTTTTTGCAAATGTTTTTCAATTGGTTTAAAACCACTCATGGGTGAGGTAGATGAGAGGGAATAATGAGAAACAAATTCAGTGGAAAAACAAGTGCTGATGGAGCAGCAAGGCAGTGAAGTAAATTTATGAACTGATTTCATCATGGATATTAGCACCCTCTTTCCTTCCAATGTGAGTCACAATGAACATAAACATCACAGCTATATGGAAAAATGTACCTCTGAGGGGGAGGGGGGCGAGAGGAGCAAAGGACAATTAAATAAAATCTTACTTTTATGCAACTTTTTGTGTTTGCATTTTTAATATTTACTAAGAAAAAATGCACAAACTGTTGAAATAGCTTTCCTACTTTTCTTCTGACTGGGAGAAGAAAATAAGAGAACTAAACACAGTTTATGACACACCAATAAATTTCAAACATAAATGCTACTAAGACGTTAGTGTTATTCTTTCTATAGATATACCAATGGGCCAGGATCTTCTATAATGCAAATTGTAATATGACAGGAAAAAAGTAGTTTATATCACATTTTATTAACTTTTCAAATATTCTTGGATTGATAGAGGAAATGCTCTTCTCTATCAAATGTGATACACTCTAACATTTTCACAAGAAAATTCACATCTCCTATATTTTCATACTTTTCTATGGAAAGAGACCTTTATGATGATGTTAGTAATACAAAGCATTTGTCATGAGATTGTGTAAGAGAACCATGTCACCTCCAGAAAGAAAGAGAAATTGCAGAATTAGAAGGCTGCTATTTCAATGATGAATTAGATGTTCACTTTACTTTCCATTTTTAAAGAACTGAACTTGATAAGTTTTAAACACTGATGAACATTGATCGTTTCATTATGAGTTCCCCAGACAAACCTTAGATTTCAGTTGTCTCAGCCACGTGCTTCTTCCTTTGTGCAATATAACTACCTTGTTTCTGTAAGTTCATTGGAATTGGCAAATAACAAAGGGAACTTGAATTCCGAAGCATAGTCAAAATTTGCTTTATACCCATGACTAATGTCAAATCTGAACTCTATCTAATAGAAATATTGAGTAACCTCATATTGATCTCTTCTTGAGGCCAGCTATGACTGGCCATAATAGCTGAGGTAGATCACTATCCCTGATGTGTATGCTCTCCTCACAGAATTTTCTTTGGTAAGGAGCTGTACTGAGGGAGATTTACACTTCTAGTTCAGGCTGGCCTAGTGCAATGAAGTTAGAACCTTCATACACATCCTGACATTGAATAGTCCTCTAGGCTGCAGGAATTCAACAGGGCTTAATTATTAAATTGGTATGTACCCAAATACTTTCATCTACACATATATTCTAAGATTTTTTTGATCAAATAGTTTTTCGAATATAAAATGTAGACACATGGGTAGCAGAATACGCAATGAAAATTTTTTATCATTATCTTACCCCATATGAGGACTTCCCCCAAAATACATTCTTAGAAAGAGAACAAGCAGACCCAGCTATGATTAGATTTTTCTTCATAAGAGCAGAAAATAACATGATGTAAATATTTTTTTTATTGTACAGATGTGCTGTAACAAAGAAAAATGCATGCAATATTACATTTTCTCTACTAAAAAATGAAAAAAAGTTGCAATAAAAAAGAGTAATCCTTAGCCTGTGTTATATAAACTTAAAGAAATGGTAATCAACCTTGATGCGTGACTAAGGCACACATCTCTCTGTATGATTTACGACAGAACACAATCAGAGAATAAACTGTTCTTTTTAAAAAAAAAAATATCCTCCCTGTAAGAGGATATTCTGCTCTACGATGAAGCATACAATTTTTTTCATATTTTCTTTTTCAATAAGCTACTAGTTGTTATTATACATCTACGAGATGTAGTTTCTTAGCAGCCATTGTAGAAACTGTTACCAGTCTCTTCTGTATAGAAGCTCAGAATTGTTTGTGAAGAGAGAAGTGATTCAACCTATTTAGTTTCAAAAGAAGGTACAAGCTCCTTCCTAAAAAACATAATTATAATTCAGAATGAAATATCAAGGAAATTAAGTCTCTTTTTATTTCTATTAAAAAGATTAGTGTATGGAAATAGGGCAAGATATTTTCGTTATTATTTGTCTGAATAGGACATATCAAAGGGCTAAAAAGAGTTGCAGCTTCATGTTTATTTGATAAAATTTCCAGTAAAATTATCAGCCATAGTAAAGGCAATGCGGACATTATCAGTACTGGAATTTAATGAAGACCACCTAACTAAAGCAGTGTAAGCTGCTAAACTTTCACAAGGAGATTAATTATATATANGATATAGATATAGATATAGATATAGATATAGATAGATATAGATATAGATATAGATATAGATATAGATATAGATATAGATAGATATAGATATAGATATAGATATAGACTGTGTTTAATGAAGTAAGACTTTTCAGGTTTTATTGGCCAATGGACTTGATTATAAATACAGTGCTGCTTGAGTTAGAGCAGAAGGGCTAGAGACACATTGAATCCAATGACAGTACTTTCACTATATTCAAATGTAAATTAATAAGTAATTTAATGTTTTCCAATGGCCTGAAGTTCTATTATCAACTTAGATCAAGGTCATTAATGTGGGTTGAAACTTCTTTTACTGAACACCAGCTACCACCCCTGTGCAGCAGGAAATAACATGGCATGATAGCAGAATATTCCACTGAATTAAAAAAAATAAATCCACTCAGTGAAGAACTTAAAATCTTTTCCCCAGTGTTGTTCTTTGTTTACATTTGTAATGAACCACTTTCAAAAGTATATCACACCGAGTCAATTTATGCTGCTGGTGCTGGCTGGACCTGACAAACTGGCTGGCAGGGAGAATGATGCAAGAGATTCCTGTGCAAAATTTCTGGATCCCTGCCACAGGGAGGAAACAAAGTGTGCTTATGTATTTGTCACATTTAATGGCCTTTTCAGAAGGAAATTGCGTATCCTGGGACATCTATTGGCAGGAAAGGTGACTTAATAAAGAAAGGGAAGGTCTTACATTAGTGAGAACAGAGTAGTCAATTAGTAAATCCAGAGTCATGAAAAAGTTATGTGATGATGTTTATGCAATACTGGATTTAGATGGGTCTGGAGGAATCTCAAAAGGAGTAGGAGGCATGGGAGATGGATTCGTGCCCTGCCTCTGCTTTAAGTCAAATACCTCATAGCATTAGGTTATGTTAATCTACACTTGTATCTGCTTCTGCATCCCTTTCATTCATCCTGCAACATTTTACACAGAGAGATCAGAAATATCTTAAGCAATTTTGCATAAGGAAGAAATGCAGTTGCTCCACTTACTGGAATTTTATTTGGAAGGCATAAACCAAAAGAAATCAAAAGAGAACATTTATCACAATAAATGATTTGTCAATATAACACCAAAAATAAAAAAGACCTAAAAAAAGACAACAGATTAGAGACTACTCTCTATCCTTTTAAAATCTGTTACATGCTATTGGAGAAGTTTTTCCTTTTTTGTCTATCTCCGAATTCTATTATTTGCCACTGTACTGAACTAGCACGAAATTTATACCAAAATGGCAAGACATCTGTATTATTGATGACTCTATTTCCTTCCCAAATACCAGAAAATTTAATCATCATCACATCTTAAAAATTGAGAAATGTGTGTACATCTGCACAATAAATATGTAGCAGTAGAGTAGTTCAGGGTTTACAGGTAGCAAAGGCAAAGATTTTAAAAATATGAATTAGACGTAGAATGCCAGATTCTGCAAAGTCTAAATTGCTCGATTGTAAGACAGGGCTACTGCCAGTGCCAAAATATCAAGTAGTATGGAGAGTTTTGCACAAGGATATTCCAAAACCTATTACAGTCAATTTAGATTCTGCTGATAAAAGAAACCTTCAATTGTGCCTCATGTTCATAGCAATCTTGCTTGAGTGAGTTTAGGGAATGAAACCCATAGAACCATCCCATTCACTTTGAGTCAAATTTGGGAAATGCACAGCATTACTCCACACCAATCCAAGGAAGAAAGAATATAGCTCCTCATAGACTCAGACATGGCATTTTGCTCCTGTGCCTCTGGGACCCAAAGGTTGCCATTAATTTTTTTTTTTTTTTCCTTTTTTTTTAATGCATCTAGAGCATAAAACAGATTTTTATATTCTGAGAAGACCACCCATGAGGTTTCCTCTTTCACTTTTACAAAGCTGTTTTTCATTGGGAATAATATGTTTGCCCTTATATGTACCAGCCAGGAAAAGCTTTCATTAATATGTTCAGTTCTGAAAATGCCTGTCTTCATTTTCACCAATAAGTTCTAAGACAAGGAGGTATTTCTACATCTCTTTCCCTGCTGATGGGTTACCAAAATTTTATGCACATACAGAATAGTTATGCATAATACAGCTTCTGAGAAGGTTTATTTCAACTGGAGACCACAAAACCGGACTAGCAGGAATTCTATGTACTTTCTCCAAACACAGACTGAGACTTTGCCTTTCTGTGAGTCTAATCTTGAAAAGCCATGTTTTTGGAAAAACACCTTTGCAGGTGACTTGCAGAGTAAAAATGATATATACTATAACAAGCCATTTCTCCATTGTTGGAATATTTGCATTCAAATACTATCACTCATTCATTTAATTATTATGTCTGGCATAAAGTTTATATCTGCAGAAGACAAAAATATGCTTTACATAACTTTCTATCTGCTTGCAGCTGATCTCAAGACTTTGTGACAAACACTTGTGGCATTGGTTTAAAGCCAAACATCGCTTCTTAGGGCTCCTTGCTTATGCAAATATTGATATTTACTGTCAATGAGGAATATTTTTATGAAAATGTATTCACTCACATCTTTAGTTTTGTGTGCTTGACGAGATGCTGTGACAGGACACTTAAATCAGGCATAATTGTGATATAAGCTTGTCCAAACTTTTTCCTCACTAGAGTGAGGATAAAAGACCCCAGATCTCCAAAGCTGTATTATTTGATTTAAAAAAAAACAAACAAAACAAAACAAAGCAAAAAAAAAAAAAAACAAAAAACCAACCAACCAAAAAAAAAAAACCCAAAAAACAAAACAAACCACCAATCACAACTTGGAGAAAGCTCGTTGATCTTAGGTGAAGAAAATTAAAGTAAGCTGGTTTGAAATCTCCCTCTTGCCCAGTATAGCTTTCAGATCAAGATCTTGCTCCCAGTCAGCACTGGGATTCCTGTTACCTGAGACAAATCTACTTTTCCATTTTTCTCCATATTTGTTCTCTGCTTTTTTATGAAGTCCATGCTACAAACTCAGTCTTCCTTCTCATGCTTCCTCCATCAACCCAGAGAACTTCTCTGAGCTTGTGGAATAGGTATGGACTCCCTCATTTGCTCTCAGGAAGCAGTCTCATCTCAAGCTCATTAGTTCAGACAATGTGAGCTCTGGAATTCTCTCTTAGCTATCACTAAGACCTTTCAATCATATATTTTATATGAAATATAATAATCACAGTGAAAAAAAAGTTCAAACAAGGAAGAGATGTTTCATCCAAATTTATTTATTTTAAATGTGTATAAGCTCTTTAAAAAAAGAGCTAGCAAAACTAACACTTCATATGTGGAGTATTCCACAGATGAAACTAACCTAGTGAAGTGCATCTGAAATATCTGCTTAACTTAAAATTGTTCTATGTCTACAAAAACTCATGGTTGAGCAATTTATTTCCAAATTGGACTTTCAATTGAGTAAAAGGTAATCACATCCACAAAAGATTCCTGTCTCTGCTCTCTCTTATCCTTTGTCTTGTAAGAATTAATAAAGTGAACAGAATTTCCTATTAAATTTTTTTGCTGGTTCAACAGGGTGGTCTACTCCTTTCAATCCTAGAGCAGTTGTTAGGGGAAGCAGGGAGCTAGAACTGGACTTGGCTGCTCGTATTTGATTATCAGAGCCAGCTGGAAAGGGGTCAAACGGTGCCTATAAAGGACTGAGAAACCTCAGCTGTAAAAAACAGCAGGAGGTAGTTTGGCTCCTGTGATTGGCCCTGAAGTTGTGGGAGCACACAAGGAAAAAAGTAGTGAGGATCCTACAAATTTTTTAATAAAGATTAGTTTTTCTTTCTGCATACCTGTGTGTGTGAACCTGTGGGCAGGTGGGTTGATCCTCACATCGCCATACCTGAGATATTAAAAAACTTTTTAAGTAAAATGTCTGAAAAAGGTATTAGAATGTTGCCAGTCAGTCCTGGCAAGATGACTAGGAAAGATGAAAATCAGTGGTACTTGCTCTATTTATTACTGGGATATTTAGATTGAGCTTCATATGTATTAGAAAGAAGTGCATGCACCTGCAGTCTGAATTTCACAAAGAATTAATAATGTTGGGTGCTTAAACTTTCAATGCCCCTCCTGAGAATCTTAAAAAAGCCTGACATTTTCCTCTTTATTTTTAGTGCATTTTCTGTGATGCTAAAAATTCAGTTTAAAAAAATAGGAAAAAAAATCTCAACAGTAAATAATTTAATTTATTTAATGCGGTTTTTGTGGCTTAGAGATAAACTGCAGACCTTTTCCACATCTCATGTTAAATAGATCTGTGTATTTTAGACGCAGAGTTTTAATCAGAAACTTTTGTATGGCAAATGCTCTTTTAACCAGATGATAAAAATATAAAAATACAGCTGCTACTATATCCCAGGAAAGAGTTGATAGAGCTGTGACAGAAGCATCACAATATTTCAATATTACTCAAATTCTGCTTTAATTGTGATTATGCTTTTTTCAGCTATTGCATGCTGAAGTCAATAGTTTAGTTAAGTATACACATTTTGCAGGAAATAGAGAAACTTTGAATATGAAGTGGTTTAAAAGTAGTTTGTTTTGGTATGGGTGCTGTACAGCGTTGTACAGAGACTGGATTAGCAGGATGGTTACAGAGCTTGTGTAGTGACTAAGAAAACTCTAGCAGAATTGGAATGGTAAACCTGTTTAATACTCAGAACACTCTCTGTTGTCTTCCCAAATAATGGATTACAATCAGGTTAAGAAAAGACAAAACATAAGAATCCACAGAGGTATCCTTTATGGCTTCTGTATCAGTTCACTTCTTGAGTGGTCTCTGTTGGCCTCCTCAGATCTAGGGCTGTTAGGTTTGATGGTTTTGCATCAAATTTGGCTCTTGTTTCCACAGTCCATTGAAAATTCTTTCTTCACTGGGCTTTGTCCAGATTTTAACACAGGGCAGAAAATGGTCTGAAATTTGTTTTTAGCCTTCAAAGAAGAACATAAGTAGGGAAAAAAAAAAAAAAGGAAGAAAAAGAGATTACTTCTGGAGAGCAAATCAGCAGCTGTTGCTCTCTTTAGCACATAAAGTAATTTGTTTCATTTTGAATCACTGTCACTCTAGGTTGCAGAAAATCCACTCTTTTATTTTTGAGATATTGAAACTTTTTTCCTATTTACTTCAATTGCATGTCTTGGCTTCTGTTTGACAGTTGACGTGGGCAAGATCTCAGCACTAGTTTCTTCCACTGATGAGTTTTCTTCTGCCAGTTCTTTAAAAGTAGAAGCTGGAATGTCTCTCAGCAAATTACTTATAATCCATTTGCAAAAGAAAATTGTCCTGTAATATCAATTGTTTCTTCCTTATTTGAAAATATTGTAGCATAGTTCCTCCTGTGTCAATCACATTTAGAAAGCCAGAGCATTTCAGTGAAACTGTAAATCATGATCCAAATATAGCAACTTTTTTTGAAAAGCATGTAACAAACAAGGCCTTGCCTAATTTTACGTGAGAATGTTGCTTGCTTGTTTGCCAAGGAATGTAAAGCATTGTGCAAGCACATATTAAAATGCAGACTGTATCCTAGAAATCTGTAGCGTCCAATAGCATCTGCCATCAGAAACATAACAAAATTAACCAACACAGTCCATGTCTTCCAAACAGAAATCTTTAATTTGAAATGTTCAGTGAAATGAATCAACTGTAGATCCAACTGGGTTTAATTCCATTTGGACTTGATCTTTCATGGATACATTCCATACAGAGAGTATTGAAAAGCATTTTTCTCTGCTCAGCCATAGCCCTGTCACCGTCTAACATCTTGACAACCAGGGCGTTTTCCTTGTCCTGGAGCAGGAAATCACATCCCAGGGTGTCTGTGTTCATGTGATGAGCATCACAGTGGTTAGTTTGTGCCACTGCCTGAAAAGTCCATTTACGTGAGCAAATTTCTTGCTGATGAGATTCAGAATTTCTTAAATATTTTTTCATTTACCTTATCTTCTTGAACATTTTCTGGTTAAAAACAAAAATGAGCAGACTGGATGGAGAACAGACATTCATATAGGTGTTAAAAGGCCAATTATTTGAGTTTTTCCAGTCAAGTGTGAGTCTCTTTTACAACTGAAGTTTAAAGTCAACTACTCTGAGCTAGTCCAATTTGAACTTGGCTTTCTGATCAACTTCCTCAGCTGGAGCTTGTCTTTGTGGATGCCTACATATGTGTCTGAGTAGATATTAAATTCCAAAAAAGTGCCCAGAAGTTCTGCATGGCCCCCAGGCACGTTCCCTGGCGTGTTCCCGTGTAGCAGTCCTGCTGGCTGCCTCTGCCACAGGGCTGTGCTTGCAGTGCTGCTCTCCTGCCAGTCTGCTCCTGTGTCCCCTCTCCCAATAAACATCCCCTCACTCCCTGGCCTTGTCCTAAGAGATTAACTGAGTGGGTGTCATGGTTTGACACTGGCCAAAGGCCAGTGCGCCCATGAAAATATATTTTTCTCAGTAAAACTGCACTATAATGTTCCGAAAAGTAAAACTAATTTATTTCAATATCATCCATCTAGGCTTGCCTTTACAAGGAGATGTAACTTAATTCCAATGAAAATCAATGCATTTAGAGGTTTGGAGGGGATGGAGAAAGTCTGTAGGGTTAGATTTTTTTTCCATTAATGACACAATTCGAACAAACTCCAGTTGCAAACCAAGATGACTTCACTTCATTACAGCAAAAAAAGCTGATACTTTATATAAGTTCAATATGACTGTGTTTCATCACAAGACCCCTGTCGTGCACTTTTTAAAATCCTATTGAATTTAGAATGGTCCCTGTTACATAGTCAAGCCTTTGGATGCTTTAAAGCAATGTCATGGTAATTGATTATGTTCTTATTTACTGTGCAGAAGTAGGTAAACTTCTATGCTTGTTTTGTTTTTTCCTGGAGACTGTTTGTATTTTTAAAATATAAAATTATTTTCCTTTAGGAGTATCCAAAGAGGCATCAATCAAACTGGTTGATTTTGCTTTGACCATTAAACACTTGTGGCTGTGTGAGGTAAGATCTTTTGTTTTTATTTTTCTTTTTTTTTTTTCCCTTTTTTGGCATACATTTTAATAAGTTAAAGCTAACAGTTTCTTCCTGTTTGTTTCCCAGGGATAAAGAATTATGTGCAAATTTAATATGTTCCTTAAAGGGCCTAACTAGTACTCTGAAATTCATGTAAAGGATTAGAATACTGGTTTTGTTTCCTTTTCTGTTAAAACCTCAGCTAGATGTTCATCCAGACATTACTGATCTGATGGAGACAGATAAATACTATGCTTGTAATAAGGCACAGGTAAAGCCCATTATGTGCCCTATAGTTTTTGGTCCTTGATTTGTGTCCTGAAAATGTCATGCCTGCTTGCTGAGGTGGGACCTGGCCCAACAGAACATTGTGCATTTTGATTTATTTGGGAAATTTCAGTGGATGGCCACACCAGGGCCCTTCCTCTTAGGGAGATGGGAATCAAGACTGGTATTTCTGCCTCTGGATCAGAGACATGCATCGTGTGAAAGTGTGATAGGATGGTAAATGCAAAGCAGCTTGAAACAGTGAATGCTGTTTTCATACCTGGTAGCCTTCTTGTTCCGGAAGAAGCATAATTTACAAGAGACCATTCTTGCAGGTTCAGCTGTTGGCTGGATACGTAGATTTCTGAAATACTTTCATGTACAAGAGCTCACTTGCTGCATCTATGATTGATTTGTCCAGCACAAATTTTTAAAATAAAAGCTTCAGATGGGAAAGGAAATCCATGACACCAATGCTCTTGTGGTTTTTTATGTTCCCATTTTATAGAAATAGCTAATTTTTTTACAGGAATTTTCATGGGATAATTTTCCTTGCATGAACTCTGGAGTCATTACAATCACTATTTGTATAGGTTCTTCTCACAAATGTTGGCTTTGAGCACTAGTTCTATTTAGCTGTTCTGAATTATTTTTGGGGCTGCCTCTTTTTACCTAATTACATTGTGCTTGTTGTACCGAAGCAACTTGTTATTAAATGGTGCAAACACTTGTTTAGAATTGCATCCTTCCAGTATATGCTTCTGTGACAACACCAAAGCACTTCACTGTTTTCTTGGAGAATTTTTTCTCACCCCATGTGTCAGCTGTTGCATATGGAGCAAGGTACACAAGGGTCTTCTCATATTTCTGTCCTTTAGCCCTGGAGTTACATTCACAGTGAGGGGAAAAGAGAGAGAAGATTTCTCCCTCTCTTACACAACCAAGAAAGAGTTATGATAATTTAGCCCTAAGTGTTTAAGCCATGCTCCAGTGCTGCTGAATCTGAGTTTGGCATCATTTGAAGGAGCTTGCTGAAGTGTGAAAGGCAATGACGTGGGTATGATTAAAAAGTATTGAAAAATTATAGACCACACTGCAAGAGACCTTTATTCAGGTGGATGAGGTCAAGGCGGGTTAATAGACAAGGAACACTTTTGTAGCTGATGCCTGTGTACATCAGACAAAGACATATTAAGAGTTGTTTCATGGGGAGTATCCTCTCCTTCACTTTACTGGCCAGGGTACAACTGGCAGAATAAATTTTGCAGTAATAGAGGTTGATCTTGCTATTCATAATTTTTGAAGGGATTTCTTCTGCTAATACACAGCCTGTACTTAGCTCTATTCTATGTATTTGGTACAAGTATTTCATTTCTGGCTAGTTGAGAACTTGAGCAAAAATAGAGAAAAAAAATTGAGTGTGGGGCGTATGGCATAACTCCACAGAAAACACAGGTGACTAAAGTTTGAAAGGTATGATAAATTTTAAAGGGGTTCCTGCTTTCTTGAACAACTATTTCCATATCTTAATTGAACCTGTTAAACGTGTAATATAAAGGTTTTACTTGGGGTTGATTTAAAAGTAAAAGCAGTATGCTAGCAAGTGGAAAACTTCCAAGGCAACCACACACTTTAGGATGGGATTAATGTCATTTCCAACACCCTAGAACTATGATTGACCCCAATTTATACATATTTTTTGATACTCAATTATATTTTAGTCCAATTTTCATGGCTGTATCCCAGACTATCAATGAAAGCTAAGTATCTGTTTTCTTTTTTTGGCAAACAATGATGTCCTGATTTTTCCAATCTAAATTGCCCTTCAGGGCACTAATAAAACAAGTCATGGCTCACAAAGTAAATTTCCTGTGTACTAATTGAAAACGGTTTCAAATTTATTAAGGTTTCAATCATCTTCCCAAGATCTAATGCTTGTGCTCATGGTACTCAGTCTGACTGTTAATATACTTACCTGAAAGGGGAAAGAAGCATTAAAGATACTTCTCAGGTATTTTAAAATGAAGGGGGAAGGAGTAATGAAAATAAAAATAACAGAAAACCACACATATCATATTGTTGAATGTGGTTTAAGAAAACATCTGAAACTAAACACTCATTCTCATGAAATATTTGTATTTACTGTACTTGCCAAAACCTTTCCTATATGTTTTCCCAGACACTGGCTGTAATGCATGATCTATTAGACTTAACTCTAAGGTGGTAGAAAAGGCAGGAAAGCCACAATATTGGTTTCTTCTTTTTTGCTAGGTTTTCTCTGTCATTGTTGTGCAAACTGCTGGAGACAGAGAGAGAGAGAAGTGTTGTTGAAATGTCCCAACTTTCTCCCCTTCAAACCACATCACAAAGAAGTGTAAGCACTATGCAAACCATCCCACAGCAACCCACAGGGAGCCTTCTGCTCTGGGTTTCCACTCTCCAAAATATTGTACTGGGAGGGAAGACACTTATCAGGTTTTCTGGGACCACATTTCATAGCAGAGTTCCTCTAGCAAGGGGACCACAACCTCTTATGCAGACTGAATTAATAATGTGACAAGAGCATTTGGCCTCCATGTGGATGAGGGTTGGCTGGAAAACTAGAACTCTGGCTTCTGAAAGATTTCAGGGTTTAGAAGTTTGTTTTATTTCCTTTATCATGCTAAATTAAATTGTGTAAAGGAAAAACAGGGTAGGAAAAGAAATCCTCAACCCCTATGGCCTTATTTTCCCCAAAATAATGATATATTAATGCTCTAAAATAACTCAATTGTTATAAAGATCACCTCTGATTAAAAAGTAAAACAAAACTCTATTTCTCTCACATCTCCAATAAAACCCAGGATAAAATCAGTCTCTTTGCATTTTTTTTGTTGCAATTGTTTTGGTTGGTGCAAATATACTTAAATATAGGAAAATAGATTGGATGCCTTGATGGGGATATAAAAATGAAATTTCTGTGGGCAACTGTTCTGTGTCTCAGGGAATGTGGGAGACCACAGCTCAAATCTCATCCATTTTTTAGTTTTTGGGTGATCCCTCAAGAAGAGGACAGTGAGGTAAAACCCATTTTGTGAAGTGTTTCCACTCTGTGCACTCTATGTCCCTGGACAGATATAGTCTTTCTGATAGTCATTGCATATTTGTAGAAAATTATCTTCACTGGACCATGACACGCCTGCATTAATTCTCTATCCTCATGTTTTATCTAAGTACAGTAAGGGCAAACATACTCCTTTGGCATCGTCTGTGATGGATCTATCCAAGAAAAATTTCAAACACAAATCTTGAAAACCATTCATTTTCATTAAAAGTAATAATAAAAAAATTGTTCTAGCAAATCATAATTTTTGGGATAGGAAAGGGACTTTGCTGGAGAAGCCCCATCCATCTGTGATGCAGGTGGCCTTTTTTCAGGGTGTGCTCCCTGAAAGCTGCATGGAACAGCAGCAAATCCCTGTGAGGTGGATTCCAGCACCAACTGTGTGTTTGTGCTGCTGTACTTACTGTACCTTTCACCCACCCTGCCTTTCCCCTTCCAGCACAGAGGTAGGACTCAGAGTCTCCCACTTCTTCTTTACTTGGCTCCGGTTCTAAACACTGTGACTTGCCTCTGCTTACAGAGGTATGTTCTCTCCTAGTATACCTAAAGGGATTATATTAATGGCTGATAGCTGTTTTATCCAGCCGCAGTTTCTTTGTCAAGACTCGTGTTCATGGCAGAGACAGCAGAAGAGCAGATGAGCAGCAGTTGCAATGCTATAAACAAATTCCCAGATGTAGAAGAGTCTAGTTGTAATGGCTGTACTGTACATGTGGAAATTAAGTCTAAACATACTGCAGTCCCATTAGCTTGTGAGCCAATTAAAATGTCACTCATGACAGCAGCATAGTAGATACTGTGTTTCTCCTTCTGTTCTCTTGTATGCATATCATCTTAGTATGTTCATGATAATTTATCGGCAAAAAAGATGATATAGATACTTCATCATCGTATGGTTCTTGCTATGCTTAGTACAATACTACACTTAATTCAAAGAACTTTAAGAGACACCTATTGAACGCCAGTAATAAAAATTCTTTTCAAACTGTTCTAAGCAGCAGTTGCACTTTTTCAGTTTTATACACTAGTATTTTCCTGTAAAGCTGCAGTAGATAATTTATCATTTTACAAATGTTATAACATATAATCCATGTTTTATGCAGATGCAACCTTTTTTTGGCAGGATTTTAGTCCATTATTCCAGGCAGAATCATGACGTGATTATGAAATCTGTCAATAGTCAGATAATGTCTAATGAAAAAAATCTTGACACCCATTCTGTAGATTCCTCCAGATATGAGCCTAGTTTTGAAGCATAGCAAAAATAAGTTTTATTCTAATAGAAATTTTATACAGAGATGATAACATGACTGATTTTCAGCTTTATTTCTCATGAGTATGAAAGTAAAATATCTTCAAAGTTAGCATAAATTAGGTCTGCTTTTTTAACTTTTGCAGTGATGGAAAAGAACAAAGCTAGCTGTTGCTTGGGGTCTTTTTTGTTTGAAAATCCTAATGTTAAAAACTCAGTCATCTAACAGAATGTTTTACATTCAGAGAGAGCACCATTCAGTTCTTTGCAAATATTCAGTTTCCTCATTGTCTTTCCCATGAGAAAGAGCAGGAAAAAAACATTAATTTAGATGGCACTGAGGCTGAGAGAAGAAAGGGTCACAGATTCACTGTCCTCCATAGTACCATGCATTGATGAGCACAGCTGCTGTATTTGGTGACAGGCCTTTATCTTTCAGTGAAGTTTAGCTTTATAAGCAAGTTTGTATTTTCTTTGTCTTTAGAAGAGAAGTATTCTTACACTAAAGCCATAGTTACAGTTTCCCAACCTGGAGCTTATTGAAAATGCTTGCAGCTGAAGGTTTCTTTCACAATGAAGTGTCAATGATCTCTGTTTCTGAGAATTCTTCCATTTCAGCGAATTTTGATGATTTAATCTGGTTAGTGAGTGGCAGACTCTTGAGAAATCATTTCCTGGAATTAGCAGTCTATGGCTCAACCACCTGTGCTCAGAAAAAAAAAAAGGATATGATAATAATATTTAGATGGAAAAGGAAATAATTGTTTTCTCTCTCCCCTCACATATCGCATCTTTGAATCATTCTACTCACTTTCAAATAGGTAGTTGCAAAATTAACCACATCCTTTCTTTTTTTTCTTTTTCCTTTTTTTTTCAATTGAGAAGATATTTGTGCAAGGTGAGTTTCTGAACTAATGTGGCTCTGCAGGAAGTAGTTTAGGGGTCCTTTCTTTCTGCTGCCATTCCAAAAAAGATGTTGTTTCTCCTTCCAGCTGAGCTCCACTTTCTACTTTTCTGGCGGTTTAAGTGATGTATCTGTGGTGCAATATTCGGTTTAAGTATGGTACTTCTTATTCCTGGGATTTGGGAAATGGAAGAAGAGCTAATAGGAGATGACTTTAATATTTCAGATCATTACCTTGTGTACCATTAGATTCATTAGTGCTTGTCAGAAAATAATTACAAGTATTTAATGTATTTAGATTGTATCCTTTTACTTAATGGTAGGAGTTCATCCACCACATTTGGTTACTTTGTTGGAACTCCTATCTAAAATCTAAGTTTACATGAACATTGGCTAAATCTCGTTTCTGAAGACTTTTTGAAATGAGATGGAAAAAATTACAATGACATTGAGAATTCTGAATAGCAGATGAGTTTGATTGCATGAGTTTGCTCTAGCACCTTTTATAATTAATTAATTCAATTAGCTTCCTCAATATTATGAAATTCACTGAAGGAGAACCCCCTACTTAGATAAAAAAAAGAATTGAGTTTATCCGCAGATATCATAGAAAAATAACTAGACATAACTTCAAACTATTTTAGTGTTTAGAAGCAACACTTAAGAATATTAAAAATTGCTATGAGGTCACCAGTGCATTTCTGTTCCTACAACAGTTCTAATTGTTCCAGCAGGGGTTCAAATATTTTAGAATCTGAGTTCCATATGAATGCTGATTAGAGAACTCTAAAGCAAATAAACTATACCTTATCCAATTACTTTGGACTCTCACAAAACATTTCCCCTAAGAATAACGCACTCACCAATCCATTTAAATTTTATAATAGCACTTTAATGATATATTAGGCCCAGTCAAAAATGGATGAAATAACCAAAGGAAGAAGTATGCATTCCAATTTAGAGCACAAACTTCTATAAAGTTGCTTGGAATAACTTCTGCTAGATTTATCTCCCTATTGTGTTTCTTTTTGTCTCTGCATTCCTGTTCTAGGAATTAGCCCTGAGAGGGAAAGCTATACATTTAGCCTAGCCAGGGGCCAAGTACCAATCAGGCAATCTGAACATTCCTCTTCTGCTAAAGGCAAACCTCACTCTAATAGGAAATCTCAGCTATGTCCCAGTACAATGCTACTTCAAAGGTCAACATGTCATTCATGTCTAAGCTTCAGGGACATAGTAAAACTGACATTCGAAACCACAAGTCACAATCTTTCCTTGGGATTCTTTCTCACATGTAACCAGGAATGGCTGCAGAGTCAGTCAGAAATAAACTGTGGACTCAATGAGGACAGAGGCATCCAAAAGGAAAGCAAAAGCAAGGCAGTGTGTGCAACAAAAAAAAAAAATAAAAATTTTAAATGCCAAAAGAACATAAGTTGCTATTCTGTTCTCAATATATGGTAGCTTGATTCAAGGGGGAAATATAGATTTTTAGGAATGTCAGCATGAAGATAAACATCACACTCATAGGTCAAGGGGTTGAGGAAGAGGATATGTTCACCACATTTTCTGGCTTTCTGCCCTACCTATGAAGCTGAGCATAGTTGTACAACAAGTTATATGTGGTTATGATAATCATATTTAGAGACATATTGGCTATTTTGTTATTTAAAAAGTACATCTGTATCTTCCCAGGAGGAAATGCAGATTTGTTTCTGAGCCAGCTGACATAGCAAAATGAAAATGTGGACTGTCCCTTACTCAGCTGCACAGACATCCTTTTCTCCCTGCCTGATATTTTGAGCCAGTGTAGGATGAACTTCGTAATTACTAAATTCGTGTTGATTGCTTTGAAGAACAGCTTGGATAGGTCTGTATGACTTTTTTACTAAATTAGTGTTAAGTGCCTAATTTTTCCTTTTTCATTCTTTTAGTACATTTTCTTAGTTTTACATGATTCATAGTACCATAAAAACTATTGAAAACTTCCCATGGTATACAGAGATTTTTTTTCTGTACATGACTATGTAATTTATCCTATCACATAGAATATGTATCACGCATAAACGTATCACTTTGCTTTGAAGAGGTATCTGCTCAGAATTCAATACCATCAAAATTAGGGAGGGTTCAAACTGAGATACTATTTTGTACCAGAAAAAGGTCCCTGTAATTAAATGTAGGGAGCTTTTATTAAAAAAGTGCTATTAGAAGCCTTTTTTTTTTTTTTCCCAGTGGGATATGACTCGTTTAGTTGTTTTGATTTTGTATTTTCTTCAGTTTGAAGTGTTCTTCTCTAGGGTATTCTTTATGCATTTTCATCTCCACATATAGCCTACCTTGGAAATTGCAAAATAAACAAAATAATCCCCACTTCTTATAATGAAAGTCATGTAGAACAGATGGGTGAGGCAAACTGTGATTGCTTCTGCTATGCATTTTTAACATTTACACGGGCATCAAGTCTTCCCTTTCCACAATTACAAACTGGGAAGTGGTCTGATATATATGGTAAGTAATGATTTAGGAAAGCTGCAGAAACAAATGAATACACATTCTCAGTTCCCCTGTCAGTGAAACAGTGGCAGTCATCGATTCCCTTTACTCCTCTTGACTTCTGAATTGGAATAGACAATTAAGCAATCTTAGCTTTCTCATAAAGCTTGTCTTCTCAGTTGGAGCAGTGTGAAAGGAAGCTGTGAGAAATATTAAGAAAAATAGGGCAAAGAAAGAGATATAAAGATTTATTTCTCTTCCCTTAGTGAGTGTTAGCAATTAGGTAAACCGATTTTCAGTGAGGTCATCTGTCACAATTGGAAGCTAATTTGAAAATGGATTAGCTTAGGAAGTAGCAATTTCTGCTCCATGGGATTCAGCAGCAAGTGATTCAATTCTGTAACAGACCTCATAAACTGGCTGAGATCAATGCCCACCTAATGTGCCATTACACCCTGGGCACACTTCAGTGACAGCACAGGCAGCCATGGCTGCCGGGAGTTTCCCTGCTGACTTTCCCCTCTCCACACTCGTGTTCCACAGGTGTGCTAGCTGATTATTTTGCCTAAGGGACTAAACAGTTAGGAGAATTAGAAGGGGTGAAACTGTTTCCCCCTCTCTTGAGAATGAGCTTTGTAGTTTGAGATCAGCAGCAGCAAGTGAGAAGCATTAGTTAGCATACCCTTTTCTCAGGAAAGGCCTACATCAGCTATGTGAATGCAGGATTCTGCAGCAGCACAGCAGAGCTGATACAGGATTATTGTCCTGGCATTTCCAGTGACAAAGGACCCGAGTCTGGTCTGGTCATCTACCCTTCTTAGTTCTCCGTCTTCTTTCCCAGCCAAGCTCAGGTCCAGCTGAATTCCCCAGCTGCAGGTCCCTGCACTGTGATTCAAGCAAGTTACAGACACTGGAGCCTGTGACATCACATGGGCAGCAACCAGAGGGTGATGGCAATGACCTGAGTTGCTCAGGCTTTTACCACCAGTTACCTCTAATGAATACAGAGATATATTTGTAGCTACTCAAGTGAGAAACTGAATGTGTTGATTGACATAAATCCAGGGATAGTGACCCATAATGGTCTGAAGGGATTAAGGAGTATGATTCAGGTAAACTTTGCTGGGAAGAGGTTGAAAACCAGAGCTAAAGTCCTCATGGTCAGAAACATCTGAAAGATGGGAAATTCTGGTGTTCAAATCAGGCTGAATTGAAAACTCTGGAGGAATATAGCTCTCTGACAGTGAGAATTTTTAAGATTTTGGAGAACTTTTTTCTCTAAGCTTGGTCAAAATCCTTGGGCCAACATATTTAGAATTTCAAACAGGATGTCCAGCTGGATAAATGAGGAATTTTTGTTGTCATATTTGGACAGTATTTCCTTGAAATTAATTCTGACTTCTTAAAATGTTTACAGGATCAGTGGCTTGCTGCAGAAGATGAGATTTTTGAAATGGAAGTTGATCTTGAGAAAAGGGAAGAAATATTTCGCTTAAAAATGTGAAAAAAACAACAAGTTCAAAACATAAAATGAAAGTCTATAAAAATCACTTGGCTGTTTTCTGACAAAGACTTTTAACAAACTTTCTAAATCATAAAGATAAATCATAATGATCACCTAGTTATTGAGCTGCAGTGACAATATAAATTTGAAAGCAAAAATGGTGAATAATTGAAGCAGATAAAATATTGAGCTTTACACCCTACTCTCAGGGCATGTGCAATTTATGGTTACATTTTACAGTGGAATAACCAGACACAATGCAAACACCAGGAATTAAGACTCCTAAAATTGAAAATCTGTTCACCCAGATATTTGTGGTTGAATAAATACCACAACCCCACATACAGCAATGAATCACATTTTTACTTCAGACCCTTAGGTACAGTTGCTAACACTTCTTTTGTCAGAGAATTTTTCAGAAAGACAAGATAGAAATCTTAGGATAAAATTCAAAGAATTTTTCAAATGGGGTCCTTAGGAATATGAAACATTTATATTGTCAGACATTAAACTCTTAGGAACCCATCTAATTACTGTATGTTTTAAGGGTAATTAGACAACTAAGTAATATGTCCAGAGTCTGACCCACCACATGAGCAAGCCATTTTTAAAAGTAAATTTTAATCTGAAAAGTGGCTCAGGTAGCTATCAGATTTTTTTCTAGGCATTAGAAAAAGAATAAAATAAACAAAATCTGAAAAAACAGAGTTAATATGGTGTCTGCCTAAAGCATATAAAGATGACACGCAAGTGGACTTCCTTCCTTTCTTCCTTGGAAAGGAAGCACATCCGCCAGGAACAGTGCAGAGTCATGATGTGCTCTGCTATGTCTTGCTTAGTAACCAGGTGAGGAACCAGAGTTCCAGGGAACAGCATATTTCATACAGTCTAGAAAAATGGTTAGAAATTGTCTCTTGTGCTATTTTAACTTCTATTTCCCTATGTCAGTACTAATTTTAATGCAGAAAATTTCATATTTTTGGGGAATTTCAGAGCACATGTTTCATATAAGTGTGAAAATATGTACTTCCTTTGTTTTAGTTGTATTTTTACCTATTGAATCAATGACAATGTCAGGTTTCAGAAACAGTTATTTCAAGACACTATCTGAAAGAAAAATTAGTAGTATATTGATTCCACTGTCCTTGGAATCTACCGTTGAAACAACAGAAACAAAACACCAAACAAAATGATGAAAAAAAATGAAAATCAAATATTGGGGGACAAAAATCCAACTTATTTTAATGTGAAGGCTACCAAGCTCCTAAGAGAATTGTATCATGTCAATGACAGCAACAGCAACAATGCAGATATTGACACAGGTTCTCTCTGGTGCTTCATACCCAGCTGTGCCTTTCTTCATCTTCACAGCAGCAAATACGCTTTTATCTTTTGGCACTATTTCTTCATCAGTTTTTCTAGTATGATAATTGTAGGAAAGAACCATAAGAGCAAATCTCTGGTTTGATTTCTGAAGTACATACTATGTATTATTTCCAGAGCTGGCTTTGCAAAGGCTATGTAGCCACCAAAAACCTGTAGCCCTCATTAAGATGTCTTTCTCTTAATAATTAATAATATCACTTAGAAGTTCTCTGGCTCACCTCCTGTGGCACTGGTGCAAAATCAGCTTGCCTTTAGCAGCCGGGTGTTGAGTTTGGCAATTGGATAGGGCTGCACTCGTTTTCAGTGCAGGAGGGGGCATTATTTCAGCCAAATCTAACCTCCAGAGACTGCTAAGATTGGACTGTGGGGTCACTCTCACACTGCAATTGTACATCAACATACAGTTAATAAACAAAGTGACACTTTGTGATTATTGCACAGCAAGTTAGAAGTGAGGTGAAATTTCCTGCCTTTTGTGTAGAAGAAAGTCTATGATGTCAGTGACACTAGCTCCCATTTTTTTTAACCATAAAAACTGAAAGAGGCTGGTTGGGTGATTAGATGTAGGAAAATTAGTTTTTGATGAAGTGTTAGCTAAACATGCCAAGTAAAATTCACCCCTACTATATCTCCATTGATCACATGGGAATAACACCAAAGACAAAATTTTTCTAACCTTAAACCCAAAATTTTCTTTTACTTCTTAACTCTATCCTTCAAAAACCCTAACTGAAGTTGAACTTTTCAGTGTACCTGATTCATCTACAGAGTGAAAGAACTCTGCAGCAATGATTTTGAGGCAAACTGGCTTTTTAACACAAAGTGTATTAACAGATGAGAAATTCTGTTGTCCTTTGTTCATGAAAGTCACAAGTGCTCAAGTACTTTACTGACAACTTGCAGAATGGAGCCATCAGCAGCACTGGGGTGGGAACATCCATCTCCACATAAATAGCTGAGGCTTTATTACTCTTCACAGATGAACATTGTATCCATGGCATTTCTCAATGCTTCTTCTAGGCAGGGAGGATTTGGGATACTCAGTCTGTAACTAACCGTGACTTACCAAATCTTTAACTTTTCAAGAGTGTTGTCAGATGTTCCAGAGACAGATCCACAACTTAGGATGTAAAATGAAATACATATGCTCCTTGATCATTTTGCTAAGAAATGAAGGTGCCCAGCTTGTGCTAGCTGACCAGTTTCACTGAGGTATATGGAGGTGGGATGATCTATTGCATCAGCATGTAGTCTGTGTGGTGTTTAGATGGAACATCTGGTCTTGTGTACTTATTAGAGGTAAGAAAAATTAATAATTAGTCTGAGATCTGGCCATATTATAGTATATTAGACATGTACTATAAGTGATAAATGTTGAAGCTTCAAAAAGAATGAAGGAATTCAAGCCAGCCTGAATGTCTCCTTACCCAAAGGTTCTTTAAGAACATGGTGACTCACTCTGTAAATCAGACTGGAACTTTTGTCATTTCATTTTACTGTCAGTATCACCATATTTCACAGAGACTGGTCATCAAATCAGGCTTCTACTGACTTGAAATATTATGGGAGGAATGAAAACCTATCATATATCATTGCTGTATGTGTTCTGCCATACTTTCCCACCAGCTAACCACCCTGAAGATATCTCTGTTTCCTAAGATATTCTAAAGTCAAATTCTCAATGTTATTGTTCTGGTGGGTTTATTTATTTATTGTGCCTAGTAACTTCAAAGAGAAAGTTATATCATGGCTGTTTGCATAAAAAATATTTCAGCTTCACACACACATGGAAATATTTAAAATGAAATATTGGTTCAGATAGCTGGAGAAACACCAAGTTCTTGTTATGTATGCTTCTTGGTTTCTCTGTACAAACACAAATTTAAAGCAAACCAATAAGCATTTGTATATGAATTTTCCTCTGAACTTCTTTAGAGACCATTTCAAATCCACTACGTGTATTCAATTATGAACCATAACTTACTTCCCCATAGCAAATCCAACATCCACAAGTGACTGCTCAGTTATTTAACGCAACTCAGATGAAAAAACCAACACATCTTATTCATGTCTAAAAGAGTCACTGGACAAAATAGTCCCCTGCACTCAAAGCCAGCAGAATACTCAGCTTATGTGGATAAGTATAACTCAGAGTTTTTTATCCTATTGTATCAAAGATCTTATAGGATCAAGAGAAATGCGTATTGGCTAGTAGACACTTTTAAGCAGTTACAAGTCTCCTTTCTGTCTTAATACGAGAAGAGTACATTAGGTTTCAGAAGGCAAAATGCAGAGATGTTTCACTGACACTAGTTCTCCCAAATTTTTCTTTTAATATCTCCTTGAATGTTTCTATTACTTGAAGGAAATCCAATATTCATACACTCATTATAACCTCCTTTGTATCTGGGGAACCCACAGGTATAGTTTTTAGTTAATTGCTTTTGCTTTTGTAACTTCACAAAGTTTGTTTGAGGATTTGGCTTGTAGTCACTGAAGTCTTCTTGGATAACCACACCCTCTTTGTAAATAATGACTCACCATGATTAATTCTCTGATTAACAAATAGTATTGAGAGTAGACTAAGTGTGATCAGAAACCAAGATGTTAAATAATCACCCATTGGATTCATAAGGGACTTCCAAGAACCTAGAACACAATCCCTTTCCAACAGACTTAACCATGAGTCAGTCAAAAGATTTACACATCAAGATTAGATATTAACTGGGTGTCCAATCTATGGTTACTATCTAAATCAGCCTCCCATCATGTACAGAATGGATAAACACACCACTCCCAGTACTCAGTCTAAGCACACATAATACGGTCAGGCAAACCTCGGATTGTTTATACAGTGATTTTCACATGAATAAACTCTGGAATCTGCCCTGAGTTTAGCTCTTCTGACTTAAAAGAAATGTAACAAAAATCCTTTATCTTACTTCACAGATCATATTTTTTTCATTCAAACTGATGAGTCAGAGCTCTGGCGTGCACCCTCAGGCCTGCCATAGCTGTGTTTAACACAAGTCTCTAAGACTGAAGGACAAAAATGGAATTTTTTTCTTAGTGCTTAAGGAAGAGGTTTGATACCAGCAAAGACAGAGTTCATGTCCCACAGTCTGGTGGCTTTGTTTGGAGTGTTGTGCCAGCTGGGTTTAGCATGTGGCATGTCCCCTTAACCCTTGATGTGTTCAGCTCCTCTGCTGACAAAATATAAGATAGGCAAAATTTTCCAAGCCAGGCAGGTCTACAATGGTGCATTACAGGTCTGAGGCACATTACAAAGTGCCTTCAGGCCTGCTCTCCTGAATGTTTATGCTTCCACGTGCCTGGGAACCTGCTGTGTTTTTTGCACATGTACAGTCATAGGTTGTCCAGAATTTACAGCACATGCTTGCCTTGTCTGCCCTGCATGCTTTATCATCATGCATGTAATTAAACAGGTCTTTTAAAAAGTAAATTTGATATTTTTAATAAGCCCTTTGAATTCACTACCTCAGGTGATTTTCTAGTTATTGGCTGTTTGTTCATTATTTTGGGTACCTCTTTTAAAAATTATGACTGCTATGCACTTGCACTGCAATATTTCGTTTAGTAGTGGGGGTTTTTGACTTGTTCTATTAAACACACTCTAAAATATTACTTTGTTTCCCCACATGCAGGTGTTATGAAGGTTATTTGTATCCTAAAGCAGTTTATAGTATATACCTGACTGAAATTTCATATTCTGCTCTCCTTCCAAATTAAAAAAAAATAATGTTATTAATCATGGTTTAAATTTGTCTATTTAATGCATCTCCCAGGAACTTGAAACACCTGCTGTGTTAACCTATGCCTTATAAGAATAGAGGGGTTATATATTAGATTTAGGCCTGTGTATTAAAATAAAGCTTTTCTTTATAGGAGTTCCATATGGGAATGGCTGCTCTACAATTCTATAAAAAACACGGGAAAATTTGTTTCCAGCCCAAAAGATTTTACAAAATAGAAGACATTAACATGAAAATATAGCTGAAACTAAGTTGACAAAAAAATGAAGTGCCATGGGAGAATCACAAATTTCACCCTCCCAATAACATTTTGAGACCTGCTGCTTTTCCTCTAGGTGTCCACATGGCTCTGATTTTCCCCTGATTAGAAAAAAAATATAAACATTGGCAAAGGCAGTCAAAAAAGAGTGCTGATCCCACTCTATGAACTAGCACTTGATGCTGTTTGCTTTGGTAGAGTCTCAGTTTGACTATAAAGATGTATTCATTTGGTTTTAATTTGAGGAAATTTTATATTTCAATAAAATCAAAATTAAATTCCCTTTGTTCAGATTAGTAAATTCTGAGAGTTGAGTTTTACATAGATTTGTTGACAGTTAACCATGGTTGTGTCACTGTTTCAGTTGTGGTTTTTTTCCTTAATATTTAAACAAAAATATATATTTTTGTCAAGAATATACAAAAAAAAGTAAAGAAAAATTGAGAGAATTTATAGAACAGTAAATCAACACTTCTCAATTTTCTCTGTAGCTTGTGTACAATGGGAGAATCAAATTTAAGGTCACATTCAGGGCTGTAGGCAGCTACTTGCAAGAGACGAGGTGACAAATTTAGTCTTAGAAAACTTTGGCCTCCTGATATTGTGGCTGCAGTTGCTATTTGGCTAAGCTGTGGTGTTGGCAGTGAGAACAGATTTATGCACGTAAAGCTGCCATTCTAGCCGGGCTTTTATAACACAAAGTGCACTTCTGGAGTAGTACCTTGGTCTGAAAAGAGCTGAAAGAAAGGAGCAATTGAGCACCGGGAGAATGGTACCAGATGCTGGCCTTTTGACATCAACCAGTGGGCCATGGCTGAGCACTTCCTCAGCAAGCCCTGCTCTCAGCCATTTCAGCTACCTAAAGAAACCCTCCTAATAAAAAACATTATCAAAACTAGGGAGTTTCATGAGCTCCATGTGACAGCAAAAAGAAAAGAAAAAAAGCAAAAAAAAGGCTTAACTAAACAAGAAGGTGATAAAACAAAGCATGCTGCTGTATTCAGTTTCCAAGATAGCTGTAGGTTTTTAAAGGACTGTTTTTACCTTCCTAACAGCAGTAAAAATCAGTAATTAGACTTACCGGCAGGGCACTGGGAAGATTGTAGAGGAACTGTGCTAACTAGAATTTCATTTAAATGAAGCACTTTGGATGGTTTTCAGGAGATCTGCCTTTACATCCCTGCATCTGCTGCTCTTCTGTGCATCCTGAAACAGATATGTTGTTCATGTTTGAGCTCTTTCTCTGTAAAATGGGGATGATAATTTTAAATTTCTTCTGGCCTTTCATGTGTACTTTCTGCTGGGATGTAAGTTCTTTGGGGCTGAGTGTGTTCTTTTTATTTCTCAAATTCCACAAGGGCAAGGTGAAAAACCTGTTCATAAACACGCAGATACACATAAGAATTGACTCTTGTAATTTCAATTAACTTCTTTACACTTTTTACAGCATCTTTTATCCAAAATCTCCAAGTAGTTTACAAACCACAACACTGTTATGTTCAACCTGACAATACTCTTACGAGTTCATTACCAATGATTGCAGTTCGGTAGATGGAAAAGACAAGGACACATAGTCTGTGACAGAAAAATCATTAGGCCACAGATTTTTCAAAGTGCTCTGTCATAGTGAAAGCTAACAATCTACCATCCCTTCTCCCTTGACCTCTAACAAAAACCACAAGCGTACACTTTTGGATTATTACACCACCACGATGCAAATACTGAGTCATGAAAATCAGTTTCAATGGTAGAAGTTGAGCACACCCTTCCATGGTTTTGACAGTGTGGTAGTCTTCTTTAGTGTAGTAAAGGCTCCATTATATACGTGTGTCAGATTTATCCTTAGAATTAGAAGAGTAGAATGAAGTGAAAATGTGTGACTGAAGGGCAGGAACAGAGTGAAGGCTGAGGCATCCAGTTTATAATTGTTGGACAAGTCTTCAACACTATTCTGTAGACATCTACCACAAAATAGATACAGTACTTACTTTCTTTTCCCTCCAAAAACAAATTTATTTTCAGAGATGAGATTAGATCATTATACTTTTTTATATTAATATACATTCTTCATTACATACTCTTCATTATATTACAAATATCTATAGCTTTGTTATATATTTTGCTCTATATTACATAGTGTTTCTTCAGGGAAAAAATGATATCATACTGAAAGCTGAAATCTTGAGACCTGGATTAAGTTCCTGCTTCTGCCATAGGCATCTTATGTCACTTAATTAAACCCTCTCAGGGTTTGCTCTTTTCTGCTCTGTATGTTATATAATTACTTTGCAAATGCTATAACCAGTTAAAGCTGAAGAATATTTCCTTCTGCTAAAAAGACTATTCCAGTACAACTCTGTATATGTTCATCTGTATTTATCCACATATTTATCTATATTTGTCCATATCCAAGCAATCATCACAAAAACTCAGACACACAGTTGTGCACATGTCCGCACAAGTTTATATATTATAAATAGGGACCATTTACTCCAGCAGGGAAATTCAGCCAGCTCTCAACACAGATTGGTCGATATTTTCTGCTAGCAATTGTTTTCAAGGAAGAGAAAGTGAAGAATAGCTTCTACAGTTAGGACCTCTTGGAGAATTTAAGGCAGCATAATATCATTACGCAAGCTGGAAGTAAGCCAAGACACTGGGGTTAATACCCCTGCTCAAGTGGAAGGAGCCAGGGGACCATTGACATCTATAAAAGTGGTCAAGAGCTGTGGTTTTAGGTTACATCCTAAATACAGGTAACTCAAGGACATTGCTAAATACATCACATTTAGTACAAGCTTTATTTCTGTAGAATGGCATAGCATATTTCTAATATTTATAAATACTTGATGCAAGCTTTTTTGGTTGTTGCTGTTTGTGATATATAAAACTGAAAAAGTTAAAGAAGAAGTTATATTAAATCCAACTGAGCATTCAGCTGTGATCCTGGTGAAACCACAGGGACATTTTCCTACTACTGAGAAAAGCATCAGATATGGTTTCAGCTTTATTGTGCACTGTTAGATGTCTAGCAAATAGAATGTGAGTCTTTCTGTATAGACTTGCCTTTATAGAGAGATCTCTACATGATGAGCATGTTTTCAATTTTATGTTCTGTTTTCTGCCTCAGTGTTTTCTAAATACACAAAACCTGCTTGGATAGGAAGTGTTATGCTAAATGTGGTTGTATAGTAAAACTTCAGGCCATTTTAAATTTTTATTAGAAGTTTAGGAAGGAGATTCACTGTTCTATTGGGCCTTTTCATTAACCTTCTTGGCTTTGCTCAGATGAACTAAGATTAATAGGTGTTCAGAAAATGCGTGCCCTAAATGAAGTATAGTCATGGACTTGACTTGTTAGACACCTTTAGATCACATCTAAGTGGACTGAATTAACTTAAAGCAGTATTGGCATACCTTCTGATATAATTGCCAATCATTGCAGTATTGCTTCAGGAAAGACAGGACTCCACATTTCCACATCACAGTGGAGTGCCTTCAGTCACTGTCTTTTTGTGATGTGTTCTGGGTGAAAGCATTTTGCTTCTATCCTGATAGATTATGACCAGCAAGGCAGGAACAGGGGGTCATGATTCTTAGGTGTCCCTATCTGGAAATCAGAACATTCAGCTGGGAAGCAGAGTCCTGTTTCTATGGTAAAGCCTGCCCCTATATGCCTACATTATTTTTTTTCAATGTAGTGATGTAAAATGAGAAAATAATTTATGTAAACTGTCTAATGCTGTCTAATCCAATAAGTAGCTTTTACTGAATAGTACAAGGCTTCCTTAAATGACCTGAGTGATTTTGCTCTGAAGAGGATGCACAGCACTTTTGTTCTCTGTTCCAAAGCCACTAGCTCACATTAGTGCTGCCTATAAAGTGATGGTGACAATAATATCTCACAGTGGGGCTGCTGTTTCCTCAGGGGAAGTCAGATCACAAGTCGCATAAATTGTCTGAGGAGGTGTGCATAGTCAATTGTCCTGACGGAGAAAAGGGATACTATTTTCAGAGAGGAGATGACTGTGCAGGAAGTCTTTGGAAAATGTCACTGAGTGATGCTTTTCTTCCACAGATTTGAACCCTGTTGAATTTTGCTGCCTTTCCCTTCATTTCCAGCCAGACATGCTCAGCACTCTGGCATGAGCACCATGGAAAATTGTCTAGTTGTCCACATACAGCTGTGCTCAGCACACACACAGGTGCTTCTGCCTGTACCTTCTGTCTTGCCAACATTGTCAATGTATTTTTTTAAGGGCATTTTTGGCAATCCCATTCGAACATTCTGCAGCTAAATGGTGAGGGGAGCCCACCCAGCAAGAACAAGTGAAATCATCCTTGTTCCTCACTGACTTCCTGGTCGCTCTCAGCTTTTGAGGAAGAAGTCAGAAGGGTCAGTTGAATCACTGAGGAAATGGTTCTGTATCAGCATGCTTATCTTGCTGTTTTGTATCTTAGCCTGGAAGGCTTGGGCATGGCATCTGGCATGCAGTAAGGTCCCACCTTTCCCCCAGGGGTGCAGTCGGATTGCTGAGGCTCACAGAGATCAAGAGACTGTCCACAAGGTCATCCAGTGACTCAGTGCGTCAATTCAAACTCAGTTCCAGCATCTGCTTGACTCTTGATTTTTGTTCTGACTAGGAGACTTACCCGAAATTAACTGGCGGGGAATTCAATGCTAGTTGGATTAAGTAGGTTCTTTTATGCTTGTGACAATAGTATGTCAGTGCTTTCATGACAAATAGAAGAAATTTGGTATGCAACACCAATCCTGACTGAAAAATTCAGTCCTATTAGGATGATCAAGCTTCAGAAACTCAAACAACAAAACATAAACAAACAAAGGAGAGACAGTCTTGGGACTATTCATTGATTCACTCAAAGGCAAGTTATCTTTGCTAACAGCTTCTGAGGCATTTTCTGTTGTGACCAAGGTCAGCATAACATGGTAGAAATCACTCTGGTAGGAAAGACCACTGTCAGTGTTGGTTTGTATCTTTTCCTTTTTCTTTTCTTGTGGTGTTTTGAACCTGGATGGTTGCCAGTTGCCCATAAAAGCCTCTGTATCACTCTCCTCCTCCGCTGGACAGGAGAGAGAAAAATATAACAAAAGGTTCATGAGTTGATAAGGGTAGGGGGAAATCACTCATCGATTGCTGTTGCAGACAAAACAGACCTGACTTAGGGAAAATTAGCTGAATTTACCAATGAAATTATGAGCAGGATAATGAAAAGTAAAAAAAAATCTTGAAAAACACCTTGCTCCACCACTCACTTCTTCCTGAGCTTAAGTTTGTACTTGGTTCTCAGCCTTGGGCAGGGATGGGTGCATCCTGAAGCTAGCTGGTATTGGCTATGTCGGACATGGACACAGAGAAGCCACCCCTGGACTTCCCTCCCATTACCAGATCCTTGCTGTGGAAACCCAATACATTTCTAAATCTTATTTTTTACTCTTTCATTCTTTAAAAATAAAGGGTTACACTGAATTTATGTCTAAAATTCTTCTTAAATTCCTGCAAACGTGAATATTCAAAGTTTGAGAACATAATGCCTCTTCTCAAAAGAGAGTCTTTAAGGCACAGGAAAAAAAGTACTCACCTTGATTTATGGATTTGTTATATTGTTTTATGACAATACAGAGCTCTGTTTAATGGGGGGGGGG